>CM052896.1:104076518-104196007 GCA_028534135.1 Potos flavus
CCTGAGCTCATGACCTGAGCCGAAAACAAGAGTCAGTCGTTTGACCAACTGAGCCATCCAAATGCCCCTACAAAATGCTTTCTGTACATCATCTCCCTCAGTCTTCTCGACTCCCAGGAGATGGGTACTGAGTCATGCCCCCTTTAGAGGTAAGAGCAACTGAGGCTTAAACCCAGGCCTTTCTCGTTTTGTGCTCATGAAGCATCCAGTGAGATGAGTAGTGTCCCTTCCTGTTTTGTGTGTTATCAGTGTCCTGTCGCTTCCTCCTCCTGATTGAGGGCACAGCAAGGTTCTGTCCCCCAGCCAGGGTCTCCCTCAGTAAGCCCCGATAGATGGCTTCTGGAAGCTCTGCCCGTTGATCCCACACGATGGGAGCACTGGGTATAGGGCGTTCTGCCTTGGAGACAAGGATGCCGTGTTTTCTTCCTGGCCTCCTCTAAGTGGGCTGTTCAAAGTGTTTTCCTGGAGTCTAGGAGCAAAATGAGAGCATCTGCAAAGCAGGGTTTCTCAGAGGTGGTTGTGTGGCATGGACCACCTGCGTCAGACGCATCTGCAGAGCTTATCAGATACACAGGTTCCCGCCCCACGGCCCGGGATTGGAGTCTGTGCAGAGAAGACCCGAGAATACGCATTTTAAACCAGCGCCTTCCCACACCCAGCCCCATGCAAGAACCTTGCAAGGTTTTGGGGCCCAGGCTGTAGTCGGCGCTCACAGTACCGGCCAAAACACTTCCTGTGCCCTTTCTGTAGGAGTGGCCAATCTTGACAACTCCAGAGCATCCTAGGAAAACCAAACAGACCTCTGCTTTTTTGGCAAGATCCAGCCGAGCTGAGAATACTGACCGGAGGAGTGGGGCAGGTCTCAGGCCCCCCATCCGCCCCTGTCCCTGCCTCCTCCTCCTTTGGGCTTCTGGGGACATTTTGGTTTCAGGCACCGGTCAGAGGAGACCGTAATGCTTGTGTCTGTCGGTGCTGGTGCCACTCGGACAGTGTCCACCTTTTCCCTGCATGCGGGCCCATGGCTCTGTGGGGCTTGTGCAAAGGGCCTCCGTTCACTTCCCCTCCCCCTCTTCTCTCCGTCCTTTGGCAGCTGCTGCCAGATGTGTTTTTGGAATGATCCAGAAGTGAGATGTGCCTCCTCCTCCAGGCTGGCATGAGATCAGCGTCTCTCAAAGCATAATGCCCAGACCATCCGCACCGGATCCCCCTAGGGAGGCTTACAAAACACTGATGTCAGCCTTCTACCCGGACCCAGGCAAGCCGAGTTCCCAGACATGGGGAATCAGAATTGCCGGGGTTAGGCCTGGGATTCTGCATTTTAAGCACGGGGCTTTGGGTGCACTTCGTTAAGGCCCGCACTCACCTGGAGGGGAGAGGGTGAATGTAAGTTTAACTGGGCCTCAGTTCAGATCAGCCTCTTGGGTCTCTGGCCTCCTTGAAAGAAGCGATCCTTTCCCCAGCCCTGAGCCTCCACGGCAAACTCGGCTCCCGTGGCCTCATCCCACCGTGAGGGCAGCAGGCACCTAGGGCTCGGCCTCCTATCAGATCCAATCTCCTGTCACTTTCAGGAGCAGTTCATTATTCCTTTATTATTTCCATTCTCCTGCTTATCATTATTAATAATCACTCTAGACTGGCCACAGTGCTGACAGTTCCCCCTTGTCCATTCTTTCTGTCTGTTTTAATCCTGCCTGCTTATCTGGCATTAACCTGATCTGTTCCCCATTTAATTAAGCAGTGCTGGTCAGCCCACTAGTGCCCACGTGGAGATGGGAGTGATTGGGTCTCCTGATAGGCAGAGGAGTGATGGGCTCTGTGGCCGGGACATTCTACCTCCCAGAGGGGTCCGAGGGCAGGGATATGAGTCCCCGGAAGGACCACATTGGGTCTGAGGTCTGGGGAGGCAGGGAGGGTTGATGACCAGTACCCACTGAGAAAACAGTGCTTCTCAAACCTTAGAGAGTCTCAGCATCACCGGGAAGGCCTGTTAAATACAGGTTACTGTAAAATACAGATTACTGGTCCCTCCCTTCCCTCCCCCCCCAGGGATTCTGATTCGGTGGGTGGCCATGAATCTGAATTCCTAATAAGCTCCGGGTGGTGCCGATGCTGGTGGGGTCACTCATACTTGAGTAGCCCGGCATTAGTGGGCCAAGCTCAGCTTAGTGCTGGACGCTGGCCAGGCCCATGCGTGCCTTCCTGGGAATGGACTGAAGAGGAAGAGCCTTGGGCAGGGGGAGGTGGTGAGGGCTCCTTGGCTGAGCCAAGGGAGTACTTGGACTGCAAGGGGAGGGACGGATCTGGATTGCGCATCTGGTCTAGAGAGGCAAAGGGGAATCTTCATGCCGGGAGAGGCAGTGACGGAGAAAAAAAGCAAGGACACCTGGTTTTGAGGAACTGGCAGTGTGCTTGACAGAAATAAGCACAGAGGGAACACACAGGGGTAGGGCCAGGGTGTGCTGAGGTCAAGACAAGCTACATAACTTTCAGGGCCTAGAGAAAAATGGAAAATTCTGGGGCCCTTCTTCAAAAATTATTAAGAATTTCAATTCTCGCGGGACAAGAGAGCATTAGAGCAAGCTTGGGGCCTTTCTGAAATGCGGGGTTCTGTCCGACGGCACAGGCCGCCTGCCATGAAGTCAGCCCTGGCTGAGATTCCACCTGATTCTTCTGCCCTTGATAGCCAGACGGACAGCCCCTCACCTTGGTGGCCCGTCGACTGTTCTGCAGGCCCCTGAACGATGGGCATGTCCACTTCTAGATGCCACGAGGGACAAAATGGGAAGTTACATGGGATCCCACATTCACAATTCAGAGTCTGAGGAGGGAAGAGCCCCAAATAAGAAAACACGTTGAGTAAAATCCTAAAAGAAGTTGCTCGTCAGACAACTTGTGAGTGAAGGGTACCGTGGCCAGGAGAGTCTGACATCGTGGATGGACCTTTAGTGTTTTAAGCTACCGTTTATCGTGTGTGTACTCTGTTCCCACAACACGCTTTCATATCTTACTTGGCTTCGTCCTGGCAACAACCCTGTGAAGTGTGTGTTATTGTCCCCCTTTTACAGATGAGGAAGCTGAGGCGGGGAGCTGCACAGAAGCTGCCCGGTGAGGGAGCCCACTCATTAGGCCGGCGCGTGCGTCTGGGGTGGGAAACGCTCTGTGCAAATGACAAATGACTGGGGAGTTGGGGGGCTGATGTGGATGGGGAGCGGGGGGAGGCGCTGGGGGTGTTGCAGGGAAATGCATAGATACCCAAGTACCAGCCAAAGATGGAAGGATTTAAAGCAATTAAAATGTTTTGCCTGGGAGCTGTTTGGAGCCTTTTTTTTTTTTGAAGCGAGAGTTTCCTGACTTCAAGGTGTTAACCGGCTCTCTAAATGGTTTTGTTTTTTAATTGCAGCAAATGACTGTGGAGCCATTATATTTTTGCCTCTGTGGTTGTTTCTGAGCCCTTCCAGGCCTCCTCCTTCTATTTATTCTGTTTAATTCAGTCAGGTAGCTCCAGGGCAATGGAGATCAATACTTCTCTTTGATAGAAAAGAGTCAGGTTTGAAACCCAGAGATAAAACTGACACATTTTGTATAAATTTAATTAAAAATGCACCTTTAGTGGCTTGTTGCAGGCACAAAGCCGAGTGTCTATCTCTCTATCTCCCTGTCTCTCCCCCTCTCTTCCTCTCTCGCCCTCTGCCTCTCCCTCTCTCTCTCCTTTCTTGTTCCTAACCGGATGATCTTTACATCTGCCTCACCATAGTCTTGGTTCATGATTTTGGACTTGAAACTTCCGTGCTGAGGGACACCGACAGAAAGGTCTGAAATTCTAAGCAGATGAGCCTGGCCTCCTTTTGTCCAGAGCAGGCTGGGGAGAGGGCTTCTCAGGGGAGAGAACTAGGAAGCCGAAGCCCCAGAATGGGTTTGTTTTTTCTTTTTCAAACCCTTCCTCTTTGGGCCCCACGGCCTGCATGCTCAGCGGCTCTTCTGGTCGGACGTTTTTGACCTGCCTGCCCATGCACCTGCTCACACTTCCTGGGGCCCTCGTGGGGTCCCCGACAGAGGTGGGAGTTGGGACGCAGGGTCTGGAGGCCCTCTCTGGTGACCCCAGGGCTGCTGCACACATTCGTCTTGTGTTTTACAGTCCCCCCTTCACCTCCTTCCCCACCGGCTCTCCCCCTTTCACGGGCCTCAATCCCATTTGGCTTTCCTCATTTTTCACTTGAGTGGGTTTCCTATCCCCGAGTCTGCTCTGGCCTCACTCTGCTCAACACCAATAAAACACACTCAACACAGGTAGAACAAGGTGCCCGGGCCCGGCGTGACAAATGACTCACCAGCCCTCGCTAAGCGCGGCTGTAAATCGCCCCTCCCGTTGTGAGCCTGGGCCTGTTCGGAGGCCCCTCAGTGGGGACAATGAGGTGGCAGAGGCGGGCCTCAGATCCAGAGCTCAGCCAGCCCCCAAGAGCCTTCCCAGGATCCTGGACAGCCGGGAGACGGCAGGGTGGCAGAGGAGGGCCTGCTGAAACGTTTACACCTGCAGCTTCGGCTGGGGCAGCGCAGACTTGCGAATTTATTGGCCACTAACCCGGGCAGCTGGCATTCACTACACACTTGCCCCGTGCCAGGCACCATGCTCGGGTCTGCGTTCTATTTTCTTTGACCCTCACAACAATGCAGTGTGTCATAGTTACCATGGCTGTCCCTGCTTCACAGATGAAGACCCTGATGGAGACCCTAGCAAGGTCACAAAACTCGTCCAAGGTCATCTGGCTAGTAAACATCAAGGCGGCCTTAGGGCAGACCTCCCAGACGCTAAAATCTGGGCTTTTTATTGCCATGTCCTGTGTGAGCGGCAGCAGGTTGGGCAAGCCGCCGGGAAGCAAGGGGTAGTCCCCATTCCCCAGTGTTTATGATTTCCTGCTGTGGGGGCCAGGGCTTCCTGGAGAAAGATCACAGACGGGTCTACACTGATTTCCTTCTCTACTTCATGAGGCTCCTCCCTTGGGGGGCCCCTGCAAAATGTGCACACGGGGGAGATTTGTTGCTCCTTCTCCCCAGGAAGAGTGATTGTAAGCCAGGAAGCTTGTGCTCCTGCTCTTGTCTATCCTAGAACAGCAAGGAGAACTTGGGTGGAGGGGGAGTAGCACTGGGGGAGGGCAAGGAGGGCGAGGAGGGCTTCTCCAGCACATTCTGTTGCCCGGGGAGCCTCTGAGACTTGGGTGTCGGGCATGTGGAGCGCGGGGCTTGTGAATCTCTGCCGCGGTCCCGTGGGTGGACGTCAGGTAATGGGGCGAGGCAGCATGTTTTAAGCCCGTCTCCTCTTTCGCTTTGGGTACCTTTCATCGCTGCACATCAGTGCTCAGATTGGAGAGGCAGAAATCCCAGGTCTGAGCCACCGGATCTTCCTCTCTCTGCCTACCTCCTCTCTGGCAATTACAAACAGCAGCCGCTTTGTGTCTAAAATGGCTGAGATAATTGAAACGGAATTTGGAATCAGGGCCCTGCAGGCAGCACTTGTTGAAAGAAGAAATAAAGATCGTTTGGGTCACGTCTTTTGTAATTTGCGTTTAATAATCGTACCAGGAGGTGCGCACAAAGAGAGAGGCGGCTTGTGAGCCAGCTCCCAGCCTGCCAGCCACCCTCGCCGTGTCTGCTGGGGAGGGCTGGGCAGTGGAAGGAAGGTACTGGCAAGAGGCTCCCAAGTTGGAAGAAGTTCTCTCCATGGGCCAGTGGCAGGAGATGGGGCACAGCTTGGGACGGGCTCAACTAAGCTAAGATGGCATGCTGGGGGCCCTCACCTCTGTCCTGGGCACATCCTCCATGCACCCTGTGCCCTCTCCCACACGAGGGGTGAGACGGCAGGAGCCCCGAGGACCCACGCGGTGAATTCAAACAAGCTGCAGTGGGACTCTCATTGGGTCAGATGCATGGGCCACTGTCACTGCTTGGTCTTGCCAGCCACACGTGGACTTGGGGCAGATACAACGTCCAGGCTGATACAACCCTCTCTCCCACCAACGCCACGTATGACTCGTACACAGAGTCACCCACTCCCCACAACTTCCAAAAACACCCCCCCACACACACCCCTGCGATGCTGCCCTTTCCTGTCTGCAGGAACCTGTGGACTCAGGATCCCAAGGGCTCCCCCGTGTCCACCATCATAGTGAGATGTGGGAGGCTGTGAGCAGCTTAGGCTTCAGGTGGAGAGACAGCAGTATGAGCTGAACTGTGTCCCCCCAAATTCATATGTTGGAGTCTTAACCCCTCAGTATCTCAGAATGAGACTGTATTTGGAGACAGGGCCTTTGAAGAGGTGGTTAAGGTAAAAGGAGGAATGTGTGGACCCGAATCCGATCAGACTGGGGCCCTTAGAAGAAGAAGGTCCATAACAGCCCCGAACGAATTGCTGTAGAAAAGGAGGGATGAACGGAGAGCTTATCAAGCTCCGGATGTCTGGTGTGAGCGCTGTGAATTTCTCCCCTGCCCGAGAGTCCTGGCACCCCTCTCGGAGCAAGGCCATAGGGTCCCAGGACGGCTGGTGACGCACACGCTGATCCTGGGCCCTTTGTGGTGCATGTGTCGGGCCATTAGAGGAGCAGGCTCTGGGTAGCAGAGTCTACCCAGGGCTGGGGGACAGAGGAAGGAGGCAGGGGCAAAGGATGGAAAGGACCAACAGTGTCCTGGGCTTTTCGGCTTGGAAGGGCCTTGCAGGGAAGAATTCCGGATCTGCTGACATCCCTAAGGACCACTTCTGCTTCCAAAGAGCTGCGTAGATGCTCTTGACTCCTCTCACCCCTGCACGCTGGCGGTAGATGGTGGTGTCTCCATTGTACCAAAGAGGAAATGGGGTTCAGAGAGGCTATGTACTTGCTCGTGATTGCACAGCTCAAAAAGGGCAGAGCTATAATTCCATAATTCCAACCCAGAACTTCTGGCCTCCCAGTGCAGCCTTTTCCTTCCAGAGCAGGGGTCGGCAAAATACAGCCCATAAGCCACGTCCAGCCCACCGCCCGCCCATTTGCACTAAGCTGAGAGCTAAGAAAGGTTTTTATATTTGTAAATGGCTGGGGGGGAGAAATCAGAAGGAAAAATAGTATTGCATGACAAGTGAAAATGATATAAAATTCACGTTTCAGTGTCTATAAATACAGTTCCATTGGCACACAACCACACCCATCTGTTTCTGTCTGGTCCGTGGCTACGTGCTACACTGTTAGAGCCGACGAGTCATGACAGAGACTGTATGGACCTCAAAGCCTCAAATATTTACTTTCTCGGCCTTTACAGAAAATGGCAACTTCTGCTTTAGAGCCACACAAACTTGGGAGATGGAAGAGATCTTAGAAACCATCTAGTTCAAAAGTCTTGATGTCCTCTTACTCTACCCGTCCATTTTCCAAATAACCGGAACAAGGCCCATTGCACGTGAAGAGCCGCTGTGTCCAAAGCTGCCCCTGGGTCCTGGTGCCCCTGCTCTCAGGAAGCTGGGCTCACGGCAGCCCACGCCGGGGCTTGAGAGCAGGACTCTCAGCCCCACATTGTCTGCTCTTTGTCTGTGCTGGAGGTTTTTATGGGGCTCCTTAGGCACCAAGGTAGCCGTGTCCTCAGGCTCAGGAAGCACCGAACCCCGGGGCTCAGAGGTGACCATCACCTGACCAGCAGGGAGGGACACACGTGATGAGACTTGGGGTGCACAATGGGGCCCAGTTGTGGTTTGCACAGGTTCGAGTCCTGGCCCTCTAGCTGACCGTGGGTGAGTTCCTTCAACCTTGTGTGCCTTAGGTTCCTCTCTTGGAAGGTGGCGGAAGTAATAGCGTTTGCCCTGTGGGGTCGTGTAAGGATTTAATGCCCAGGAAGGGCTTGGTATGGCACCTGGCCCACAGTGTGTATTGTGTGAGTGGTGATGACAGTGAGCCTTGGTTTAGCCTGCTCATTATCCTGGTCCGACTAGGCAGAAGCAGAGATGTCTACTGTCCCCCCCCCACCCCCCCGGGGCTTCCTTCCCCAGGGCCTTCCCAGGACCACCAACTGCAAAGAGACGCAGACCTCAGGTCTTAGTTTGAGATTTTCTGCCAGTTTCCCTTGGAGTCTGTGACCGAGCTTAAGTGGACGGGGCGGGTGGGGACCGGAGGATCAAGGCCACAGACTGAGTGTGCTGTCTGTCAGGGGGCCGGGTGCTATTGAAAAATAGGGGCAAGAACGCAGGGAAGGTGAAGTGAGTTGACAAAATGCTTGCATTCCATAAATATAACACGGAGCCAAAAGGAGCAGTGCGTGAGATGAGCTCTGTGTTGGCCTCTTTATATAGAAATGTCAAACATACAAAACAGTAGTACCTTTGGCTTAGGGATGCATTTACACATGGTAAATGTCTGAAGGAATTTGCAGGGATGACAAACACTGAATTCAGGCTAGCAGGTCCCTGGGGCAGAGTAGTGTCCATGGAGAGGGATGCCCAGGGGCTTTCCCTTGAATTTGGGGGGAAAAAAATGTGATTTCTGAAGCTGAAAGTTTATCCCTGATAACTTTTTGAGGGCCTTAAGTATTTTATGATAGATATTTTTTAATTTAGGCAGGGCTAGTTTTGCAAAACCCGTTAGAATTGTGAGGTCTCAGATTGTTACCACGAAGCCCCGTAGATGGGTCGGTAGGGATGAACGCCTCCGGTGGGCTGTGAGCTCTCATGGCGTGCAGCCGCGCGCCCGACACTCTGCTCCCTTCATCCCTGCCCACGGGTCCACTCGCCCGCACACATCCCCGGCCCCTCTCCTGCCCTCTTTGTCCACACCCGGCAGCCCTTCCCCATCTGCTGGCTGGGTCGTTCCTTGCCCAGCCATGTGTCCTCTCTAGGCTGTGGAGTGGCAGAGGCTCTGGCCCCCCTCCCTGGTGAGGCAGAGGGGCTTTGGAACATGTGTTTCTGGGAGGCAGACACCAGCTGGTTGGGGAGACATTTGCATATTCAACTGAGCCCCCCAGAGCCAAGCCAGGACTGCGAGGAGGAGGCTGTGGCAGGACAGAGGGAGAGGGAAGGCTCTGGTCAGCTAGGGGTCAGGTGGAACAGATTTCAGACTGCAGAGACAGATGGTTAAAGCAGAGAAAGAGGGAGGGGAGCAAATCCCTACTCCGGCATGAGGGAAGGCATTCGAGAGCCCAGAAATATCTTCTCTCTTCACAGGCTGTGTGGTTTTCGAAACATTTTCGTAATCTTTCATCGGATACCTCATTGTAGTCCTGCAAAGTAGGTATTAACATCAGCCCCATTTTACAGATGATGAAACTGAGGCTCAGAAAAGTTAGACCCCTTGTCCACAATCACAGGGCTAGTTGCAGGGGGTGGAGGGGCTTTGGACTCTTAGTCTAGTGCTCATTTCACTGCTCCTTAGCGCCAACCAGATTTGCTGCCTCTGCTTGCCCATCTGACATCTTTCTCCCATCCCACTCCAGTGGGGTTTCCGAGCCCTCCGTTCCACTGAGACTGCTCCTCTCCAGGCCACCAGTAACCGCTCCCCCCCCCCGCCCCCCCCCCCCCCGCCCGATACCAAGCCACTGTCGCTTCTCAGTGTTCACCATACTTGGCCTCTCTGCAGCATTCGACACGAGTGACCCCTGACCTCTTCCTTCTTCCTCAGACCGCCTCCTCCTGGTTGCCATGACAATGTAAGCGCTGGTTTCCATCCATCCCCTTGGCTGCGCCTGTTTTTTGCAGGCTGGGCTCCACCTGTGAATGTGGGAGTGCCCGGGGCTCAGTGCTGGCCCTCTTCTCTCTCTCTTCTCTCTCGGTGAGCCTCCTCGTCCAGTCCTGACCCTTCAAGTATCATCTGTGCTCGACAACCCTAAGTCTGTTTCCCCAGCATTGCCCTTTGCACAGCACCCACTCTGGAGTCAGACCGGCCAGATCTGGATCTCAGCTTTGCCGTTTATTAGTTAGATGATCCTGGGCAAACTTTCTATGTCTCCTTGCCGTCTGCGAAATGGGGATGATAAAACCCTTATTCCAGAAGGTGGCTGTGAGAAATAAATGAGACATAAAGGACTTAGAATGTCGCCTGCCACTGAGCACGGAATAAATGCAAGATGCTGCTACTTGGTAATTGTTCCTTCAACATGTCAAGCATCTTCTCACCCCAGGGCCTTTGCACTAGCCCATCCCTCTATCTAGAATGTTCATCCCTTGATCTTCCTAAGGCTGACTTTTTTTTTTCCTTAGGTAGCCTCCATGCCTAGCGTGGGGCTTGAACTCATGATCCTGGGATCAAGAGTTAGATGCTTAACTGACTGAGCCACTCAGGCACCCCCCCAAGTCTGACTTTTAAAAATCCAGATTCCCTGGTGCACCTGGATGGCTCAGTCAGTTAAGTCTCCTACTCTTGATTTCGGCTCACATCCTGATCTCAGGGTGGTGAGATCGAACCCCATGTCCAGCTCTGCACTGAGCATGGAGTCTGCTTAGGATTCGCTCTCTCCTTCTCCCTCTGCCCCTCCCCCTGTTTGCATTCTCTCTCTTAAAAAAAAGAAATTCAGATTCCCTGACCAGCCAGGCAAGTCCCATAGTCAGTCACTGTCACTTCACCCCATTTAAATTTCCTGCATAACACCTATTATTATTATTATTAGATATTTTCTTCTTGATTGTTTATTTATTGTTCAACTCCCTCCGTAGAACACAGCTGTCCGAAGAACAGGGATTTCATCTGTTTTGTTCACTGTATCTCCCCAGCTCCTGGGAAGGGCACATCATAGGTGCTAGATACAAATCTATTGCATGAGTGATGTGAGCGGGGGCTTCAGCTCCGGCCTGGGAATGGCCCGGCGTGGGCCTCATGCACCAATGCACTTGTGATTGGCAGCTGGGGAGGAAGGTGCCTCCAGCTGAGAAATGCTGAGAAGGCGTTTACGTGTGTGTCCAAGCCCCAGGAATGTTGGAAAGCTCATAAATTATCTCCCATCCCTTCCCAAAACATGATCCCAGAAAGCACACACTCCCTGTCTTGAACCGGCCTGAGCAAATCCCCTCTGTCGCTCCGCTGGGGTGGGACAGCCAATTCTCGCCTGGGGAAGTCAGGCAGCGGGGCAGGACTACGGAGGGCCGTGCCTGGGTCACCTCCAGAGGCAGAGCCCCCCATCAGGCAACCACACCCCAGGAACAGGGATGGAGGGATCACCCATGAGCTGCTTCCTCCAGGTCCCCCTGCACTTGGCCTCAGATTTTAGCCCTACCTTTGCTCTCACCTGCCTTTCTTGGCTTCAGGGCTCAGAACAATCAAATGATACTAAGAGACCGATTGCTCGGTCCAGGATGGGAAGCTGGGACTGGCTGGGAACTAGGTTACCTGCGCTCCGCGGGTGTTGGGGCCCTCTGGGCACAGGGCCTCAGGGTAAGGGAGGGCTGGTCCCCCAGAACGGAACTGGGGTACAGATACCAAAACAGGAAGGAATTAGAATTCCCTTAAAAAAAAAATTGCCTGCTAGTCAACGATTGGGCTTCTTTTCCACTCTGAAAATCGGTCACCTCACATCAGGGCAGTTCAAGAATTTATTCCCCAAAGGGGGTGAGTCAGAAGTTCTGAGGCCCCAAAATTCTCCATAAATATGAACTGAATTGAATGTATGCTTTAGTGTCCAGTTGGTCGTTGGCTGGGGGGTGGGGTGGGAAACACAAGGCACCAGGATTCTCTGTCTCTCTCACTCTCCCCTATGTTCTCTTTTCATTAAGCAACCATACGTTAACTAGATAAAATAGTAGACCCTTTTGTTGTTAAAAGCTTGGGAGGGCTGAATCAGCAGAAATAGGAAACCATACTATTTCAGGCATGAGTGATTGGTTCCAAAGTTTTCCCCTATTTTGTAGGAACATGTAGCATATGCAGGACAATTGTCTTATGTTCATGAGCTTTCTCCCCCCAAGTTTACTTATCTTCACGTATAGTTTTCCAGAGCGTTTGGCGAGTGACGTGGGTCAGAGAGACGAGTTGGTGAGAGGGGATCAGGACGAGGGAGCATCCAGACAAGGTGCTAGATGAGGAGTGGTCAAAGGAATTGGGGCTATTTGTCCCGCAGAAGAGTCTTCGACGGGTGTGTTCAAAGGTATCATAAGAAAGGCTCCATGGATTTATCATGTGTGACTTTCAGAAGGAAGTTAGAATCAATGGTTCAGCGGAGGCAGATGACAGCTTAGTATAAAGAGGAATCTAGTGGGAATACAGGTGCCCCTGGTTGGAACGGAACGTGGTGACAGTGGCGGTGAGGCCCCCTCAGCGGTGGTCTCCCACCTGGAGCTGGGAGTTGTAGACAAGACTCCCAGCAGCGGGGATCGGTGCGCGGGACCTTAGAGGGGTTTTGAATCCTCCAGGTCTTCAGCTGTGCAGACGGAAATGCAAACGAACGTGAGGCCAAATCTAGGGGAGCAGAGAAGTCCTTCCACCCCTTCCCTCCCATCCTAAGGTGGGGGGTGTGCCAGCTCCTGTGCAAGCACAAAAGGAAGAGGCCTGGCGGGACTGGGAAGGCCCTTGAGTGGGGCCAAGCCAACTCCTGCACACACACAGACCTGGCTCACACACAGATCCTGCACACACAGGGACCCTGCACACACGGGCCTCCTGCTCACTTGTACTGAGCCGGCCCCACCTCCGGGAGCGTGCAGCCGCCAACAGGACCCCTGAAGGCCGGCCTTGCCCTGGGAGCTCACTGGTCTCCGAGAGAAGTGCTGGTCCCCTGGTGAGGTCCAGGCAGGGAAAGCGTGAGGCACGGGGAAAACGGTGGACTTTGGATTTGACCTATCTTGACTTGACTCTCGGCTCTGACCCTTTATAGACCTGTCAGGAGACCCCACATCTTTATTTCTAAAATGGAGAGATCAAGACCGACTGCAAGTCTTGATGGGAAACCCAAGGAGATATTGGAAAGCCTAGAAGGGAAAGCTGAGCCTGGGAGAGTTTCAGCCCCACCCCCCCCACTCCCCCCCACCCCCCCACCCCCCAACTCCCCCACTCCCCCCACTCCCCCCCACCCCACCCCCACCCCGGCTACCCAGCCAACCAGAGGCAGAGCCTGGACTCCCAGCAGGGCTCCGGAAGCCGGCCGAGTGCCCTTGCCGGGGCTCCAGGCTGTTTCCCACACCACGTACAGCTTGGGTTCCGGCCACGCAGGTCACTTTGCGGCTCCTCAGGTCCAATGCAGCCTTGCCCCACGTTGCCTCCGCAGTCCCCACCCTGGGTTCCTGAAGCAGGGACCCTGGGGCAGCCAGCTGGGCGCTGAGCTCTCTGCAGGGCATCCATCACTAGAGGTCACTCTTCCTCTGTGTGTGGAGTCTGGAGGGCAGAAGAGAGGCTGCTGAGTGCGTAGGGGACTCCAGGTGTTTTCCCGGTGAGGGCGAGGGCGAGGGCGCATTCTGGCTCGGAGGGGGGCATCCGCTGTTCCCTCCCCAATAAGCCAGATCAACCAAGGGCCTGAGCTTACCTGGGTGCAGGTGGGAGGGCTCGTGTGGTCCCAGGGCAGCCTGGCCAGCCCAGGTTTCTGTTTAATACTTTCTGCTTCTCCCTGAGCCAGTTGTAGTGGGGAGCAAGTCCGAGGGGATGAATTACAAGGCAAGAGGCCTGGATTTCACCTACTAGTTCCTAGGCTTGTTCACTGTGACCTATGTTGGAGCTCACTTTTCTCCCAAGGGTGGCCTCACTCAGCACTGTCTCTTCTCCAACCACCCTGGCCACCCCCTGTGACTGCCAAGCACTTTCCTGCCTCAGGGCCTTTGCACTTCCCTCAGCCTGAATGTACTGCCCCAGATCTTTACCTGCACTTTAGTCTTTAGTCTGAGCTCAAGTGTCACCTCCTCAGAGAGGTATTCTCAGACTTCCTAGTCTAAATTAGCCGCCTCCTAGTTTCAATCGGGTACCCTTTATCTTATCACCCTTCGTGGCACGTTATCTCCTTCATGGGACTTACCAGAACTGTAATCCTTGGCTATTGCCTACTCCCCTCTTCTCTTCCTCCCCATCGACTAGAGCCCTGTGAGTACAGGGACTCTATCTTGCTCTCTTGTGCTGCCAGCTCCTAGAATAGTACCTGGCACATAGTAGGTGCTCAATAAACAGTTGTGGGATGAATGAACTGAAAAGTCTTAGAAAGCAGACTTTCATTGTCCCGTTTTATAGATAAGGAAAATGATGAGAGTAAGAGATTTTCCAAGCCCACAGAGATAGGAAATCACTGAGTGAAAGACTCCATCCTGGGTCTCTGGACTAGGAAATCTGTCACTTCCTAACCCTCCTCAATCTCTGTGCAGTTTCACAACCTGAGGCCAGAGGCCATGTGAGTTCCCTGGGGGAGGGTCAGCAGGTTCAAGCTCACCCCTCTCCACTCCAGTCTTTACTCTCTGAGGCAGGAGTGAGGTGCACAGTAAAGACAGAAAAGGCAAAATGAGGTCTTGGGGTGAAGAGTATGGAGTGGCTGGGTAGATCTGGGGACCCCTGAGTCCCAATGTTGTAGCATTTTTTTCCAGGAGAAAATCAAAATCATATGTGGACAGTGCCAACTTCTTTTAAGGTGGAAAGGATAGAAGTATACAAGTGACCACAGCATGAGGCTGGGCCTTGGGTCCTCTATGTGTCCTCTAGGGATGTGCGCAGTTTCCTGGGGGCTCTGAGAACACTCGAGGCCTTACACAATGCGGATTGTGTAACCAGGTTGTCCTGTTTTCACCTGCCCGGGTTATATAGTGAGGCAATAAAAATTAGAGTCAAACCTAGGCCATTTTTCATCCCCTTGTTTTCCAAAGGTTGGACAAGTCTACCCACTCCCAGCCCCAACTTCCCCCCGACTCACCTGTCCTAACAGCCCACAGCCACCCTACTTAGTTTCCCAGACAGACCACTCATTGCTTCACCTGTGTTCCCCACTGCCCCTGAAATTGAATGCTGGCATGTGTTTTGTGTGCCAGGCTTATGGGGGTGGGCTGAAATGCGGATGGAGAGCTGGGTGGTAGTTCGGGGCAGATGGAATCTCTCTTCTCCTTGTAGATGGAAGAGAAAGGCAGTTATCTCTGGGGCTGCCGGTAGCATAGGGGTTAGACCTATGCAGACCGAATGTAAGACTTCCAAAGAGCACAGGGATCCAGCTCCCTGGGGGAGGCCAAGGCCAAGGCCAAACCCAAACCAAGAAGCACAAAGTTCATGGAACCAGCCTGTCCCAGCCCTGACTCGGCCAGAGCCTGATGGAAGGTTCCTGGACTAGGAGCCAGGACCCCTGAGCGCTAAACTCGTTCCTTCCCTATAACTAACTGGGAGGCTTTGGGCTACTCACTTGGCTGCTCTGAAAGCTAAGTGAATATAGTCACGATATGATACGATAGAAATAAAAAGTGGATGTAATAGAAATAATTTACAGGTGTAAATAATTCTGCTGTAGCAAGCACCACTAATGTGCTAATGCATGTGAATAAACTTGGAAGCTTCTAGGTGCTATGGAAGTGCAGGATGGGCCCAGGCCTTTGCCTTGTGTTTTCCATCTTTTTCTGCCATGCCTATAGCAGCGGTGGGTCAAGGTTTCACTGGGCAAGCATTGGGCTTTGGGCCTCAGAGTTTGAGGGAGTCATTCCAGCTCTTTGTCTGAGCCCCGTGCCTCTCTCTTTCCTGGCATGTGGGAACATTATCTTTCTCCATCCCCTCCCCTTGAGGTTCTGGCCAATGGGTTGTGGGCAGACGTGCTGTGTGTCGTTCTGAGGCTGCAGCATTTCCTTGCGGATGGGAGACCCTCCAGCTCTGCACCTCACTGGCGTCGTGATTGCAGGACCCTAGCTGGGATGGGATTCTGTCAGCCGGGGTCTCTGAGGAACATCAGCGAACAGAGCCTCCCTGCCAACTTGCGGCGGGCATGCAGGTCAGGCCAGAAATGGCTTGCTTTTGTTGTAAGCCACCGAGGTTTGGGAGCTATTCGTTACGACAGGGCAGCCTAGCCCGACCTAACTGACACATCAGTGCTCCATCAGGGAAGTGTCAAAATGTGGGGGTTCAGGGGCCAACTGCCTCAGAATCACATGGAACAGCCCTGGTAAAATGCCTCACCCCCAGACGTGCCGAGTCGGAATGCCCGGGGCTGGGGCCCCGGGATCTGCGGTTCTAGCCACAGCGAGTGTATCTTCAGAGAAGCAAACATAGATCACAGGCCTGGGGACTGGTGGAGGAGGCCTCTTCCCTTTCTGCCCCCGCTGCCTGCGCTGCCCCCTCGTCCACTTCCTGTGTGTCCAAAGCGGGTCGGCTGGTGGCCGGGCTCTCCAGGTGCCGCTGGCTCTGGGCAGAGAGGTCCCTGCCCTCCCCTTACGGACACAGTTCTCCATCCCGCTCTCCTGCTCCTCTTCTGACACGTGGCAGCCCAGCAAATCCCCTGGGGCCGGGCGGGGGGTGGGCGCGGAGCGCAGTAGTCTGGGAACAAGAGCTAGAAACCCCGCGTGATGGATTGAAGGAGACGAGACCATTCCCGGCTGCGGGCTGATGTGCAGCGCCGGTGACAGGCGGCGATGTTTGTGCTCTGAACCCGCAATCTCAGCTAATGGGAAAGATTGAGGGATTCGGAATGAGATGCGTCATGGGCTGCAGCCCCAGGGGCTGAGATGCGGAGAGTAGCATAGCTCTGCGGCTTCCTAAGGCAGGGACTGGGAGACACAGTCCTGCCCCGGCCCCAGCCCCGACCCCGACCCCGGCCCCGCCGGCCCTGGGCGCAGGTGGGCGCATGTCTCTGACTCACCGGGAATTGGGCTGCCCCTCTGGCCGCCGGTGATGTCAGGAGGGCCAAGCGGAGCAGCTTCAGGAGCGGGCAGGCAGAGGGTCTCCCTGTTGCCCAATGAGCCTGAGCCCTGCCCTCCCAGCACCTCCCATGGGGGGCTGCCCAGCACTGCCACACATCGCCACAGTGGCCAAGGATGGTGACGCCCCAGCTGAGGTGAGGGAGGGCGAGGCTGAGGACCAGAGCTGCCCTGGAATAACTTCCTCCCCGCCTCGACCGGGCAGTCTGGTGAAAAGAGAAGAATCAAAAGCTCAGAATCGGAGACTTAGCTCAGAAACCTCCCATCACTCCTTTCTTGGTTTTGAGCCTGTCCTGCCCTGGGCTCGAATGGCAGCACTGCCACTTCCTACCTCTGACCTTGGACAACGAACTCCACCTCTCTGGGCCTCAGTTTCCTCAGCCATAAAATCCCAAAGGAGAAAAATCCCACTTCCTGGGGATGTGGTGCTAAGGACCATAAAGCAGGGTCCGAATCCCCATGGGATCTTGTTAAAATGCAGATTCCCCTCAGCAGATCGGGGGCGGGGGCGGGGGGGAGGGTGCTGAGAGCCTTCATTTCTAATAAGCTCCCAGGTGATGCCAAGGGGTCCCAAGGTTAGTAACAAGGATGTAGAAGCCCAGAGCAGGTGCCTGACTCAAACAACGGCCATTTTCGCTGTTCTTACTGTCAATGCAAGATAAGTGAGACCGTCCCTTTCCCCATGCCAGCCCACATCTTCCTTCTCAACTTCCTGTTCCATCCAAGGTGTCCCCAGAGGCCACCTGGATACAGATATTGGAGAGCTCCAAGTGGGGCTCACCACAAGCCTCATCTCTAGAACTTTCCCTGGGCCTTGGGCCCACCATAGCTGCCATATTTAGAGGCACTGTTGTCCCCCTGACTCAGAGTTGACGGGCCTAGTCATGGGGGCCCTCAGCTGAGCAAGCTGGGACGGTAGACGGGTTTGCTCACTTCTCCACGCCGGCCATCCACCACAGTTGTCCAAAGGAATGACAGAGGTCATTACTGTCCCTATCCCATATCCTAAAAGAAGACACTCTCCTCTTTCCTCATGGAGGGAAAACCGAGGAGGTCGGAACCGTGGGCATCTTGTGTAATCACCCAGAGCTTCAGTTTGCTCATCTGTAAAATGGGGTTAACGGTTTGCTCATCTGTAAAATGGGGCTAACGCTACACCACCATAGCTTTGTTGTGAGCATGAAATGAAATAATGGACGCAAAACCCTTTCCCGTGATGTGCACCAAATGCATGTCCTTTTGTAATCATTACTGTCCCCATAGTTCTGGGCCCTGCCTCCTCATGACCTACCCCCAAAGCTGGCCTAGAGCCACCTGAGCTGGGATGGAAACTGATTTTGAACCAGCCCTGCTTTAGCGTGGTGGGGAAGTGGTTCCTGTGGTTTGGAGCCAAGTTAAGTGTAGTTATAAACACGGAGCCAGAGGAACCAGAGGCGGACGCCAGCTGTTTCCAGATGTGGCTTGGGTGAAGCCAACAAGCCACGACTGGGAAACTGAGGGGAGAGGAGAAAGAGGGGGAAAGAGGAAGGGGAGAAGGGGGAAGAGTGGGTAATTTTGGAGATGCAAATGCAATGCCACCCTCAACTGAAGGCTGACCTGTCCATTGCCCCGGGGGGGGCAGGGGTGGAGTCTAGGAGGGTCAGGGTGAGGCTGCAGGAGGGCTGAGGTCTCCACACCTACAACCGTACCATCTCTGGGTAGGCCTAACTGTTCTAGACCCTTGTTCCATTTGCACTTCTGCTGAAATACACATCTCGAACATTTTAATCTGTTTTCTTTCTTTTCTTTATTGAGGTATACTTGACCTACAACATTATATTATTTGCAGGTGTACAACATAATGATTCAATATTTGTGTACTGGAAGGATCACCACATTAAGTCTATCTTATCTATCCATATCTACATATCACCATACGTAGTTATGGAACTTTTTTGTGATGAGAACTTTTAAGATTTATTCTCTTAGCAACTTTCATATATGCAGTACAGTATTATTAGCCATATATCTCCATCACTTATTTATTTTATAACTGGAACCTTATCCTTTTGACTCCGGTCACCCATTTTGCCCACCCCCTCCCCAGCCCCTTGCCTCTGGCAACCGCCAGTCTGTTCTCTGTATCTATGAACTTCTTTTTATTTTTGTTAGAGATTTCACATATAAGTGAGATCTGTGGTATTTGTCTTTCTCTGTCTGACTTCTTTCACTCAGCATAATGCCCTCAAAGTCCATCCATGTTGTCAAAAATGGCAAGATTTTAATCTTTTTATGGCAACATAGTATTTTATATATTTGTATCTATCACGTTTCCTTTATCCATTTATCCATTGATGGACACGGGTTATTTCAGTTCCCAGGTCTTTCGCCTCCTCAGTTAAACTTATTTCTAGGTATTTTATTCTTTTTGATGCAAATGTAAATGGAATTTCTTTTTTTTTTTAAATGGGATTTCTTAATTTCTCTTTCTGATGTTCATTCTTCGTATATAGAAACACAACAGATTTTCATGTATTGATTTTATATCCTGAAACTTCACTGAATTTTACTATATTTGTTCTAACAATTTTTTGATGGAGTCTTTAGTGTTTTCCATATACAGTATCATTCCATTTGCAGACAGGGACAGTTTTACTTCGTCCTTTCCAATTTGGATGCCTTTTATTTCTTTTTCTTGCTTAATTGCTCTGGCAAGGACTTCCACTACTGTGTTGAATAAAACTGGTGAGAGTGGGCATCCTTGTCTTGTTCTTGATCTTAGAGGACAAGCTGTCGGCTTTTTCCCCACTGAGTATGTTGTTAGCTGTGAGTTTGTCACATATGGCCTTCATTATGTTGAAGTACATTTCCTCTATACCCACGTAGTTGGGAGTTTTTATCATAAATGTATGTCGAATTTCATCAAATGCTTTTTCTGCGTCTACTGGGACGATCATACGATTTTTATTCTTCATGTTGTTCATGTGGTTATTGCATTGACTAATTTGAGGATTTGAGCCATCCTTGCATTCCTGGGATAAATCCCATTTGACCATGGTGTATAATGTATTGTTGAATTTGGTTTGCTAATATTCTGTTGGCAATTTTTATATTTATGTTCACTGGAGATATTGGCCTGTAATTTTCTTTCCTTTCTTTTCTTTTTGGGGTAATCTACCCTCATAATAGGAGTTTGGAAGTGTTCTCTCTTCTTCTGAGTTTTGGAAGAGTTTGAGAAGGATTGGTATTAATTCTCCTTTAAATGTTTGGTAGAGTTTACCAGTGAAGCCATAAGGTCCTGGACTTTTGTTGGTTGGGAGATTTTTGATTACTGATTCAATCTCCTTATTACTAATTAGTCTGTTCACATTTTCTATTTGTTCATGATTCATTCATGAACAAGGATAGGTTATATGTTTCTAAGAATTTATCTGTTTCTTCTAGGTTGTCCCAAATGTTGGCATATAATTGTTCGTGGTGGTCTCTTATAATCCTTTGTATTTCTGTGGTATCAGTTGTAGTTTCTCCTCTTTCTTTCTTTTTTTTTTTTTTAAGATTTTATTTATTTATTTATTTGACAAAGAGAGGGATCACAAGTAGGCAGAGAGGCAGGCAGAGAGAGAGGAGGAAGCAGGCTCCCCGCTGAGCAGAGAACCCGATGCAGGGCTCGATCCAGAACCCTGAGATCATGACGTGAGCTGAAGGCAGAGGCTTTAGCCCACTGAGCCACCCCGGCGCCCCGTTTCTCTTCTTTCAATTCTGACTTTATTCGTTTGAGTTTTCTCTTTTCTCTTGGTGAATGTAGCTGAAGTTTTGTCAATTTTGTTTATCTTTTAAAGAACCGGCTCTTGGGTTTTGTCTTGTTTTGTTTTTATCTTTTCTATTATCTTTTTAGTATCTATTTTATTTATTTCTGCTCTGATCTTTGTTATTTTCTTCCTTCTACTAACTTTGGACTTTGTTCCTCTTTTTCTAGTTCATTGAAGTGTAAAGTTAGGTTGTTTATTTGAAATTTTTCGTGTTTCTTAATGTCAACATTTACTGCTAAGAACTCCCCTCTTAGAACTGTTCTGCTGCATCTCATGAGTTTTGATATGTTGTATTTACATTTTTATTTGTCTCAAGGTATTTTTTATTCCTCTTTCATTGACCCATTGTTGGTTCAGTAGCATGTTGCTTAATCTCCACATGTTTATGAATTTTCCAATTTTCTTCTTACAATTGATTTCTAGTTTTTATACCCTTGTGTTTGGAAAGGAAGCCTGATATGATGTCAGTCTTTTAAATTTGTTAAGACTTGTTTCGTAGCCTAACAAATCATCTCTCCTGGAGAATCATCTCTCCTGGAGAATCATCTCAAATGTGCGTTTGAGAAGACTGCATACACTGTTGCTTTTGGATGGAATGTTCTGTATATACCTGTCAAGTCCATCTGGTCTAATGTGTCATCTAAGGTTGATGTTTTCTAATTGATTTTTTGTCTGGATGATCTATCCATTGATATGAATGGGGTTAATAAAGTTGCCTACGATTATTATATTGCCGTCCACTTCTCCTTTTAGGCCTGTTAATATTTGCTTTATATATTTAGGTGCTCCTAATTATTATTATATTTTCACTGATATTATATTACAAATATTATATTAGGTGCTCTTAATATATTCTATAAATCTGTAACCATCTTAACCATTTTTGAGTGTACGATTTAGTAGCATTGAGTACCTTCACATTGTTGTACAACCAGTCTCCAGAACTCTTTATCTCCCTAAACTGAAACTTTGTTAATTTGACTACTCTAGGTATATCATATGAGTAGAATCGTGCAGTATTTTTCTTTTCGTGACTGGCTTATTTCACTTAGCATAATGTCCTCAAGATTCATCCGTGTTGTATATATTCTGTTTTTAAATCCAGCTTTACGAGGTGTTCTTGAAGGCCTGGTTGGCCAGATACAAGCTAGTCATCCAAAATTAGAAGCAGAAGTGGAGCCCAATGACTGTGTGAGGCGGGGGGCCAGTGCCCCCACTGCCGCCATCCATCCCTTCTCGGGGGCTAGCGTGAAGGCGTCCCTCCCCACTCAGCTCCTCATTTGTAAGGAACAGCTTCCAAGAACAGGCTGGGGAACTCAGCTGATTGCGGCGTGGGCTCGCGAAGTCAAGTTCATGCATTTGCTTCCCTCGAGGGCAGTGTCGTGCGCTGATGGGGAACTTGGGCTCTGGAGTCAGAGTGCCTGTCTGTGAAGCCTGGTACTGTTGCTTTCTCTCTACGTGTTCCATTAAAAATTGGAGGCGATGATATGGTTAAAGTGGGGATTTGATGAAATGGCCTCTCTAAAGTGCCTCGCCACGCCTGGCACAGAGGAGGTGCTCAGCAAAGCCTTGAAATGACTGGTTCTGTTAGCATTTCGTTAGTTAAAACCTCATCCATGTGACTTCTGATGTTGCCCAACTTAGACTGAGATGAACAAGATGTGGCTGTTCTTAGGCTAGTCCTGGGGTTTTAAATTTTTGTGTATTCGTAAACCGTAGAACCCTTTGGGCAAGTTCTTTTATGTAATCTCAGTACCGGGATGGAAAAGGAGAGTTGCTCCAACTGGGAGGGTAGGAAGTCCAGCCCTCTCTGCCCCAAAGGCACGTGCACACCCACCTATATGCATGCGTGTACACACACACACACACACACAATTTCTTAGCCTCCCCACATCTCTGGAATGGAACTTCTCTAAAGCCCTGGGCATGATGGAGTTGAAAACCGTTGCTTTGCAGGAGGATCCCTAGGAGGGGTCTCGGGGTCCCTGTGAGCAAGGAAATACTGAGCTCTGTGCAGGGGGTAAGGGCCTCTGCCTGATGGGGCCTCAACATAGCCATGAGCAGGCTGGGCTTACAGGGGCCTGAATCAGGACCACAAGGAGGGAATGCTGTGGGCCCCTCAACCTTTTGTCTCAGCTCTCTCCTATCTTCACAACATACTTTCCCCTCCTTTCTCAAGAGGAAAGATAAAAAGCAGAGTCTCGGGGGGTGGGTCTCAGGGCACCTGCATGAGCTCACAATGTGTTTCTTTCTTTCTTTCTTTTTTAAGATTTTATTTATTTCTTAGAGAGAGAGAGAGAGAGAGCATGAGCAGGGTGGAGGGGCAGAGGGGGAGGGAGAAGCAGGCTCCCCAAGGAGCAGGGAGCCCAGTGCAGGACTCGATCCCAGGACCCCGGGATCATGACCTGAGCTGAAGGCAGACGGTTAACCAACTGAGCCACTCAGGTGCCCCCAGTGTGTTTATTTCTAACACTGTGACTGAGCCCACTAGAGAAAGGGGGTGTCAGATGTGTGTGCGTGTGTGTGTGATGTGTAAACATTTGTGTGTGTCCATCTACATGTGTTTGTGTTTGTGTACACATATATCTGTGCCTGAGTTCCTATGTTCATGTGTGTGTTTCTGCTTGTGTGCATAAATTCTCAGAAAGGCCCTGACACTTCATCATGTTCCCCTGCAAAACTTCTGGTTAACTCACTAATTCACTCACTCCTGGGCACCTGGGTGGCTCAGTTTGTTAAGTGTCTGCCTTCGGCTAAGGTCATGATCCTGTGGTCCTGGGATCGAGTCCCATGACGGGCTCTCTGCTCAGCGGGGCGTCTGCGCCTCCCTCTGCCTGCCTCTCTCCCTGCTCATGCCCAATCTCTCTCTGCCTGTCAAATAAATAAATCCTTATTCACTCCTTCCTTCAATAAACTAAATAACAAATCTTAAAAATGATGAATTATAATTTTGCTAAATGCCATGAAGCCCTGAGAGCCTATGTCTATGATTCTGCGATCTCATAGGGACCCTTATAGGATCTTTACAGGGATCTTATAGATCTCTCTAGGGACCTATGTCTCCCTGATCCTAAATAGTGCCAAGAAGGTAGGCACCTGGTAGCCCGTGCAGCTGTGCGTGTGCTCTCTGAGCCTTATTCGTGTGTATAACCCCATTTCTCCCGCATACACGCGGCACTGGGCCGTCAGTGAGAGCGGTTCCTCTCGCTGCTTTTGGCCACATCAGGCAGACATGGGTCCCATCAGAGGGTTCCCCTGTCACCTCCGGATGTGTGGGTATGTGTGGGTATGTCCCTGGATAGGTGTGTCTATACTCCCTTGGATGTGGGAAGGTATATTTTGTGTATGAGGTCTGGAGAGGGGGGATACGGAGATCCTTCTGTGGGGACATGGCCAAGTGTGTGAATGCATCTCTGAGCTCGGTCCAGGTCTGGACCCATTCCAGCCTGCCCCCAGAAGCCCCCACCGCGTTGTCCTGCCAGTAATTACAGCAGATAAACTGCTCCAGTTGAGGGCTGCTGTGCCCGGCTGGCTGCCAGCCGTGCGGCCCCAGGCTGCGCCGTGGGAGTCCATTCATTTTAATAAGAGGTACACCCTGTGTTATTAAGAAGAGTGTTTATTACTGTCGCTGCGCACTGACAGCAGCTTCCATCATGGTTAAACGGCAGATGGGGGGAGGGGCGGCGGGCCGTGCACTGCAGCTCTTCAGGGGCCCTGGCCCAGCTGGTGAGGCGAGAGAGGGAGGGTCTCCCTCTCTCCCTCTCTCGCCCTAGGACTGTGTGGCAGCCCCTTTCCAAGCAAGAACGGAGCCATTCAGCTGAGCCTGACAGTGCTTGAGGTGGGGGTCGGAGCTGGTGAGGGGACGATGGAGGGAACTCTGCTCAGCATCCGGGTGCTGCCCCCGAGAGAGAGGGGGACCCCAGTTTGGGGCTTGTCCCTAGGCTGAGGCAGGATGACCCACCGGCCCCGCTGGCCTGACTCCTGATTTCACCTGGAATGTTCTACCCAGGGCGTTGCTTGACTACTTGGATTCCTGCAGTTTCAGCTCAGTCTACAGCACCCGGCCCCCCCCTTACCGCTGGTCAGTCTCATCCCGCTGCCCGCTTAAGCCCTCTTCAGTCTCCATCCCACTGAAGAAAGCTCCACGGAAAAAGGTCTCTTTAGTCTATTCATCACTCTGTCCCAGCACAAGGAGTAGGGCCTTGCATTGAACAGAGATGTATTCAGTCATTGAATCGATGGAGATTCACCCAGCTCCTTATGCTTCCTGTTGTCTTTTAGAAAGCTCGGGTGTGGACAGGCATCGGGCACAACCATGAGAACGGTGACGGGGTTCGAGAAACAACAGAGGTGCCCACGCTTTCTCTATTCCTGGCGCTCTTACCATCTCAGTCATTTTTTCACGAAAGAAACACCTAAAAGTTCATATTATTAAGTGGCTAGATCTAAACAACTTAAGTAGTCCTGTCTTCACAGCTAATTAGCCCCTCAAAAACATGATATACGTAAGTTGAAATGAAAAAAACTTTATTTTGTTGTCACAGACCAATTACATGCCAATGGGACATGTGTGCCTGTTGGGCACTGCACATCTTCGCAGACTTTGCTGTCGTATTGGACACCGCCACCTCGTTTCTGGTCCCATGTTGATTTCTGTCGCAGCAACCGCCGAAAACCCAGCTTCTCAAAGATAGGATATCATTGCGAAAACTGTAGGGTGACATAATGTGCAAGCTGTGACTACCCTAAGCTAGTAGTCTCCGTGGCGTCTGACTGAGGCTGAGCATCGCCATGTTTGCCTGGAGAGTTTCAAATGTCCCCTGGGGCCCCTGTGCGTGCGCTTCAGTGCTCAGGAGCTGTGATGGGAGAGGACCCGGTTCAAGTCCCAGTTTGTTTGTCTGCTTATTTCCCCATTTACTGATTCAATAGACACTCACCAATAGTACTGGTTGTTCCAGCCCCTGTTCCAAAGCCTTACAAGTATTAACTCATTTCGTCATCGTCCCGACCTTGTAGGCTGGGTGCTACTGTGTGATGGTTCGCTCTTTGTGTCAACTTAGTGAGGCTGCGCTGCCCAGTTGTCTGGCCAAGCACCAGCCTAGATGTTGCTGGAAAGGTATTTTTTAGATGTGATTAGCTGATTTAAATGTTAAATGGTAAAGCGTATGACTCTCCCTAACCTGGGCCCTCATCCAATATGACGAAGGCCTTAAGACTGACATTTTCCAAAGAAGAAATTCTCAAAACTGCAACATAAAAATCCCGCCTGAGGGGTGCCTGGGTGGTGCTGTTGGTTAAGCGTCCAACTCTTGGCTGTGGCTCAGGTCCTGATCTCAAGGTCATGAGATCGAGGCCCACATCAGACTCTGCACTCAGTGTAGAATCTGCTTGAGATTCTCTCTCCCTCTCCCTCTGGCCTCCTGCTCACGCACATGCATACACACACACTCTCTCAAACAAATAAATAAATCTTGAAACAAAGAGGAAGGAAGGAAGGAAGGAAGGAAGGAAGGAAGGAAGGAATCAATCCTACCTGAGTTTCCAGCATGCTGCCCTGAAGAACTAAGACTCAAGTCTGCAACATCCACTCTTACCTGAATTTCCAGGCTGTTGGCCTGCTCTATAGATTTCAGACTTGCCAGACCCCATAACTGTATAAGCCAATTCCTTAAAATTAGTTTCTTAATCTCTCTCTCTCTCAATAGATAGATAGACAGAAAGAAAGATAGATAGAGATAGGTAACCATACCTGTATCGATAGGTGTACCCATTCCTATCTATATATCTGTATCATTTCTCCAGAGAACACTAGTCTTAACTAAAATGTATTGTTCTCATTTATGGATGAAGACCCTGTTCAGCTCCTAACTAGCCGTGTGGCCTTAGGCAAGTCTTGTTCTCTTCGGGCACCTGTTTTACCATAGCCACATGGGGGAGCCAGACAGGATGAATTCAAGATTACTACTATCAGTGCTAACATCTGGGCTTGTGAGGGTTGGATAGATAGGACTACAATCTTGCCACGGCTTTTTTGTTGGCCACCTAGCAACCATTCCTAACGTACTTATCCCTTGCTACTGCTCACAACACAGTATAGATAATCTTATGCCTAGCCTCATTTGTAGCTAGGGGTAGCCATGTGATCTTCTTCTGGCTCATGTTATACAAAAAGGAAGTGTACTAGGGACTTCTAGAAATTATATTTTGCTTCCCCATAGGAAAAAGTTAGAGAAGAGAATTCATGGGTGTTGATCTTTTCCCTTTCTTTGTGCCTTAAAGAAGGCCACAATGTCTGCAACTGCAGTAGCAATCTTGTGACCATGAGGCATAAACCAACAGCCAAAGAGAGAAGAACAGAAACAAAAAGAGACTGGGTCCTTGATACATGGTTAAGCTGCTAAACCAACCCTAAGACCTCCTGACACTGGACTTCTTGGTATGCAGACTATAGCCATCCTTACCACCAGGCACAGCGGCTGAGTGTTCTGTGACTTGTAGGTCACAACATTTTTAACTGATTTAGAAGTTTTCCTTTATTGCTAGAAGCCATGGCTTATCTTGGTAAGTGATCAAGAGAAGGGTTCTGACTTTGGTTGGGGATTGTTGTTTTGGGCCTCAAGAAAACTGAATTTACTCTTTTTTTTTTTTTTTTGAGATTTTATTCATTTATTTTATTTTTTTTTTTTAAGATTTTATTTATTCATTTGACAGAGAGAGATCACAAGTAGGCAGAGAGGCAGGCTGAGAGAGAGGGGGAAGCAAGCTCCCTGCTGAGCAGAGAGCCCGATGCGGGGCTCGATCTCAGGACCCTGAGATCATGACCTGAGCCGAAGGCAGAGGCTTTAACCCACTGAGCCACCCAGGCGCCCCTTTATTCATTTATTTTAAAGCGAGAGAGAGAGAGCAAGAGTGGGGGAAAGCAGAGGGAGGGTGAATCCCAAGCAGATTCCATGCTGAGCGTGGAGCCTGATGTGGGGCTTGATCCCACAATCCTGAGACCACAACCTGAGCCAAAATCAAGAGTCAGACACTCAACTGACTGAATTTACTCTTCTTGATTGAGTATAACTTTGACTCGAAGGAGAGAGACACTAATACCATGTTGTTTCAGATTTCCAATAGGTGTTGCAACACATTCTTTATTAGTAAGATTGATACTCCCCAGACAGTTTTACAACAGTGCGCTTATCAAATAGATGGATTTGGAGCTCCTGGAAAGGTGTGTGGGTCATAAAGGGCCAGTGTTGCTCATAGCAGCCAAACCTTAACTTTCCCTGTTTTGTAAGACGGATGAGAGGAAAGCCAGAGATATCACATTCTTATATTGCAAGGTGTTCGAGAAAACCTATCACTAGAGACTTGAGGCCTGATACAGAAATGTGGGTTGAAGAATAGCACAGCTTTAGTCCACCTTTTTTGATCGATCAAGTCCCAGCTGTTTGTTTAGCAAACACTTTCCTATCTATTATTTACCATGTGCCAGGCCCTGTTCTAAGAGCTTTACAAATACCAACTCATTTAATCATCACAACAATCTTAGGAGATAGGTGATGTTGCTATTCTTTCAGTGGATTGATGTCAGCCTAGATGGAGCGTCTAGTGGCAGGCCACAGGGCTCTGCTCTTAATCCTGTCTTATTAAGTTTTTTTAAATCAAAGACTTGGGCAGGAAACACACAGCCATACACATAGTTTAGGACGGCTGAAGCGATCCTATGTTAGGTGATTCCAATGGGCTGCAATCACGGGGCTGAAACTATCAAGTTAAGATTGAATAGGATGACATGTGAAACCAGGCACCTTGTTTTAAAAACCTCTGTGGTACTAACCACAGGGGGAGATTGGTAGCTAAATGACACTACCTGTGGCAGGTGGCCTGCAGGCTCAGGGAACCAGAACGGCGGTGTGGTCCCACAATAGCAAATGGAAGCCTTCATGTGTCATGGAAGTGGGGTGTGTTCAGGGGTGGGGCATGCCTGTGACCCACTTTTCGCAGTTGATACCACATTCTCTCTCTGAACTGCACCCCACGGAGAAATAGCGACACCGCAGGAGGCACACGGAGAGGGCGATTGGGATGATGGGCCTCGAGACCACGACAACCATGGCGGGCAGTGGTTGTTTTGATTGAACCTCCATTCTCCCTTGTTCTAGAAAGAGCTCCCTGTGATTTTCCTTAGAGTACCCACCCCACCTCACTGCGCATGTCAGGTAGGTGGAACTGACCTCCAGTGGCGGGTATATGACTCAGGCCTGACCATTCCAAGGTTTGCATCTTCCTGGACACAGGGACTGGGTTAGGGGTGGACATGTGATCCAAGCCTAGTTGAAGAGAGCCCTGTCTATGGCCTTTTCTGGAACTGTTGGGAAAGAAGAGCTCTTTTTCTGCCACTTTTGTTGAGCTGGTAGGACTTAGGCTGAGTCTGCCAGGGGCTGTCACGTGGGGAGTGTCTGCCTAAGAATAGTGTCAAGGAGGAGGAAGGCAGAGGCAAGAAAGGGGGACAGGTTCCTGAAAATATTGTTTGAACCCTTGGGATCCATAGTACCTAACACTGAATTTTGCCAGTTTCATGAACCAATACATTCCCTTTTGGGTTAAGATTTTGTCCTTCGTGATTCTGGCTGACATAGCAACTGAGTCTGTTTGGCCTGACAAAGGGTTTTCAAATTCTTAAAGTCAGTGAGGCTTTTCCATGTGGATCCTGAGGGGAGCAGAAGAGCCAATGGTGGTAGTAAGAGGACCTCATGGATTTAGGCTCCAGGAAGATAAGAATTTTCAAAGGGCAGATGCTGCCAAGGATGGAACAAGCCATCCCTCTGATGTGGTTAATTCTTTGGCCCCAGAAGGTGCCATCAGGGGCTGTAGGAACACCTATGTTGCGGTTATCGTGAAGGTTCCTCGTTCATAGGGTAGATATGGACCAAATAGCCCTTGAATTCTGAAAGACGAAGATTCAACTATAAATGTGTAGTTGGGTGTGGTAGAAGCAACAATTGAGTAGAGTTATGCTGTGGTGGAAAGAGACATCTGAAATCAGAATCTTTGGGTCCTCATCTCTCTTTCATTGACAAGCTTCGTGGCCCAAAGCAAGCCTATTAGCCTCGCTGATTCATGTTCTCCATCTGCCCAAGTGGGGATGATGCTCTCTGCTCTCTCAGGGAGGTAGTGTGAGGCTCAGGTACAGTAAAAGCTACAAAGGGTTTGAGGAAATGAATGCGACACCCAGGTAAATGGAAGGGGTTGCCAGTGAGTGGGTGGTGAAGTGGGGAAGGGTGGCAAGCAGGATGGAGGGTCTGAGCAGGACCACCCAGGAGCCATGCCTGGGTAGCAGGGGCGTCCTCAGGCATCAGGCTTCCTATGGGGAAGAGGCAGGTGATTTAAATGATGGAACTGGGACAGAGCGAGCATGGCAGGTACCTGTGAGCGTGTCCCGGGGGGACCTGCCCTGTCTGAAGAAATGCAAGTTCGAATTTGACAAAAACAACTGCAGAACACATAAAAGACATCTGTGGGACCATATTTGGCTTCTGGGGCCCAGTTTGCAGCCCCAAGGCTAGATGAATAGGTAAAGAAGGACTTGGAAGCTGGCTGGTGTCTTACGAACAAGTGTCTTTCAGAAGTATCAGCTCATACCAACTCGAGGATCCTTCTGTGGAAGGGGGACATGCCTGCCCAGCTCAGGGCTTTAGGCTATCAGATTGCCGTTCATTCTCAGATGCCTTAGTGGGGACAGGTCCCCTCATGCTAATTAGTGAAGATTGGAAAGGCCTTGATAAGTCCTGCACACAACTCATGAAGTCTTCCTCCCAATGCCTACTATCCAAGTGACTGGAGGCACTACTCCAGGCTCTCTCTAGAAATTGGGTAGCTCTGCAGGCCAGTGATGCTCCTGCCCTGTCTACTGCCTGGAATGAAGCCCCTGATGGAGCCGCTCAGGGAACCCCAACCAGGAGGGGCCAGGCCAGGGGTTGCTTGGTTTGAGCCTGGTTCTTCCTCCTTCCTTCCCTCCCCTTGTGAGGCAGTAAACCAGCCCGGGAGCCGACATCCATAGTCGTGCTGCCCTCACCCGTCCCGTTTTCCCCAGGGACATCAGGGTGGATGTGACATTGGGACCTGTGTGGAGGCTGCTGGCTTTGGCAAGGTTGATTGGGACCCACACGTCAGCCGGGGCCACTTCCTCATCACCATAACTCTGCGCCAAATAACAAGACCACGGGAATCTGCTAGCGCAGTCCTGGGGAGCACTCTCCATTACTCTCTTTTATTCACTAGGGAGATTTATGTGGCCTATCTCCCTTCCCTTTGTCCACCTGCGAGGCCCTATAAGTCATGTACCCGGGCTGACAGGTCACAGGGCCTGTGCCGCTGCTCTGTCAGAGTGAGTGATGCCGGGGGGTGATTGAAGGAAAGGAAGGGTGAGAGGTCAGCAGCAGACGGCATGATGGGAGTTGGGGATGTAATTATCACTCCCATGACATACTGCTGGCTGGCTCTCCCCCTTCTTGTAATAGATATACACACTTGGGTGCAGCTCAGAGCGGGGGAGGGTGGCAATGCGAGGAGGGGCTGGAGGGACCTGCCAGAACAAGCTGTGTGCAGTAGGCCTCACAGGTGAGCTTCCTGCCCAAGGGCAGGAGTACACCTGAGGGCCCCCTGGATGGCAGCCCCTCCCTGCAGTGAGACAGTTCCCCAAGCCCGAGGCACAGCACCTGGGACAGAGGAAGCCCAACTTGCTTGTGTAATTGTTGCTTGCTTTGCTAGAAAGTACGGAGGAAAAGTACAAACTGAGCCCGCTGAGGAGGTAACTAAAAAGAAAATTTCCCAAAATGTCTGGGGCTGAGGGTTCACTAATTTCCTGGGCAGCGTGGCCCTTCCCACTGGCATATCGTCCGTCAGGGGCACCGGGCCTCATGGGTGACTCAGGAGACGTCAAGCCCCCGCCTGCTCCAAAAACGCTCCCTCCCCCACTTGCTGTAGTGCCTGGAAGTTTCACCCAGAGAGCCATCCCAGAAGACCCCTCCGGCTACCTATGAGGTGGGAGGGACAGGCCCCGGACTGGCTGGGACTCAGCACACTGAATGACATCAAGCGCCGCTCAGTATGGTCAGTCCTGGCGGTGACTTCTAATGGGAGTTAGAAAAGGTCAGAAAAGGTATTCCAGAATACTGGAAGGTGGGCTCGAAAGGGCCCTGGGGAGGCCAGGCCTTGCCCAAAGTCTGTGTGCTGGGGCGAGGCTGTGGAAGGCTTCAGAGAGAATCCTCAGCTGCACAGCTAGGTCACCTAGGGTCGGTGACTCCCTAAATGCAGGAGAGTCTCAGCTTCAAGACGGCATCTGGCTGAGTCGGGCCCCTCTGAATTCACGCGCTTGTGGGTTCCCTCCTATATTGAATCCAGACTGGCCTGCGACTTGTAGCAAAAGTCAGGCTGTGCAAGTTCTAGGCCTGGGGCTGAAGATGCCTTCTGACTTCCACTTTTGCTCTCTTGGGGTTTCTGAGCCACCTTGTAAAGAGTCCGGGTCATCCTCTTAGAAATGTTATGTGCAGAAAAAGAGAAGAAAAGAAAAAAGGAAAGAAGAAAAGAAAAGAGAAGAAAAGTTACATGCAGAGAAAGGCCTAGAGGACAAAAGACCAGGAGGAGAGAAAGTCCCAGTGTTCCCGCCATCCTGCCCCAGGGGCCGGTCATGAGAAGGAGGTCACTTTGGATCCTCCAGGCCAAATTGCAGCCATGGGCCAAGCCCAGCGAAAGCACACAGAGCAGAGCTGGGCTCTCCTGGCTGAGAGCTGCCCAGCCAACCCCCCTCAGAAGCCATAAAGCGGTTGTTGTTTTAAGCCATGTTACTTTGGGATGGTTTGTTATGCAGTGATAGATGACTCTCTTATCTGTGGTCCCTAGAACTACCCTCCCTCTGCTCCCTGCTTCCTGCTAGCCCCCGCTCCTCAAAGCCCAGGGAAAGAACCTCTAGTGCAGCGGATACACTTGTACCAACTAGAATTCCTACCCAGAGCTGTACCAAATATAGGGTAGAGAAATGGCCCATCCTGAACGCAGGCATTAGAACTTAGACCAATAAAAGTTCTTCAGGGAAGAGTGTTTTTATCACTTGCATGGTTTAGAATTGCTAGGGCATGTTAGTGATAAAAAGCAGACTGACTTTCAGTCATTCTCATGATTGTTTTTAAATTCTTTAAGACAATGCACCTGTTACGTCTCGCGCCTGGAACAGACTGTGCTCATTGGCCCACCCTTGGAATGCCGCTGGTCCGAGGTCCTCCGGGTGACCATGCGAGCTTCCGGAAGGGAGAATTGGGAGGAGGTTGACTTTGGAACTGGCTCAAAGGCCCAAAGAAGGAAACACTGTAAGATTTTCTTGGGCTTCCATTATATGTAGGGTTATTGCTTTAATCCTTGGGGTGGGGTGGGGGGGACCCTGCCTGCATTTTGACAGAGGGAGGCAGGAGGCTCTCCAGGATGGGAGATTTGCCTGAGTTCACAGAGCAAAGATGTGATGGGGCTGCATGTGGACACAAGGCTTTTTGACATTGGACTCCGGAACTAATGAGGGAAGAGGGAAAATAAGCCCCCGTCCTGAAGACTGGGACACCCTGGACAAGGCCAGGGTGCCCTCTGACAGAGGCTATGGTGGCCTTCTCCTAAATGCCTTTCTGAGAGTTGTAACCCCCTTTTCATAGCCACCCCAAGGAGTGAAATCCCGCTCCACCCCCCTCCCTTTTACAACACTGACATATAGTGCAGTGGTTAAGTGGTGCTGGACAGTGTGGGTTCGAATCATAGCTCTGCCCTTAACAGCAGAGCTATTTGACCTTGGACACATTTCTCAACCTCTCTTTGCCCCTCTTTTTTCCTTTTTCCCAAAAATGGGATTAACAAGAGGATTTATTTCATTAAAACTGACGTGAGACTTAAATGAGTCGATACACATAAAAAATGTGGACTCTGGCATATAATATTTTTAATTAAGAATAACTAATAAAACATGACAGGCAGGTACTTTAAGAACAAATATTAACTCATTTAATGCTTCCAACAACCATATCCAATAGATACTATTATTTTCTCCATTTAACAGATGGGAGACTTAGGGCTCAGAAAGGCTAAGTGACTCACTGGGCGGGGGGGAGGTCATGCAACTAGCAAGTGTCAGGGCTAGGATTCAAACCCAGATCCGTCTGCCTCCAGACATGAACTTCACGTCGACACAAGGCTGTGCTCAGTGAATGTCACCTAGCTCATTTTACCCCGTTGCCCCTGAATAAACTCCAGCGTCTCCTCTACCTCTCTCTCCACTTCTCTTCCGTAGACTTTATACCAGGGCCCCTTTTCATCACATGAAAACAAGGAGCAGAATGGTTAAAGCAGGCACCATTTCCATCCATCAAGTAGGCAGACATTACAAAGTGTGGTACCATCAAGGATCATCAAGAGAGGGGGGAAGTGGGTGGTTTCCCCGCACTGCGGGGAAGTATTTATGGTAAATCTTTGAAAGGATTGTTTGGAAGAGATCATTAAAATTAAAACCATGCATCCCTTATGACCCAACCATGCCACTTCTTGGTGTCTACTCTAGAGAGACACGTGCACATATGCACGAGGTGACATGGGCACAGGGTCCACTTCTGCATTGATGACAATGACAAACCAGGGACAAACTAAGTGTCTATCCACAGAGGAGGGCTACACGAAGTAGAGGGCCACCTCCTGCCCTGTCCACCATGGAGCATCATGCCGTGGTGAAGACAGTGTGGCAGCTCTGCAAGCCCCTCACTTGAAAGGCTCAGGAAGAGCGTGTTCATTCATTCATCCAACCAACCAACATTTCCCAAGCACCTGCTGTGTGCTAGCCACTCCTCTAGGTCCTGGGGACACAGCTGTGAACAGGAGGGACCAACGTCCGTGACTCTGCGGAGCTTCCAATCCCTGCTGAGTGAAAGAAGAGAAGCTGCAGAGCAACACATGGAAAGCCATTTATGTAAAAATAAAACCACACCACAGAATGATGATACATGTTTTCTAAGGGTATTCACATATGTGTGTAAGGACATAGGAGAAGAACTGGAAGGTACACACCAAATTACTAACAGTGATCATCTCTGGGAGATTAAGAGGAGAGACCAAGACTTAAAGTTGGTAGGTTGGTTAAACATTACCATTTTCTATGATAAGAATTTATTTGTGTATTACTTTTATAATGAAATTTTAATATTAAAATGGGAAAAATCGATCAAAGAGTGGGCTTCCTATGGCACAGCCCTTGACATTAGATAAACTTGATGCTTTAATCTGCTCAGGCTACCATAACACAATACCAAAGACCAGGTGGTTTAAACAACACACCTTTATTTCTCACAGTTTTAGAGACTGAGAAGTTCAAGATCAAGGCACTGACCGGTTGGATTCCTGGCAAAAGCCCTTCTCCTGGCTTGTAGAGAGCCACCTTTTCACTGTGTCCTCACAGGGCAGAGAAAGGGAGAGAGAGCCCTGGTTTCTCTTTCTCTTCTTGTAAGGACACTGATTCTATCATGGGCTCCCACCCTCATGGCCTCATCTAAACCCAGTTACCACCGAAAGGCCCCATCTCCAAATACCATCACATCCAGGGGTAGGACTTCAACATAGGAATTGGGGGTAGGGGACACAAACATTCAGCCCCCTGACACCTAAGTTCAAATCCCAGCCACTTACTGTGTGGCTTTGGCAAATGTATTATTCTCTCTCAAACTTTGTTTACTCATCTGTGAAAATGGGGCAAATACCCCTCACTTCTCTGGATTGTGATGAGTTTAGAAAGACCCACATAAGAAATGCCTGACCTATAAATGTGAGTCCCATTTTCCTGAACCTGCCTCCCTTCTGGACCTGCAGCAGACCTCTTTGTCTTTCTGTCAACTTCTCTCACCTCATGAACACGACTTCCTGTCCTTAAGCCTCTGCATTAAGGTTTGTGAATGGGGGAAACTCAACCTGTGTGCCAGTGTCCTCCAGCCAAAGAGATCAGGAATGTGCTTGTGGTTGCATAAATTTGGGCTTATTGATTTGTTGCAAGGAGGCAAATACAAGTCATGGGGAACTGTGGATTGTCTGTGGGTTTTAAGAGAGGATTAGAAATGAATTATCATAAGATTTGGACTCATGGTAGGTGATTTGGGGGAGGATTCAAGGAAGTGGGGCTTTGCTCTGGGAGAGATGCTGTCAGGAAGTTGGAACCATTCTATGGTTGGGTATCTTAATGATGTTTATCTAGAAGAAAACAGGAATAGCTCTAGGTTAAAGCTGTAATATGTAAAGAAGCAGCCATCATGACCAGCAGCAACCCAGATAGGGAAGTAGTTGGTCATTTTATGCTTTGGATAATGTTCTTGTTTTTGTCTATGTTCAGACATGATCTTGAAGCAGTCTTGTTTTCACCTTGATTCATCACGGTCACAGACTGGCTTCGTCTGATGTCGGTGTTCTGTGAAATTGTTGACAGTCATCAGGAAAGCACCACGGTCTACCCGTGAGTGCCAGGCCAGCTCTCCGTTGCCAGAGCAGTGCTTCTCCTTCTCATGTGGGAGCAACTTTGAGGTCAATCAAAGTATTTTTAGGGTCCTTGGCTTGGGTTGGAGGAAGAGGATGACGTTAGCCCTGTTCTTCCCACCTTTACCCTGGAGAACTCCAAAGGCTTCCCTACCCCCAAGCAGTACCCAAGGCGATAGGGGACCCAAAGGTGAGGAATCTGCATTCTCAGCAGCTGCAAAGGCAGATAGACATGAAGTCAGAATAGGAGTTGGGGCGGGGGAAGATGGGGATGTTTCCTGTTGAGAAGGCAGGAACACTATTCCCAGCCCAGGGCGGGGCTCAGGGAAAGTGGAGGAAGTGAAGTGAAGAAGGTCCTGGAGTCAGAGAATCAGGGCAAGTTAGTGCTACAGAGAGCACTTGGAACATCAAGGGGAACACAGACTATATTTGCAGGACTGTTTCCTTGAATGAAATCCTATACAGAAATCCAGTACATATCACACACCAGCAGAGCCACTGAAGCTGAATAGAGGAGCAGGGTGTCCAGAGGCCTGCCCATGCCCCCTCCTGGAGCCCCTTTATCAGTGGTCCCTGAATCATCACAGGGGATCCCTTAGAACTCTGAGGGTTGCAGGGTTAAAATCCCTCATCTCGCTCCACATTGCGCTTTCTAGAAGCCTTGAAAGGAGTGGTTACTTATCCAAGAAACTACCCCCTTCTGACCTTCTAGATTCTTCTGGGTCCTCCATGGCCTGAGGGACTTTGTCCAAATCTCATCCAGGTCTTCTTCCAACAAGATTTTTACTCTCAAGAACTTCTCTTTGGGAGATGTTGGTCAAAGGGTACAAAGTTGCAGTTACATGGGATGAATAAGTCTAGCAATCTAATGTACAGACATGATAACTGTATCTAATAATACTGTATTGAACACTGGAAACTTGCTAAGAGAGGAGATATCAGATGTACTCATCACACACAAAATGGTTAACTGTGTGAGGACGTGATATGTTAATTACCTTGACTGTAGTAATCACTTCACTGTGTATGTGAGTACCAGATCTTGTTGAACACCTTAAATAGATGCACTTTTTATTTAAAAATATATTATTAAAAACATTTGTTAAAAAAAATCTCCCTTTGATGGTGAGGGGGCATGATAGATTCTTCTAGAGTACTAGAACTTTTCCATATCTTGATTCGAATACATGAGTATATATATAATATACAGAGGGGCTCAGGATCCGACGCAAATGTGGCTCCCACCTGCTCGTAAGAGCCAATTGTGTGAATCTCTTCCCAGCTCTGCACGTAGTGACATCACATTAGTGACTTGAAATCGGCCATGATGGGATTTATACCATGGTAATGGGCAAAGTTACAATCAGGGCTTTTTTTCTCCTGAAGAGCCAGTTAAACATTTACCAGCACACTGCTGGGTATATACATATATAAATATTCATTGAGCTGTGCACCCAAATCTGTGCATTTTACTGCATGTGTGTTATAGCTCAATAAAAATATCCGGGGTCTCCAGTCCCCTGGTTCCATGCCTGCAACCTAAAAATATCATACTGATTATTTGTCTTCTTCCTGTAAGTTCTGCAAGGGCAAGGACCTCATCTGCTTTGTTCATTACCCAATAATTAATGGTTGCAGCAAAAAAAAAATTCCCATGATGCCAGTGCAGGTTGGGCCATCCCAAGGGTGTCCCTATCTGTGACCCACCTAGGTTTATGCCAAGTAGCCTTTGAGATCTCCACTCATGCTCAGCAGCATAAACCCAGGCAGGTCGCAGATAGGCACACCCTTGGGATGGGTGCCCAGGCAATTAAGAACTGCAAGATTGACATGGTTTCTTGTCCCCATTACTCTGCCATATTTGAAATATTTGCCATATTTGCCTTTTCCGGTACTCTTCCATCCTCTATGGATAGAATCAACTACTGTTTCGTCTCTTGTTCTTTGCCGGTCTCCAAACAGAGCACTTACTTTGTTTTCTCTGTTGAACTGGGGGTCATGTCCATTTCTCCTACAAGGCTAGAGATCGTTTAAGAAGGACCACACCTTCCTGGTCTCTGCATGGATAAACCTGTGGGGCTTACATGCACCAGACCCTGACTAGGGGCCTGTCAAATGAATGAAATGGGCTTCAAGAGAAGAAAGAGAGATTAGATTTGGAGGAAGAAGAAACTGCCCCCACTGAACAAGGTCACATAATTGCCAAAACAGGGGCGACTCTATGGAAACTGGAGAAGCCAGTGTGGTTTGGGATGTGGTCCTGCCTGGTGGTGGGGTCTGCCCAAGTAGCTTTTGAGATCTCTACTTCTGCAACCTCACTATTCAAAGCACAGGACATGGCTGTGAGTATGAGCACCAAGTCAGAAGTCGCTCTGCCATGTTGGTCTTCTCAGGTTGGGTACTTCCTGGATCTGGCAACAGAGACACTCCTTCCGCACACACAACCTTCTAGACTCTTCTGGATCCTCCAGGCCCAGAAGATTTTGCTCACATCTAATCCAGGCCTCCTTTTAACAAGGGTTTTTATTCTTAAACCTGTCCTTGCCTGGAGGATGGACACATGAAGGAGTCAGTTGGTATGCTAGGAATGTTCTACAGCTTGATCTGGATGATAGCTACCAGAGTGGTTGTGTCTGTAAAAGGTCATGGCGCCCTACTCCTAACTGCATTTTGTGTGAGTTATACGTCAATGAAAAAGTAGAAGAAAGAAAACTGAAAGCGTCCCCCTGTTGAGGAAGGGGATAGCCCAGTGAGCATGCCTCCATCACCTGCAGGGGATCCTGAGCCAAAGGCCAGCAGGGACCCAGGGCCCCCAGAGGCTGGGCTAACCAGGAGAGAGAAGATGGAGAGGCAGTGAAGATAAAAACCTCTCAGCCTTCCCTGGAAAGACCAGGGTGCTAGGGCCGTTTGGGGTCAGGCCAGAGGAAGGCATTGGACTTGGAGGAAATCCTTGGGAATGCGGAGGGCAGGAAGGAGTCGGGAAGGAAAGCTGTGGGCTGCGCTTGCTGGGCGGTGTCTTTCTCGGAGGAGGACTGAGGCCGGCTGGGGATGAGGGGAGGGGGAAGACAGCGTGACTGCGTCTGATCTACAGTGACGAGTACCAATGTTAACTGTCACCTCTCATCTCCAAACTAAATCACACCTGGAATTGGAGGCGCCGAGGAGCTGATAGAGTCAGCCTCGCAGAGGCTACAAGTCAATCAGTGCGGAGATGCGCATGGAGACATCGGCTCCATGAGGCCGGGCACCTTCATTCATTCTGGGATTTACACTTGTCAGGCTGCCGCCTGGGGGTGGACAGGAGGAGGGGTGGGCAGGCTGGTTTCACTCCAGCTCCACTTAAAATGGGATGACTGGCGGCTTCTCTCCAGGGGCGCTGCAGGCTAGGTCCACTTGCTTTTGCTGTCCCTCCACTTCTTTATCCTATGGGTCATTCCCCAGGGTGAGGGGACTTTCAGGTCAGTGGGCTTCAGGCTCAAGGAGTGGCAAGAAGCCCAGCAGTGGGCAGATTGGGAAAGATGGGTGGTCTCAGGGCCGGGGGTACTGGCTGTCCTGGGCACCAGCCAGGGCATGTGTTTAAAAAGGAACAATGGGGCCTGTGGGGAAGGATAGATTTAAATGGACTACTTTGGAGCAATTCTATCTGTGGTCAAATGAAATGTGGACAAATGAATTTGTTTTGCTTTTTATTCATTCCTTTACTCATTCAGTCAGTAGTATTCAGCAAGGCTCTATGTGAAGGGCTGAGTCCAACAGTACCGAGCCCCCATATTCTATGAGAAAGGAGGACTTAAAGTGTTACAAACTTCTCAGGCTGACGTTTGTGTCATAGAATCAGTGTATGAATCTATAGCCCCCATCTCTCCATAATCCTCAGCACATTTATAAAGTGCTTTTTCACATATAAACATAACTGTGCTAAGTGCTGTGCCAAGAAAAATGCCTGGAGATATAAATTCCAGATGGAGAGAAAAACATTGAGTTTCCACTGCTGTTTAAACATCTATTTTATTTTTGTTACAACAAAGGTAATATAACTTTATTACAGAAAATCTGGAGCAATACGGAGGGGAAAATCACCTAAAGACAAAGCTAGCATTTTGATATGCTTCCTTCTTGTCTTTTTTCTTATAGCTCTTTAACTTTTTTTTCTCTCGAAAGCCCATAGCTCAGGGCCTGTCCTGTGTCACTGAGTGTAGAGTTAGGGTGGAAGCTTCATTTTCTCGGCTGACCCCCATCAGAGTAGCCCCTGAGGACAAGGCTTCATTCTGCCTGGTGCCTGGGCACAGAAATGGTGATACAGGCATTCGGCAGGCTGATCTCTTAATCCAGATTGGTGTAGTCATTTGAAACTGAAAGCAGCTCCTTTTTATGTCGCCTGCTTCTTGGCATTAACTTCTCTTTGATGTAATTTTTGCTTCCGATGCTCTCTCCCTTCATGGGTTAGATTAGTGTGAAATTGGCCTGGCTCCTCCAGAGACTGCAGTGTTAAGCTTCAAATACTTGGTCCTTATTGGAAATCCTTAACCCACATCAGGGGAGAAAAGTGGCAGCATTACTTGGGAGTGGAGGGGGGAGTGGTGGGGAATGAGGAGGAAGATTGGGTGTAGGGCAACAGGGAGAGAAGTGCTTATTGGCAGGAGGAGGATGGGGAAGTTGAGACTCCTTCCCACTTATTGACTGCTGAAGATCCCCTCACCTTGATGTTGCAGGGAGGGGTAAGAATGGATCTTGGGGAACTTGAAAATGTGATAATAGTGGAAGAAATCTTGTTTAGTTGGCTGGAGCTCTGGCTGGAGCTGTCCAAAGGTCTTGGTTCTGAAAGGAAGGTGACAGTGTTTGGGAAAGTAACGGGGTGATGTTACTTTTCCTAACCCTGTCTAGATCCCTGGGTTTATACCTGCTCCTATGAGTGTTCCATCTGGTTCAGGTGTGACCTTGCAGTACATACAAGACGTACCTACCAACATTCTGTGAGAACTGGCGGAAGTAGGTCCCTTCACCTGTTCCGTCCTGCTCTCTTACCTACTCACATCTGGCAGAGAAGAATGACAATTTGTAATTGAGCCAGATTCCCGGAGGGAGTACTCAACTGCAGGGGAGACTCAACTGAGCATCTGACCTAGGAGAGGGTTCCCCCTAGTTTTGAAGTGGAACTGGGTGTATGGAGGGAAGCTCTTGAGTGATTTGGAGGGAAGAGTTGTTCCAGGCTTGGGATAGTGCCTCAACTTACTCTCCAGTGACAATCTCAGACCCTCTGCCCTTAAATTCATACTGCTGCCTGAGGATATCACTGAAGCTGCCAGGGGTGATCCTGATGGCCAAACTGGCCCATGCTGTCCATAGAGGAAGTGATCACCAAACTGCCTGACCATCAGAGTGTCCTGGGGAACTTCAGACTCTCCATTCAAAGACGGCTTAGTTCCAGATATTTCAAGTTAGTCGTCGGTCAACATACAATTTCCCCCTGTAATTCCCATCCACCATTCTCTGCCAGATGAGCCTTGACCTTTAACTGTACCCCCTGCTTCTGTCTTGGTTTCTTTTCTTCCCTGCAATGCTTCATTCCCCAGCCTTGGCCCGATACCTCTGTGACCTTTCTTTCCTTGGCCCGTTCTCTGTTCCTTCCCCTCCTAGCGGGTCCTTCCACCCACCTTCTCACTCACCTGGGTCCTCAGTTTTGCCCTCTTCTTCCCTCAGGTTGGCCCACCTGTCTCCACTCCGTGCTCCTGCCCTTGCCAGGTGTCTGCACAGTGGAAGAGCCCAGGCCCACTCTGGTTTATTTAGCCTTGTGCCTCCTTGTGCATGGGCCCTCCTCTCCCCTTCTTGAGTCCGCAAATCACTCCTTCCAGTGTCAGCCGGCAAATTGGTTTATCCTCCCCCCAACCCGGCTTTCATTACCTTGCCGAAATGAAGCGATATCTCCTCGGCGGAGGCTTCCCGTCCGGGCCGCCGCTGGCATAATAAATGAAGACAAAGAGCCGGCGGCATAGACCATCTCTCCCACCGCACCACCAGCCGCTGCCAGCTTCATTATTCGCTTAAGTTGCCGGAGAGAATTACTTAACCCTGACCCGTGTATTAGGGGCCTGTATTAATGCCGCGACAGGCGCCTCTTACGGCAGAGAACAATTTATTAGTGCCGAAACAGGCTGCTTTTCTCTGTCATTTTTCCAATCTGAGCTTTGAACACACATCATTAAACTTGTCTGACTCTCTCCCCTTCTCCATCATTCCTTTTTCATTTTTTTAAACAGAAAGCACCGTACAGAATGGAGATTGTTCTGAAAATCTCCAAGTGCCTCTCTCTCTGCTCTCTCTTTTCTCCTTTTTCTTTTCTTCTTTTCCCTCTTTCCCATTCTTTCCTCGGCCTCTTTTTGGTTTTGGTCTCTTTGCTGGTGGCTGTCCCACTTTTAGGGGCAGAATAAGGATGGCAGGGAACATTTGGCTCCTGGAAGAGAATCCCTTTGTCTGTGCAGGTTGGGGAATAGAGCAAGCAGAGCTCCCTGGGAGTTCCCTGAGCCCTGAGTCAGTTATCTCTCCCCCAGATTCCTTTTCTAGAGGCAGCCTGGCTCCTCTCTGTGCCTCCAGCTGGGAGCATCTAATTTGAAACCAGGCATTGGGATCGATTATGGGAGCTAAAGGACCAGGGTGTGAGGAAGGACTGGGTAGGGTTCCTGTGTGTCATGGGGACTTTATCATGTCCTCATGTAGGAAAGAAAGTTGGGAGGGGTTCAGAAGCACCTTGAAACGGTTATGCAGTGTCTGAAACACCCTGAGCCCTGGTGTGGTGGCTGGCCACAGCCTGAGACGTGAGCCATTGTGTCATGTGCTGCCATAGGGCCACACACCTGGCTGTCCCTGACCAAGGCACATGGTGTCAGTTTCAGGTGTTGTCGTCTCTGGCTCCCTCTGCCCATGGCTTTGTCCTAGCACCTGAGCTCCACCTATAGCTTCCATGTCCTCCCTGGCTCCTGGTCCTGGCTCTTCTGACATTGCACATGCCCTTGTCTCCAACACCACCGCTGCTCAGGGCCACAGGGAGCCATTCTCTGAAGCAGCCGAGTGACTGTCTCCTGCCTTCTGTATTGGGGACACGTGTGACCACTGTCTTAGTTCGTGTTCCACTGAAAGCAGAGCTTGAGCAGATTTGGGCACAGATAGTGTGAGAGCTGACCCCAGGAAACCGGGGTGAAGGGTGGAGAAAGTGAGGTCGGTAAGAAGGAAAAACCAATGAAAGAATGTGTTATCCAAAGGGGCTGTTATGGGAGTGGGGCTTGACTCCCCAGGCCTTCTGAGCTGGGTACAGAACACTTCCAGAATCATCCTTCTGGAAAGTCTGGGGTGTTTGTCCAGAGGCTCTTGCCGCCCCCCTCCCCAATTGACTAAGGGTTGCCCCTGGGGGTCTAAACTCTCCCAGGCCTCTCCACAGCGCTCATGCATCGCGTGAGACGTACTGCTGAGCACCATCCTCTTGGAGAAGTCTCCAGAGCAGAAAACTGGAGAGATACGACACAGTGCTTCTGGAGGCGGGTTTGCTTGGGATGGGTTCACAGGGACCCGAGCGGACAGCAATGGCTGAAATCAGAGGTGGGCCGAGAGGATGTGAGGTGGTATCAACCGCTGTTACTCCTGCCACCAGCCCCCTCGCCTGCCTCCTCACCCCATCCCTCCCTCTTAATACCCCCCTCTCCGGGCCACCAGCAGCTCTCCGCTCTGTCCAGGGGGCTGCCGACACAAATGGCAGACCAGACCAGGCAGGGACATAAACAAGTGAGGCAGGTTGGGGTCAATAAATAGGAACTGTGGGGACTGGCAAATCAGACAGCAGAGATGATCTTGTAAAGATCATGACATAATTTTAAAAGCATGTGCTATTACACAGACCTCTTTGGGGCTAGGAAATTTGACTGCAGACTACCAGTTTAGCATCAGGGCGGACGGAGTCCTTAGAGAAGATGTGACTTTTGGGAAGTTTTTACTCACTTTTTTTGCATTCTTTGCAACTGGAGCAGATGGCTTTGGGACTCCTTTGAAAATGAGTACTGGGGAAAGAGGCTGAGGGGGACCGAAGAGGAGGAAAGTCCATCGAATTGAAAAGGCCAGTGGCTTTCCCCCCAGCCCAGTCCTCCCCAAATTCCCCTGGCCTCCAGATCCCCACAACCCTCCCTCCCGCTTAGCTCAATAGCTCTCGAAAGTTCTCTAATCACCTCTCTGCTGCCAGCATTAATGAGCCTCTCATCTCACTGATGGCAATCAGAATATTTGCTTATGAAAGGGACACGGTTAATAACACGATTGCTCCCCTCCGCCTTCTTCCTTCCTCTCCTCCCCCCTCCCCTTCCCTCGCCCTCCACACAATTCTCTCAATTAACGATAGGCAGAAATTAATTTTTCCCTTCGATCGAAACAATTGCAGGGAAGCGGATTGCCAGCGTCGCTCCAGATAGGGACTGCTCCCAGCAGAGTGGAGAGAAAGGAGGGGAGATGGAGGAGATACGCACGGCCCTATCTGCAGGCACAGGACAGAGTAATACAAATGTTATCCTTAGAAATGTACTTAAAGAGGATATGTTTATAATTCGGAGGGGATTTTCGGGGGCTCTCCTGCCCTCCCTCCCTCTCCAGGGCACTCCACTCGACTTACTTCTGTATGGCAGCACCCGGAGTTTGTTGGGAATTTTGCTCTTGCTGCCTCAGTGAGTGGAGTGGACCTGGGGTGAGAAGGGAGACCAGGCGGGGTGGGGGGGGGCGGGGGGGGGAGGTGTCACAGCCATTGTCTTGAAGCCACTACTGATAGTGCTCGCTCTGTGGCCAAAAGCCAAAAACAGGTGTCAGATCTGGCTGTTATTGGGGGCCTGGCTTCTTGGCCCTCACCCTGCCTTCTGTGCCTGCCTAGACTTTTGTGTTGGTTGGGCCTCCTTCCCAGCCCATTCCTTCATCCAGGTAGGGAAGCAGGGGCCTTCGCGGAAGCCAAGATCATATCCTAGCAAAGTGGGTATGAGAACAAGACTCTGGAGTCAGCCAGCCTGGGTTTGAATGCAGCTGTACTGCCTAACAGCTCTGTGACCACAGGCAAATTACCTCACTTCTCTGTGCCTTGGTTTCCTCATCTGTAAAATGGTGATCACACCTGCCGCAAAGGGTTGTTATTCATGTGTTGCGTAAAGTAGTAAAAAAGAAAAGAAAAAAAGGAAAAGTAAAAAAGGTTATAGGCCCCTGTGGCAGTCGAGAATGTGTTGATGCATTCATTCAACAAACGTTTGCTGTCCTATGGAGGATATACACATTTTAAAGATTTGGTGGTCTCTCCACTCCAGTTGTAGTATGGGCAACAGTAATATGGGCAAAATTCACCAGAAGAGTGGTGCGTCAGGTGCTAGGGGATTTCAGAAGGAGGAAGGAGGGAAATTCAGGCAGGACAGGACCATCGTGGTTGGCTTTACTGAGAAGGTGGCCTCTGAGCTAACTTTGACGAGGTTGAATTCTTTCTATAGGTTGGGAAGTGTCGCTACTGGGCAGAGGGGGCGGAAGAATGAGAGCCCCTGCTGTAACGCCTACAGGTCAGGCAGGAAAGTTGGGGAACTGGCGGAGGGGAGGGAAGGGTGGGTGGGTGGCAGGGATAGGATTCGAGTCGCCCCCCCCCCCCCCAGTCATCACCAGATCCCTCGGAGTTCCCCCCCGACCCCCACGGGGTCCCAACTCTCCCCTTTCTCTCAACATCCGAGAAAGATTAACTTCTCTCGCTGCGAGAGAGAAAGTTATCATTAGCAGAGAATTAAAAGAGTGATTAATGGTGCCCCCCTCCCCCGCGCCCTCCCCCATAGGCCTTATCTGGTGGCGGTGAGCTGGACAATGCGGCGGGCGGGGAGGAGGAGAGACGGAGAGGGAGAAATGGAAAACAATAAATATTAAGTGCAAGAAAAAAGGGAGCGCCAGCTCCGTTCCCACTTGTTAGATTGAAGGCGCCTCTCCAGAGGGGGGAAGGCTCCAAATTGCTAATTAGCGCCTCTGAAAAGGCCTGGCTCTGATATGCGCGCCGCTGAAAGGCCGCCGTTAATGAAGCCGCGGCGAGCCCGCTTCCCTTTGACTGGCCTTCATCCCTCCTGCGAGCCCCGGGCCGCCGGAACAATGCGGCGGGGAGCGCCCGCTCCCCCAGGCCTCGGCGGGACGGCCCGGGCAGCGCGCGCGGAGAGCGGCGCGGCGCCGGCGAAATGTGGAGGGGGAGATAAGGCCGAGCGCAGGGAAGAGGCTCACTCCCAGGGGCCCAGGGAAAATTTGCAGTTATTATGAAGGAGATGAGACAGATTAAAAGCCCTTGTGTTCGCCGCTTTGCCCCTTTATTTAGTGGCTTCATCTAGGAGATGAAAGAAGTTGGAAATGACTTTCTCTGCTCTGCGCTGCGAGAAGCTTCATGGCACATTTCTTGACTTTATTCCTTCTTTTGTTTCTCCCTTCCTTGCCTTTAACCCCTGACAGACTTCACTGTGACCACAGGCGCCTGAGGCCCTGGGAAGTGGAGATGGCAGGGGCCTCCCCCATGGACCCCGCGTAGCCAGACCTTGGAGGTCTGGGGCTTTTGGCTGATTCCTGCGGGTCATGGCTGAGCTAGGAAGGAAGGAGCTTGCCAACTCTGGAAGACCCCAGGAGGAGGCTGGATGACCCATTATCCAGATAGGTTAGAGGTTCCTACAATGCCCTGACATGTTCCCAGCGGGCAGCACAGCATTGTGGGTTTGGACTCCACAGCCAAATTACCTGTGTTCAAACCCAGACTCAAGCACGCAGTAGCTGAGACCTTGGGCAAATTACTTAACTTCTCTGTGCCTTAGTTTCCTGTCTGTAAAATGGGGACAATGATCATATACTAATACCTACTTTGTAGGGAGGATAAACTGATGGCATAACTTTCCCTGGTTTTTCATGCCTTCCTGTTCTACACCCACTCTTGGTTCCAACACATCACTAGCTTTGGCCAGGATGGTTAAGCAAAGGCATGAAAAAGCACTGTGTGTTTCTATCTCAGAACGTGTACCTCTGTGTGTACCTTTCTTGGGACATTACCAGAGTCGTAAGAACACACCATGACTTGCCTCTGACTGTGACAGCCTGCTGGAGGCATGTGGGAGACATGACGAGGAGTGCTGAGTTGTCCTTGTCTGGGACGGCCAGCCCTCAGTTGACTGAAAATACATGAGCAGACCTAGTCAACCTGCCAATCCTAGCCCAGATGGGCAAGGCTTTCTAGAAAACTTATGGACTTGTGAGAAATAGTAAGTAGTTTTTGTTTTAAGCAACTAAATGTTGGGGTGGCTTGTGAGGCAGCAAAAGTGGATAACCAACTGGTGCCTAGAAGTTTGGTGTTGCCAAAACCAAAATCAAAACAAAACCTAACCTTAAGACACAGCAATGGCTTTGGGATTGGAAAGCAAGTGGAGTCCAGAAAAGATGATGAAGAAACTACTAGAGCAGGTTGGACAAAAGGTGACCTGTATTATGTATGGTGAATCAACCAATAAAGCTGTTGTCTGAGATAATTCGGAGAGTAGAAAAAGTACTTAATGAACTTATGGATTTAAGTAATGAGATTTCCAGGTGGAATGTTGAAAGGATCAACTGGCTCTTACAACCGAATATGATAAGGGACTATGAGAAAGAGACAAACTAAAAAAAGGAAACAATTGTTTGTCAACAGAATGTATAGGGAATATAAAGGTCTCAGAATTTGCTGATTTGAAAGATAAAACATTTTCTCATCTCTGGTCTCAAGATTCTCAGTGTACCATATGGAACCACAAAAGACCATGAATATTCAAAGTACTCTTGAGCAAAAAGAACAAAGTTTGAGGCATCACACTATCTGATTTCAAAATATACTACAAGCCTATAGTAATCAAAACAGCATGGTACTGGCATAAAAAGAGACACATAGATCAAAGGAACAGAACAGAGAGCTCAGAAATAAATACACACATTTACGGTCAATTGATCTTCAACAAAGGTGCCAAGAATACACAATGGCAAAGGAGAGTCTTCAACAAATGGTGCTGGAGAAACTGGTTTTTCACATGCAGAGGGATGAAACTGAACCATTATCTTATTCCACATACAAAATTAAACTCAGGCCTCCTGACTGGCTCAGTTGGTAGATGATGTGACTCTTGATCACAGGGTTGTGAGTTTAAGCCCCATGTTGGGTGTGGAGATTACTTAAAAATAAAATCTTAAAAAACAGCAACAACAACAACAACATTACTCAAAATGGATTAAAGACGTAAATGTAAGACCTGAAACCATAAAACTATTAGAAAAAAAAAACAGGGACAAAGCTTCTTGACATTAGTCTGGGCAATAATATTTTGGATATCACCTCAAACACCACAGTCAACAAAAGCAAAAATAGACCAATGGGATTGTATCAAACTAAAAAGCTTCTGCAAAATAAAGGACACAGTCAACAGACTAAGGAGACAATCTATAAAATGGGAGAAAGTATTTGCAAACCATACATTTGATAAGAAGTTAATATACACAATATGTAAGGAACTCAGTAGCAAAAAAACAAACAACCTGATTAAAAAATGAGCAAAGATCCTGCATAGACAGTTCTCAAAAGGAAACATACAAAGGTCAAACAGATATGTTCTGTGCTCGCATCACAAATCATCAGGGAAATGCAAATCAAAAGCACAATGAGATATCACCTCACATCTGTTAGGATGTCTACTATCAAAAAGACAAGGGATAACACATGGCGGTGAGGATATGAAGAAAAGAGAACCCTGTACATTATTGGTGAGAATGTAAATTGACACAGTCATTGAAGAAAACAGTAGGGAGTTCCCTGAAAGAGTGAAAATAGAACTTCCATCTGCTCCTGCAATCCCACTTTTGGGCAAATGTCTAAAAGAAATGAAATCAGGATCTTATAAGAAGACTTATTTGCATACTCATGTTCATTGCAGTATTATTCATAGTAGCCAACACAGGAAACAGCCCAAGTGCCTCTTAACAGATGAAATGAGTAAGAAGATCTCATATATACATAAAAATGGAATGTTTTTAGCCATTAGAAAGAAGGAAGTCCTGCCATTTGTGACAACATGGATGAACCTGGAGGCCATTATGCTGAGTGAAATAAGCCAGATAGAGAAAGACAAATAATGAATGATCTCACTTATAAGTGGAATTAAAAAAAAAAATTGAACTCGTAGAATCAGAGACGAAAATGGTGGTTACTAGGGACTTTTGGGAGGTGTTGAGGACTGGGAAAATGCTGGTGGTCAAAGGGTGCAAACTGCAATAAAGTTGCAGTTATATAAGATGATTAAGTCTGTAGATCTAATATAGAAGCATGATGACTATACTTAATAATACTGTATCGAATACTGGAAATGTGCTAGAGAGACTTTAGGTGTACTTATAATGCAAAAAATTGGTTAACTATGAGAGGAGATGATATGTTAATTAGCTTGACTGTAGTAATCATTTCACCATGAATATGTACATCAAATCATGTTGTACATCTTAAATATATACAATTTTTATTTAAAAACATATAAATAGGGGTGCCTGGGTGGCTCAGTGGGTTAAAGCGTCTGCCTTCGGCTCAGGTCATGATCTCAGGGTCCTGGAATCGAGCCCTGCATCGGGCTCTCTGCTCAGCAGGGAGCCTGCTTCCTCCTCTCTCTCTGCTTGCCTCTGCCTACTTGTGATCTCTCTCTGGCAAATAAATAAATAAAATCTTTTAAAAAAACCGCAAAAACATATAAATAAAAAAGCATTCTGGTGCAAAAAAATTTCTCAACATAATACAAGGCCTAGGACTTCTGCTTCTTGCATTAATGGAGTAATAGGGACCATAGTTACTCTCCCATCCTAAATAATTTAAGGAATACAAAAATTTCTAGTATCCAACAAGGTAAAATTAGTCATGTCTTGAAAACAATAAAAAATTACCAGGCACAAAGAAGCAGGAAAATATAACCATAATGTAAAGAAAAGCAATGAATAAAAATAAACCCAGAATTACTACACACTATATTTCATGTGTTTAACAAAGTAGAGAGAAACATGAACATATTAAATAGAGACATGGAAGAGTTTTTTCAAGCCTAAGCTCTATAAAAATACAGCATCCGAGATTAAAAAAAATATATTGGGTAGAATTAACAGCACATTAGACACTGCAGAAAGAAACATTATGACTTTGAAGACATAGGAATATAAACCATTCAATATAAAACCAGGAAAAAAAAACACACACAGAAGAACGAAACAAAGGGAAAAAAAAGAAAGAACAAAAGAACAACCTAAAGCAACCTCAAATATGTGTAATTAGAGTCCCAGAAGTAGAAAGAAAGTGAGAGGAGAAAAATATTTGAAGAAATAATGGCCCCAAAGTTTCCATATTCAATGAAAATTAAATTATAAACCCATAGAACCAAGAAACTCCATGAATCCCAAGGATAAGAAACATAATGACACTAAGACCTACCATAATCAAATCACCTAAAGCTAGTGCTAGAGAAAATCTTAACAGCAGCAACAGAATAAAGACATATCACACATAGAGGAGAAAATGATAAGAATGACAATAGACTTACCTCAGAAATAATGTGAGCCAGAAGATAATGGAGCAACAGCATTAAGGTAATGAAAGAAAAATGCCATGAAACTAGGGTTCTATACTCAGCAAACATGTTCCCCCAAATGAAGACAATATAAAGACTTTCTCAGGCAAACCTGAAGAATCACCACCAACATACCAGGGCTCCAAGAAATGTTAATGAAATACTTTAGGCAGGAGGAAAATGATACCACACAGAAATCTGGATCTCTACAGAGGAATGGTATTTGGCACCAAAAATGGTATGTGTAGAATTATCACTTTTCTTATTTTAAAAATCTCTTTAAATGATAACTGACTGTTGAAGGCAAACAAATAACAAGGTATTGTGGAATTTCTGCCATATTAGTAGTAAACTATGTGACAATAGCACAAAGGCTAGGAGAGAGGAATGGAATGATACTATTGCAAGCTTTTTGTACTAGGCATAAAGTGTTACAGTATGACTTGAAGACACATTAAGATGAGTTAAAGATGTACATTAGAAACCCTAAAGCAACCACTGAAAGTATAAAACAGAAGGATAACTAATAAGCTAACAATGGAAATAAAATGAAATAATAAAATACACTCAATCCAAAAGAAGGAAGACAAGGAGGGAAAAAGGAACAAAAGAACAGATGAGACAAATAGAAAATAAAAAGCAAGGTGGTAGGTTTAAACCTAACTCTTTCTGGATAAGTTGTATCCCCTGCAAATTCATAGGTTGATATACCTCAGAATAGGACTATAGTTTGTTAGTATGGGCCCCAATCCACTTTGACTGGTGTCCTTATAAAAAGAATTTGGAATTTGATACATAACTAGAGAAGGAAGACAATGTGAAGGCACAGAGAGAAGACAGCCATCTATAAACCAAGGATAGAGGGTTCAGAAAAAATCAAACTTCCCAATAGCTTGATCTTCGATTTCAAGTCTCTGGAACTGTGAGAAAATAAATTTCTGTTGTTTAAGCCACCAAGACTGCAGTTCTTTGTTATGACAGCCCTAGCAAACTAATACATTAACCATACGAATAATCATATTAAATGTAAATATTCTAAACCTTGGTTCCCACCAGCTAGGTCAGAACCAATTTCAACTGCCTTGGTCCAGTCGTCTGAGCACTCCAGTTTCTTGCTTTTCTTTCCTTCCAATGCCTTCCACGTAAGAACAAGCTCAGCCAAGCATAGGGGGTAAGTAATCTGTGTTTGGTTGCTTCAGTCCCTTGTTACCTGCACAGATGGGTCGTGGCTCTATCATTTTCTAGCTGTGTGGGTTTAGGTAAACTCATTAACATCTAAACACTTCAGTTTCCTCATCTCGAAAATGGGGATAATATACTGGATAAATATGTGAACTGTGCAGTTATGATTAAAGTTAAAGACCTTGAGATGGGATGACCGTCCTGGATTATCCATGTGGAGGCATTATTTTAAGCTTGTGGCAATTTGTTATAGTAGCAATAGGAAACTAATACAGACGTCTGTAGTAAGCCTTCAGTAAATGTTACCGCAACAGTATCTTAAAATTCTGTAGTTGAGAAGGGTACGTGAGAGAGTATGAAAGGCAAGGCATAGGAGGAATTTGGCAAACCTCGGCCAGCTGCCACCTAATGGCCCATGGCTACCTGCTCTGGCTACAGAACAGTCTCTTCCACTGTCCCCTCACCTGTTATGTTCTATAGTTCTGTTTCTGTTGCCACAGCTGCCACAGAGTGGTGGACACCAGCCCCCGCACTCCCATCCCAGCATCCAGGGAGGTTTCTTGTAATGCAAAGCAGAAAGAGTGCTGGGACCAAAGGAGGGCCAGTTGTTGGGAGTCATTCATTTTTCAAATAAATGCTGACACTTCCTGCTGTCCTTGATGGACACTGCTTGTATTAGTAACATCCCTCCACTGGCTGTTGGAAAACAATTCCGGAAAGATTCTGGAATCTCTTGGATCAGTTTAGGGACGATGAGAGCAAAGAAAAGGGAACATGGAAAAACACTGTGGAGATGAGAGGATGAGGAATTCCTGCCTTCATCAAACTGTGCCCAGCAGATAGAAAGGCAAAAAGAAAGACAATGTCCCCTTTCTTATGATATTTATGTTCTAGCGGGAGGTGACAGAATATAAGCAAGTACACATCAAATAAACAAGGTGATGTTGGATTATGATACAAGCCACAGGGAATAAGGAGGATGATGAGATAGAAAATGGCTAGGGAAATAGAATTCCTTCGGATGGTGTTAGGAAATCTCTCTATGTGAAGGTGATATTTTAGCTCAGACTTCAGAGATGAGGAGACCCCCGACCCATGCCTGCAAAGCCCTGTAGACAGGTATTCTTGGTTGCAAGACGGCATTTGCCAAGGCCCTGGGGGGCGCTTGGTGGGCTGGTACGGTGAGCATGGGGAAGGGGGTCAAGATGAAGCTGCGACATAGGCAGGGGCCAGAGCATAGCCTGTTGAGGCCATGATGAGGACTGTCTGTTTATTATAACTGCAGGGAATCTAATGAACCGGCAGCAGAGGTGCTTTTCCCATGGTGTGTGTGTGTGTGTGTGTGTGTGTGTGTGTGTGTGTGTGTTTACAGGAAGGACACAGGGACACAGGAGGAGAAACCTATTATTTTTCCTATGTGTAGTACCTCCTTTTCAGCTGGTGATTTTCTCATTTAACCAACAGTTTTGCTTTAATGGTCAATTGAGGGAAACTTGTTGGCTAGACTCTCTTTCTTTTCTTAGTTAACTACTAATTTTTTTGGAGCACTTAATTTGTGTTGGGTTCTGTGCTAAATGGTTTGCATTCATTATGTCATTTAATCTCCACCGAAGGGATGTGTACATTCTATTATTGTCTCTGTTTCACAGATAGGGAAGGAGGCGCTCAAAGAAGTTAAGCAGTTAGCTCTGGACACAGCTAGTTAGTTCTGGAGTTTTACCCTTGGCTTCCCTCCTGCCTCTACTGTCAGCTGCTTGCAGTCTGCCCAAAACTCCATGTCATCAGTGACTTTAGTCACCAAGTGTGATACCATTTCCTTAGAACTAGTCTTCACCAATTTTCCTTTTGATTCTCTTTTTTCTTAAATTTCTCCCTTTTCTGGCTTCTATACAATGGTTCTCTTCAGATGCTCTCTGTTCTTTTGAGCTGTCTCCTTCAACCCCCCAGGCTTCACTTGTCATACTCTTTCTTTGAGTGGTCCCGGTTCTGACTACCAACATCACTTGAAGGTGGGAGCTTTAATTTTCTCCTAAGATGGGGACAATCCATTCTAATTTCCTGTTCCAGCATTTAGTCAGCAAATATTTTTTTTTAATTGACGATAGTTACTGGGACCTACAACATGCAAATTGTTGTTCTAGGCATTGATGAGAATATAATGGCTAGGACAGGATCTCTGGGGCAACGGGATTGGCTTCATTTTTTCACACAGCTCTGTCACCAGAGCTTGTCATAGGTGCTTGGTATATATTTGTTGAATGAGTAATTTAGCTGGGGAGGCAAACTTGTACGTAATTGGCTCTAATTCAAGGCTGAACGGAGAAAATGCTCTATTAAAGATGCCAGGAGGTACTGAGGGAGCCCAACAGAGTAGACAAGCAAGGGGAGGGCTTCATGGAGGTCCCATAGGCATTCAGCCTTTAAAACACCCTAAATCTTAGCAGTGTTCAAGAAATAGCAAGTGAGGGGTGCCTGGTTGGCTCAGTCGGTTAAGCAGCTGACTCAATTTCAGCTCAGGTCATGATCTCAGGATCGTGAGATTGAGTCCCACACGTGCTCAGTATGGAGTCCGCTTGGGACTCTCTGCTCCTGCCCCACTTGTACCAATGGACACTTAGTTTGCTTGTGGGAGAGAACTTCACTTTAAGCAAAGATGGGGGGGAGGCTGATGGCTGTGGACAAGTTTTGAACATTTTTTCTCTCCTGTGAGAGTTACAAATCCAGTATGTCCAAAATGGAATTAATCAATTTCTCACCAAATCTGTTTCTCTTCTTGACTTCTCTAGCTGTGTAAATGGTTCTGACCACTCTCTTCGTCATGCTGGCTCCAAACCTCAGTCTTCCTTGTCTCTTTCCTTAATTCTTTACATAGTAAGTTTCATCTATTTAAAAGTCTGAAAAGGGGAGCTTGGGTGGCTCAGTTAAACGTCTGCCTTTGGCTCAGGTCATGATCTCAGGGTCCTGGGATCGAGTCCCATGTTAGGCTCCCTTCTCAGCGGGGAGTCTACTTCTCCCTCTCTCTCTGCCCCTGCCCCCTCGCTCGTGCTCCCTCTCTCTCTCTCACATTCTTTCTCTCAAATAAAATCTTTAAAAAAAAGAAAGAAATTTCTGAAAATCCATAAAAATAACGGGTAGAAGATATAGTCATTTATAATGGAACTACTTTCAATGACGTGTAGTGTATCATTTTAGTTATATCACCAAGCAAGTACAGATTTAATTTCCTGTATTCATGAATACAGCCATACTCTACATTTTTAGAATAACCTTTTCATGGGAGTAAAACAGTCATGCAGGAATGTACACAATCAGAAACTGATGACTTTTCATTCACTAAATATTCTTCCACATCAATTTTAAAAGGCTTTGGAGGTATTCCATCCCATAGATGTACTATAATTTATATAACTAATCCCTGTTGTAAGATTTGGTTTTTTTTTTCTAGTCTTATCATCCCTTTCTCCACAATTTAAAATTTTTGTACCAATTTCCAATTTTTCTTCAGAATAAAATTCCTTAGAGGCAGAATTTCTGGGTCAAAAGGTATGTGCATTAAAAAAAAATAACCTTTTTATTTTAGACTAGTGTTAGGTATGCAGAAAAATTACAAAGGTACTACAGTTCCTGAATATCCCGTACTCATTTTCCCCTGTTATTAACTTCTTACATTAATATAGAACATTTGTCACAATTAATGAACCAACATTGAGGCATTATTATTAACTAAAGCCCATAGTTTATCCAGGTTCCTTTAGTTTTTACTTAATATCCCTTTTTTGTTCCAGTCTCCCAACTAGGATACCACACTACATTTAGTTGTCACGTTTCCTTAAGCTTCCTCTTGGCTGTGACAATTTCTCAGACTTTCCTTGACTTTGTACCCTTAACAATTTTGAGGAATACTGGTCAAGCATTCTGTAGAATGTCCCTCAATTGGGGTTTGTCTGATTTTTCTCTCTTGATTAGACTGGGTTTATGGGGTTTGGAAGGAAAGTATCAAAGAGATAAAATGCCACTTTCATCATATCATAGCTAGCCTACATAGGATCAACATGATTTATCACTGTTCATGTTAACCTTGATCACCTGGCTGAGGTAGTGCTTGCCTAGTGTCTCCACTATACTCACTTCCCCTCTTTCCATACTGTACTCTTTATTAGGAAGTCATTACACGCAGCCCACATTCAAGGAGTTGGGAGTTATACTTCAGGGTGAGTTTTATCTACATAAGTTTATGTAGTGAGTTTATCTACATAAATTCTTTGGAATTTTTCTACACCAGAGATTTATCTCCTCTTCCCCATTTATTACTTTATTCATGTCTGTATTCATTAGTTTATTTATGTCAGTATAGATTCATGGGTATCAATTTTATATAGTTATAATCCAATAGTACTTTACTTGTTTTGTTGCTCAAGGCATTTGTATTTGTAAGACTGAGTAATTCACTACAAAGGTACCAGGCTAATAGTTGTGCCAATTCTCAGTCAAGAACGAGGATACATTTCCCCTCCATTTCACACACCCTTTATAAAAGTAGGTCAGCAAACAAGGGCGAGGCCTAAGTCCCTCCCTAGTGCCCAATTTCTTGACGTCCCCAAGGCAGATGAGGCCAGCCTGGGTAGGAGTGTCCTGCCCCAGTTGTGGACCTCATCCCTTGCCCCGCCCGCCCTTAACTACCGCTCCCTGGGGCCCCCAGCCCCTGTTCCGGCTTCTCCAAGGCCCCGCCCTCTGTGGGACGGAAGTGGGCGCGGCCACGGACCGGAAGCGCTGGGCAGGGGCGGGCCTTCTCAAATAGCCAGCCCCTCCCCCTCCACGACTGCCCCACCCCTCCGGCCCGGACCGGAAATGAGGTCAGAAAGGGAAACCCCGGCGGGGAGACTCGGCCCCAAAACCGGCGGCCATTGGAGGTGGCTGCGGCAGCTGGTGAGGGGGAGGAGTGGGTTGAGAGGGTCGGGGTCCAGGGGGCCGGCGCCAGCGGGGATCGGGGCTCCCGGCTGAGGCCGAGGGACCATGGCCGCCACGGGGCTGCGGAGGTTGGCGGGAGGGGCGAGGGTGGCTGGGCCTTGTTTTTCAGGGCCCATCGCCCCCATCCCGGTGAACGAGGTTCGGGCGTCTCCGAGACGACAGTCACCTCTTCTCCTTTCTTTTTTCTGGCTCTTTTGGGCAGGCGACAGCGTGAGGGCTTGGTGTCCCAAGCCGTGTTCGTCCTAGTGTTCGGGGGCGGGCCGGGGCGTGGGGGAGAGTCCTTCCAAACAAGCTCTCACATATGTGGCCATGTTGCGACCCTTGATCACGGAGGGAGCTTAGTCGCCAGGACTTCCTTTTTTTTTTTTTTTTTGCAGTTCCTGCCCGAGAAGGGCTGACCCCCCTGCCCCGGTGAGCCCAAAAGAGAAGTTGCTTCCTGCCGCCTGTCTCCTCCCCACCTCCCCGCAACCCGGTCTTTCGCTCCGACCGTGCGCCTACCTTTCCCGTTCTTTTCTTTGCGTGACTTACCTTTCCTCTCCTCGAGTGCTTGCTGAGCAAGGGGGTCCTCTCGGAGTGTGCACCCGAGACTGAAGGTGTGGGAAGCTCAGGGTTTTGTCACCAGCTGTTCGAATTGCAATCCCTTAGGAAAGGATTCTGCACAAACAGCTGCAAGTTGTTCTGTAACTTTGTTCCACGTTAAAGTGTACAGTTCTGCCTGAGTTTTAAAGGCAGTAGTTCTTTATTAAGGAAGTAGGTTTAGACGTGCTGTCCCCACGTCTGTTTTCGTCTTAGGGGCAGTTGTCTCCCAAACCCCACTCAGGGCGTTTTAAACTACTTCGTATTGCTTAAAGGGAGGTGGTCATTTTATGTTGTGTGGCTTTTGGCACTTTGAGACATTTTGTTTGGTTGGTAGTTTTGGAACTAGGTGTCCCCGTTGCTCCCACCCATGTGGCAGATTAGCCAGCCTACTGTTTTCTTGCCTTTGAATTCGTTGGCATGGGGACAACATGAAGATAGGTTTTAGAAAGCCCTTTGCAGAATGTAAACTGCATGAATGGAAATATGGTTTGAGAGTGGTGCCACGCAGTTTTAAATTCTAATTATGGACTTGAAGTACTTTGGGCTTAACGAAGGCTAGGGAAAAGATGCTAGATTAATATGTATTTAATAAGGTGTTGTACAAATTATATTAGACATTTCCCTTTAAAAGGGCATTTTGAAAATTGCTCCCACTGCTCTCATCCTTGGAAGGTTTGCCTTTGAAGTGACCCTTGAAGTATGAGGGTTTGAGAAGAATGAATAGAAGAATAGAAAAATTTAGAAAGCGGTTAGCTAGAAATCATAGAGACTCCATCTATCCCTGTCATTTCAGCCTCAGTTACATCCTGCTTTTGTGTGATTGGTACTAAAGCACATAATTATGATCACTTAATTTTCTGAAGGATGGGAGAAGAGCTTAGAAGCTGCTAATTGTTAAAAAATATATGACATACCTGATAAAATTCCTTCCCTGCTAGCTTCCAGGTGGTAGTTGGGACCAGAATGGGGGCAGACTGAGTGTCTTCTTTCCATTCAGGGTACACATCTGGGTCACTACAATTTCTTGGATCACTGAAACTGCAAGCAGTGGTCCTTAAAGTATATCACTAAGTTGTCTTTCTCCTCCCTTCCACAAGCATTCTTATCAGTGACCCCAGCCTGTGGAACAGTTCTTTATCCATGGTTTTGAAGTTGTGTGTTCTTCTGCTCCTGTCTAATGAGACTTTCTTTAATCTTTTTGGATTTTATCATCAGATAATTTAGTGATGTTTAATTGGGGAAAAGGGGAGGAAAGATTTCCCTGGGTTTGCTCATTTTTGCTAATATCCTAGTTGTGATCTGGTGAGTGCTTTTTTTTTTTTTTTTTTTTTTTGGTGCTTTAAAAACATGTTGACTTGAGGTACCTAACAAGGGCCAAACACCTATTTTTAGTGGCTTAAAGGTGCATGGATGATAGGAACAGAGTTTTTTTTTTTGGAACAGAGTCTTAAGTGTAGCCAGATGAAAGGTGACTTTATTTTCTATAGATGGGGTGGACTCTGCAGTGCCAGGATCTATTTTATAAAATGACTCTAAACAACAGAATCCTATTCAGGCTTTCTTTTTCTTTTTCCTTTTTCTGAACTTTGTTTTGGCAGATGTGGCCTCATGGATGAGCTGGTACATGACTTAGCCTCAGCCTTAGAGCAGACATCTGAGCAGAATAAGCTTGGTGAGCTGTGGGAGGAGATGGCCCTGAGCCCTCGGCAGCAGAGGCGGCAGCTTCGCAAAAGGAGAGGCCGGAAGCGCCGTTCCGACTTCACTCACCTGGCAGAGCATACCTGCTGCTACAGTGAGGCCTCCGAGTCGAGTCTCGATGAGGCCATCAAGGACTGTCGAGAAATGGCCCCTGTTGCCAATTTCAGTGACTCTGATGACACAATGGTAGCCAAACGGCACCCAGCTCTAAATGCCATTGTTAAGAGTAAGCAGCACTCTTGGCACGAATCTGACTCCTTTACCGAAAATGCACCGTGTCGACCGCTCCGGCGCCGGCGGAAGGTGAAGCGAGTGACATCAGAGGTGGCTGCCAGCCTTCAGCAGAAGCTCAAGGTGTCAGATTGGAGCTATGAGAGAGGCTGCAGGTTCAAGTCTGCTAAGAAGCAGCGTCTGTCCCGCTGGAAGGAGAATACTCCCTGGACCTCCTCGGGTCATGGGTTGTGTGAATCAGCAGAAAATAGGACTTTCCTAAGCAAAACAGGAAGGAAAGAAAGGATGGAGTGTGAAGCAGATGAACCAAAACAGGGCTCTGATGAGAACATGTCAGAATGGTGAGATCTCCTTTACTCAGTCAGGTTTTCCTGGTTATTTCTACCCCAAGTACAAATCCACAGTCTTGATGAGTTCAACTAACTTTCCAAACCAGCCACTGTAATGTTGACTTTGTAGCCTTCCTTTAAGCAATCAGCTAGGGTTTATCTCTAGCTTTTTACAGTACATTCATGATTCTATTTCCCTATGTCAAGAAGGCTATATATAAACAAACACGTTTGTTTCTAAAAATGGTTTAAAATGTGTACTTCACATGCGAAACCATGAATTTTATTTTAAAAATAATTTGCTGCTGCTTACACCGTGTAGATCATATGTAGATATTGTTAGAACAAGGGTCTCGGCAGAGGCTGGTGTGTGTGTTTGTGTACGTGAGAAAATGCTGGTGCCAGGCCCATGGAGTTTGTGTATGTTCCTGGTAAGCTGCCTTTCCCCATCAGGAGTCATGGCTTTAGGTTTTGGGCTATAATTCTGTTGTCTGCTCCTTACAGTTTGACTCTGTGGAGCTTATTTTTTATGGCTGACATTCAGGTTGTCTGAACACATGGTGGGCTTTGAAAATAACAATACCAAATCCCATTAGTCTTTTTTTTTAATTTTTTAAAAAGATTTTATTTATTTATTTATTTATTTGACACAGAGAGAGAGATCACAAGTAGGCAGAGAGGCAGGCAGAGAGAGAGAGGGGGAGGCAGGTTCCCTGGTGAGCAGAGAGCCCGATGTGGGGCTCGATCCCAGGACCCTGACATCATGACCTAAGCCGAAGGCAGAGACTTAACCCACTGAGCCACCCAGGCGCCCCCAAATCCCATTACTCTTATACCAGATGTCATTGGGCCAGAAACATTTGGGTCTTTTGGGTGCATTTAAAATGGCAGCGTAGATTTTGGCGACACTGTTTTTTAGATCTCAGATAGTCTTAGAAACATTGATAATTCCCCACCTTGATACTTTAATATTATTCTTAATATCATTGTGTGATATCTGTTTCTCAAGGGAGATGCTCTTGGTATTTTAGATGGGGCAGTTCTTTGTGGTGAGGGACTGTCCCATGCTATACAGGAGATTTGGCATCCCTGCGTTGTTCCCATCCCCTTCATAGTACCAAACCAAATGCCTTTATTAGTGCTGCCCAGTGGGTTGGTAGGCCCAATTGAATGTTCAGAACTCCACTGTATGATAGGCACCGCTATTCGTATTTTGTAGAAGAGGAGATGGAGGTTAATAGCATTTAGATAATTTGCCCAGGGTCATCCAGTGGCAAAACTGGGAGTTGAACTTGATTCCGAAGTTCATACTTAACCACCATGTTTTGCTGCCCTTTAAGTGTGCCTTTTCCATGGCTTTTTTTCCGTCTCATCTTAACTTTTACACCTGTAGAATATGTGGCCTTTCTTAGGACTTTCGTTTTGAAGTTTGTCTGAAAAACAAAGACATAAATCTTAGGAATTATGAGGTGAAGCTGTGTCAGTAATAGGGAAAGCTGCTTAGGTGTTTATCTCTGTACCTTTCATGGGTGATTTTTAATCCAGCTTTAACAGTTTCTCTAACTTTATATTTGCCAGTCTGCACAACTAGATAGGCTTATAATTTGGCTTCCCTAATTTTCCTTTAATGTATGTCATAAGACATATTTGCCCAATGTATATGTATGATTTGGGATTATAAAGGTTTTTTTGGTTATTTTTAGTCAAATAAATGTCTAGTCAACTTATAGCCTTTCACAATATCAAAACCCTCGATTGAGGCATTTAAGTTTGTTTCAATATCAAACCTATATACCAAATAATTTACTGTTGATAATAGTGATTTTTAAAAATTGTTTTTTGCGATGCTAGCTTGTGTATATTTTTTCCCTAGAATTTCTTGTTAAATTATGACATAACTGTAGGTGAGAGACTGTTAACTCTGTCTACTCTTAAGATAATAGACTAAGAATGGTTCCAGATATAGAGTCTGTAATCTAGCAGTGAGACACTTGGTCTTTCAAGTTCCTTCTTACCCCAGACACATCTATTGCACGTTATAGTCAGGTTGTAATAATAAACATTCTAGTTATATAAGAGCCTGGATAAGTTGAAGCAGGCAGCAGTTCTTATGAAATTCTTAGTCTTTTCTAAATTGAGAAGATCTTGTTCCCCACCCCTCCCACCCACATTTGTGCCATTTGCCTGGTCCATGACCTCAGAGTTCTTTAATAACATGGATGCCCAAGGCCTTGTAGCTATGAGGGAATAATAGGTGGAGTAGTAGCAGACCTAAAATGAGGATAATTCATTAGACTCTAATTGTTCAGGAGTCTTAAGTATGCCTTGACTTCTGTCGATTCATTCTTCCCTCAATTATTATTATTATTTAAAGATTTTATTTATTTATTTGAGAGAAAGAGAACAGGAGCCGGGTGAAGGGCACAGGGAGAAGCAGACTCCCCATTGAGCAGGGATCCTGACACAGGGCTTGATTCTGGACTCCCAGGATCATGACCTGAGCCGGAGGCAGATGTTCAACCAACTAAGCCATCCAGGCGCCCCTAGAACTTTACTTTTTATCATTGATATTGAAGATTGTCAGCCTGTGTGATTCAACTTGTAAAATTATTAGGATGAAGGTGATCATTAAGCTTAACTTAGCCTGGTCAGTGGATACAGTTCTTTTGAAAAAAAAATGCGTGTCACGTGTTTTAGGTTTGAAAATGTATGTCTCAACCAGAGAGCTTTATTTCTAATATCCTTAAACTCACTTTACTAATTAACCATAGAATAGTTTTAAGCTTGACCAGTAATTCTTTTTACTTCTCTTTTTCTGTTCTTCCTTCAATTCTGCACCAACCAATCCCTCAGGGGTTCTGAGGAACTGTAAGTGTTTATGATGTAATAGTATTTTGTGCCTTCAAAAAGATCAGTTATTTTAATATTTTCCTTTGTATGTGTGTTCCATTCTAAAATGGAGCAGTTCTTTTGTGAAATTACTTTCTACTGTCCTTATTCATATTGTCTATATAGCAGTCATTAGGTGATTCATAGCCTAATTTTGCTGTTTTTCACTAACACATCATTTGTTCCCTTTGAATGTAGTTTAGTTTCTGTTCTTTTATAAGTGAATTGGTTTGGTGTTGGCCTGAAGTCTCAGTCAGGAGCCTTCCTCAGGTGATGTATTAGAGGCCAATATCACAGGAAAGAAAATATTCCCTTCTCTTGGAAGGCAAGTGACAGAGATAGAGTGCTAAACCTCCCCCCTCCTCCTCCAGCCCAGGCTGACCTTCTGCGGCCCCTTGGTGCCTCTTGTTTTCTTATTTTTATAGAAAATCAATATCCCTTCTGACACAAACAATAGCTCAGAAGCAAGAATAAATGGGAGAAAGCTGAGATCTCTGTCCATCACCTTTCACTTTAACTCCCCCAAACTCTTTAATTATGAGCTTGCTTTGCTCCAGGTGTTTGTGACAGCGAAATTGCTAAATGAGGACCATTTTAACCAAAGATTGGGTGATCAGTAACACTCTATAGCAGTAGCTTGTTGGATCAATAGCATTCATTATTTCATGGTTAAGGTAAGTAGCCTCCTTTGCAAGTGGAGGTCATTAATCAGGGGCTACTGGAACTGTGGGAAAGAATATATTTGGTAGGTTGAGGTTGTTCTGTTTTCTATTCCATAACTGGGGATGCTGACCAAGAGTAAGTGTACCATTGTTGCAGATGGCACTGTTGCATTTGAGAGTATTGAATAGCCAGTATGGTGTGCTTATATAGATTTACTCAAAGTTCTGCTAGTATATCCTTAGAAACAGCTAAGAAAGACAGCTTGGGAGGTGGATTTGATACTACTGTATTTGAAGATATGCCTCTTGAAAGAAAGAAATGTGTTCGGATTATTTTGCGTGACTCTAGAGGGTGGTGATAGGACTCATAGAAAGTACAGAGGGTTAAGTGTTGCCTTAGTAACATTCCGAAAAATTTGAACTCTAAAAATGAAATGAATTGTTTTCACGAGGTAGTGAGTTCTAGGTCACTGAAGGGGTTCAAGCCTGCGCCTTGGGGACCATGTACTGAGTTAGTGTAGAGTTGGAGAGCTTGCACTGCAGGATCTTTCTGTCATTCATTTCAGTCACAGCCCTGTTCCAGTGTATCATTGTAACTTCATACTTTAAAAAGCATCTGATAAGCAGCATCAGCTGTGCACCAAAATACTTACAAAGACATAAAACATTGTGAACTCACATCACCAGGACCTAGCACCTAGAATTGGCTCTTGCCGAGATTTCCTCAAACCACAAGGCTGCTGCATATGAGGTTGCAAGCCCATCAGCAGTGCCGAGCCGACACCGAAGGCAGGGAGCGAGAGCCTTCCTCCGTTCTCTGTAGTCAGACCTTTGTTCACAAATGCAAGGTCCATTTCAGTCAGAAAATCAGGCAGCTGCAGTTTGAGCCAGAGTGGTGTTCCATCCTGCAGTAGTCCCCTCTCATCCACAGTTTCTTTCTGTGGTTTGAGTTACGCGTAGTCAGGTGCAGTCTGACGGTCCTCCTCCTGCCCTATCATCAGAAGCAGCCGTAGCCTAACACTGCCTCACAGGGCCTGTGTCATTGACCTCACGTCATCTCTTTACGTAGGCATTTTATCCTCTCACATGATCCTAGGAAGAAGAGTGAGAATAATAAGATATTTTGAGAGAAAGAGACTACATTCATAAAACTTTCATTATGCTATGTTGCGCTGTTTTATTATTAGTTATTGCTTATGTTTTACTGTGCTTAATTTATAAATAAAACTTAGTCACAGATTTATGTATAGGAACAAACATGGTGTATTGTAGGGTTAACTACAGTTTCAGGCATCCGCTGGGAGTGTTAGAGTATGTGCTGTGGATAAGGGGGAACTACTGTACTTCCCAATTGGTATCTTTCAGTCTTCATTTGGAGGCTTGAACTCGCAGAATACGCTCGAATAGGGAATTAGTGTTTTCTGTGTATGTATTTGTGTTTGGGGTAGGAGGCAATCATAACAAATTGAATCCTGGGAAATATATTCTCCAAGAATAAAGTTTACTATTGCCATGGGCAGAGAAGAAAAAAATCACTCTTAGAGGTACATTTTAGAAATTGTAATGTTTTATATACCTTTATATATTTCAGACTCTTGAGGGTTTAGAAGATCCTGTCTTAGTCTGACATAGCTATATGAGAGAAAAGCCTACCAGCGACACTGGGCATTTGGCCAGCGGCTCTGCACATTGTGTTGGCCAGTTGTAGATGTGAGAAGACCATGTTTCCCATGTCCAGGGGAATAGAGAATGGGACCAGGGATAATTTACACACCCTTTCTATTGACAAATAATCAGATTTTAGGTAAATCAGTTCTCAATAAGAGGCCTCTGAGCAAGTTCTGCAGAATAAAGGAAAAGGAACATCATCCTGAAAGTTCAGAAGAAGAACATATCTTCGAAAATGATTGCCAGTGGAAACCAGAAGAACATTTTAGAAAATCTTCTTTAGGATGCAAGAAGACACAGTCATTTTGTTTTTGTTTGGTTGATTTTTGTTGGCTTGTTTTAAAGTTTTTATGTAAATTCTAGTTAGTTAACATAAAGTGTAATATTGGTTTTAGGAAGTGACTCATCACTTACATATAACACCTAGTGTTCATCACAAGTGCCCTCCTTAAGATCCATCACTGCTTAGCCGACTTCCTACCCACCTCCCCTCCAGCAACCCTCAATTTGTTCTTTATAGTTAAGAGTCTCTTATGGTTGGCCTCCCTCTCTTTCTTTTCCCCCCTTTCCCTGTGTTCCATCTCTTTAGTTTCTTAAATTCCACATGTGAGTGAAATCATATGATACTTGTCTTTGAATGATTTATTTCACTTTGAAACAGGTGCAGTAAATCATAAGGACAAGGTGGCTATTTGAAAACCTAGTAGTATGGGAATAGAATTGTAGGGAAATTTGAAATGTAATTGCAGTGTTAAAACAGGACAGTTCATTTTGCTGAAAATCGATTTGATGTGGAAAACTTTGGAAGCCCTCCCAAAATGCAGAGGAAGGAGGTAAAAATGAGAGAGAAGTTGATATATCTGGAGGACAAAGGATAGAGGCCTGATCTGTGAGTAAATATTCCAAAGGAAGAAACTGAAGCATTGGAATAAAATAATGATCTTAAAAATAAAACTAAAGAGAAAAAGTGTTCCTGGGTTGAAAAAATTAAAAGGGAAAAACAAATGAAAAAACACATCTACCTAGACATATCCTGGCAAAATTTTGCATTCTGCATTGGTGGTGGGGGCAGAACAGGTATAAAGAACACTTTTAAAAGGGATGAAAATGACACCAGCATTTATCCCTACTGTACTAAATGTGAGGGGCTACAGTTGCCTTAAGAATTTTGAGTGGGGGTAAGGTTGCTCTCCCACTCCTCCCTGAATTTTAAATATAGCTTAGATAGATTTCATATGGAAAGGCAGCAGAAAGACATTCTCAGACATTCAGGTCTCAGAATATATGCTCTTTAAAAATTTACTCTGAAAAGACATTTCATCTAACTGAAGATGAATCTCTCTCAGCTCTAAGAAAAGGTAAGTCCTAAAAGGATGGGTGGGTTTCTCTAAGGTACAGCCCCCAGGGCAATAGCAGAGTCCTGAGGAAAATCATTACCTTTACAAAGTATATACCTGACTGCAGGGGCCGCATTAATGAGCCTGTGAAACCAGGGAGGTGGTTTTCTTGCGTGGTGTCCCCCCTCTAAACGAACCCAGAAAACAAGCTCCTTCATTGTACATTCTTGTAACTTACTGTGAGAATAATTTTGCAGTCGATGTGAGATATTTCTCTGAAAAACCTCTCTCTCAGTCATATTTACTTTTAGACTCTGAAGTCTGATTATATATGGTTATAAATGTACCACCTAGACCCAGGGAAAAAACTGAGCAAAGATGTTTTTGGGCTCCTTAAAAAAACAACAACAACAAAAAAAATCGATGGGTGAGAAACCCAGGTGTTAACTTACTGATGCCAACTTTTTGATTATAGGTGATGAACTAATTCTGTACCTCTTTATTTTAATTGAGACAGGTATAAACTACACTCATTCAGTTCTAAATTTATAGTTCTCTGTGATTAGGAATATGAAAGAACCAGCAAGCTGTCAGATCAGAGGACAAACTGTTTTTTCCTCCCAATTATGAGAATTCAGAGAGATTTATTTTATTGAGACTAGAAGCTTCTTGTTAGGGCTAGAAAGCAGGGAATTATTTTCAAAAAAGATTCATAAAAATGCTGTATTACTTACTGATGCAGAAAAAACTGCCCTACAATTTAGTAGCTTTAAGCAACAAACATTTCCAGTTCCTGAAGTCAGGAATCTGGGAGCAGCATAGCTGAGTGGTTCCAGTTCAGAATCTTTCATATTGTTGCAAATTGTTGGCCCTGGCTACATTTGTTTCAAGGCACAACTGGGGCCAGAAGGATCCACTTTAAGCTCATAGAGTTATTGGCAGATTTCAAATCTTTATAAGCTGTTGGACTGAGAGTATCAGTTCCTTTCCATGTCGGCCCCTCCACAGAGCTGTTAGTGTCCTCAAGACAAGGTAGTTGGCTTTTCCCTAGAGGGAATGATTTGAGAGAGCTGAAGAGTGAGAGTGAGAGAGCATGCCAGCCTTCATTGAGTACCCAAGATGGAAGCCATAGTCTCTTATAGCCTAATCTCAGAAGTGACCTGCCATTAATTCTGCCTATGCTGTTGGTTACACAGAACAACCAGGCTACTGGGATCATGGGGAGTCATCTGGGATCATTGGGAGTCATCTGACAGTCTTGTTACTATAGATGTCTCCCCATCCTCTGAAATTTTTTCTTGGCTTAGTATGAAGCCAGTTTGAGGAATAGTATTCTCAGAGTAATATTTCCCCCAGAATTTGGGGGAATATTTTTACTTTGATTTCAAAGGAAGAACATTCAGGAACTCAAAGGGCAAGCAGGGGTATAGATTACAGAGAGTATATTTTGTTGTGTTTTAAGTATGTATATGGAAGATGAATGTTTATTTTTAAAATTCAAGATATGGCATTAGGAAGGAGAGCTCTTTCTTTTTTTTTTTTTTTTTGCTTAAGATTATTTTAGAGAGAGGGAAAGAGTTCAGGGGGGAGGGGCAGAGGGAGAGGGAGAGAAACCCAAGCATATGCTGTGCTGAGCACGGAGCCTGGAGCACTTAGTACTTTGCTGGGCCTATAGTAGAACTCAATAAATTATATTACTGGTATCAGTGATTAATAGTAGCCATCTATATTAATAATTTTCTTAAACTCAATTCAAGTACCAAACTGCTTCTTGAGATACTTGTGATTTGGATATCTGCTCAGAGCTGTGTCTGCCTCTCTTGGATGAAGCCCAGGATGAAACTACTAGATTTCATAGGCCACATTTATTTTTCCATTCAAAATGAAAATAGATTCGAGTCCCATAGAATTTTTTTTTTTCTTTACGGAAGTATAATTGAGAGTCCTATAGAATTGAGATTACTATTTTCCTAAAAAGACTGTCAGGAAATTACTATTATTAGCCTCTAAAGTAATAATATTGGGCACATACAAGAATTAGCACCGTAGATGTAGCTTTTGAATCTTTCATCTTTAGCCTCTGTATAATGCTTTAGAATTTACAAAGTGGGTTGACATGCCTCATGTCCTCACATCTCAAAACAACCCAGCCACATTTTGCATGCAGGACATAGGATTAGAGATTGAAGTGATATGCCACGAAGGCCATAGAAGGGGAAGCAACAGAGTTGATCTGAAGGAGTTCATTCCATTTATGTAACATTTGCTGAGTGCCTGTTTTGTGCCGGGTGCTCTGCTAGGCACTGGGGACATTGGAATGAGTGAGATCCTTCCCTCTTACCCAGCCTGGATCTCTCTCTATAGGCTCTTCTTTCTACCTGGGCTAGGCAGGGAGGGGTGATCTGTACTACTTGAGTAGTTTCGTTTTACCACTTGGCCTGAAGGTCCAGCTACCTTCCCATGATTCCTGGGATCCAGAGGCCTCAGACTTTTTGAGGCCCTGGCAAGAGAATGACATTGTTGCTACTATGGGATGTTGACCTCTGTCCCTGGAGGCTGGTTTTATCTAGCAGAAGGGCACAGCCTCCTATCCTCTGAAGTGGTGTTTCCTTTAACATGATGCCCCTCGCACTCCATCCTGTAGTTTGTTCCTCCCTATAGATGAGGGTTCTTAACTTTGACACAACTGACATTTTGAGCCAGATAATTTTGTTCCGAGGGCTGCCCTGTGCATTGTAGCATCCCTGGCCTCTACCCGACAGATGCCAGTAGGATACCAACTCCCCCTCCCCTGCTCCCAAGTCCTGACAAAATGTTTCTCCAGACATTGCCAGATGACCCTGTGGGTGCAGGGTGGGGGGGAGGGTGAGTGGGGGGGAGGAAGGGGGTAAAATTGCTTTGAGTTGAGAGTTACTGCTGATGTTTCTAGATGCTGAGATAGGGTTTTCACTTCATTGACTTTGCTTTTACCAACAAGCATGAATTTCAGATTTAGAGAACTTAGTAAGACCAAAGCATTAATCTCGTCTGCAGAATAAAAATACTGTAGTTTTAGAAACTTTTTAACTAAGAGTTTTTGCTAACTTGAAAAAATACCCTTTAATTGCTCCTCAAAAGGGCAGACACTTCATTTTCAGAACTTGGAAAGAAGAGCAGTTCAGATGATAGCGTTTTAAAGTTCATACGAAGGTGTACAGTGTTCAGCTAAGAGTGTTTGCCCTGAAATTAATTATTCAAGTCGATGAGGGGTACCAATAGTGTTTTATTAAGCTTGATTCCCATGATAATCTACTTCTCTGAGAGTGGATGCCACGCCCAATCATCTGGTCTACCAAGAGTGCCTTGAATTACAAAGATGCCCAGGTGGGAAGGTTAGATATATAGATGTGTGATAAAACAGAAAAGGCAAAATGTTATCTGCAGAGTGTGATGTACAGTAGATGTGATGGGGTGTGAGTGGTAACTGGAACTTCTTTCAACTTTTTCATATGTTCAAAAATTTTCATTATAGGGGCACCTGGGCAGCTCAGTGGGTTAAGCCTTTGCCTTCGGCTCGGGGCATGATCTCAGAGTCCTGGGATTGAGCCCCACATCGGGCTCTCTGCTCAGCAGGGAGCCTGCTTCCCCCTCTTTCTGCCTGCCTCTCTGCCTACTTGTGATCTCTTTCTCTGTCAAATAAATAAATAAAATCTTTAAAAAGAAATATTTTTTTTCATTATAAAATGTTGGCGGAGGAAAGCCTCTGGAACTGCAGGTTAGGGTGACTTTCTTTACACATCCTTTATTTCAGCTGGATGTGGTTCAGTTGCTTTTCTGACGATGTTATAGTAATTAGGTAATACAATTGGTGGTCTAAAACCCAGGCTTTAATTTTATTTGTGTCTTATTTAAAATGGTGGCTATGCTGCTGAATTAAGTATGGGAACATTTTTTAGTGAAAACCACCATACAGAAGTGTAATATACTATTACTATTTTTACTCACAGAAAAGTGCTTTTGAGGTGTTTTTTGACTTCTGAAATGGGATGGTTTCCTCAGTGTCATAAGGTTAAATTGTAGGCTTGCCCAACCCCTTATTTGCAGAGTATTATTTATTGGAAAGCATTCTTCTTTCTCTCTTTTCACAGCCTTCTCCTGTAGTCTGGACTAGGTTTTATTTATTTATTTTTAATTTTTTAAATTTTTAAAAAAGATTTTATATATTTATTTGACAGAGAGACACAGCGAGAGAGGAAACACAAGCAGGAGGAGTGGGAGAGGGAAAAGCAGGCTTCTCGCTGAGCAGGGAGCCAGATGTGAGGCTGGATCCCAGGACCCCGGGATCATGACCTGAGCTGAAGGCAGATGCTCAATGGCTGAGCCACCCACGCGGCCCTGGACTAGGTTTTTAATAAAATGTAAACCTGTATGTTGTTACGGGCATGTTTCTTTGTTAGTTAGTACTGGGTAGAGGAGTCTCTGGTGTATGGTAAATAATAAATGCTTACTGAGTGAATGAGTGAAAGCTTAGGAGAAATGGGGATGGGGATTCTTCCTCTTCTTTCTGTGAGAAGCTTCTTACTGCTCCAGTTTGGGATTGAATTTTTTGAACGATGTATAAATTATTGGTAGGGTTAATACATTTTTAGAAATGTTAGAGATATTCTAGGAAGATTTTTTTTTTTTTTTTGTATGCAAACTATTTATATTTAGAATCATGTGAGAACAGGGAGTACAGAACAGCTCCCAAGGCAGACAAGAGGCATTGATGCCTCTATGAGTTGCTGCCATTTTAGGAAAAGACAAGATTTCACACCTGCTATCTTTGTGGGGTTTGTCTAGTTACTTTTTCTGAAGATTAATAAAGGCCGAGTTTCTGTCTTCCTGACTAAGCTTCGGAGCACCACAAGTAGAGTGGACACTAAAGGTGGGATCATACTTTTTTCTTATAAAAATGAGGAGCAGAGCTTTTTATCCTTGCCTAGTAAAAATGCTCATAGCAAAAAAGTTATAAACAAATTTGAAGGTTTTGGAATAGGAAAACGTAGGATCCTGACATTTTAACTTTTGACCTTGTGAACTACAAAGGTGCTAAAAGAAACTTGTGTTTATTGAAAGATGGAAGCCTAGTTTTAATAAAATATTAAATACTATGTTTAATTAGCTAACTTAACATTTTATAGTTGACTAAATTGTCATTGAAGTCCCACCAATCTGATTTTTTTCAAAGAAGTCATGATCTCTGAGCCCGAAGTGAATAAAGTCTGCAGGACTGGACAATGTTGGCCTATAGCTTGGAAGGGGAAATATTTGCTTCTACTTTCTAGCTAGCACTCATTTTTGCTTGCTGTACCATAGTGTTTATGTGCAGACATGCCACTGAAGTTCCCACTTTTGTTGTCATCAAATTATGCTAACAGTTCCTTACATATGATTAGATTTCCACAATGCAGGTCCTTCTGAGAGAGTAAATAGAATTGGCAGATGCTGTCTGATAAAATAGTCATTTCCCTACACCAGTAGACTGATGATTCTTTCGTGTAATAAGCATTCTGAATGACAAATTATTTTCTTTATGAAGAAAATACCTGTCTTCCTTGATCATAGTCTTAAAATCCTGGTGATATTTCTGTGACATCATTGCCTTTCCTCGAATTAACTATATATGGGAAAGCTTAGACAAGTTTAATCCAAGCTTTTTCAAAAACAGGGAGTCTTCTTAAATGCTGTTGACAAAAAGAGGAAGGCTTTAGGTTACCAACACCTTTCTTGATCCAACAGATTTCTTTGAGTTTGTCCCCTTTGTTTAGAATAATGAGAGAATGGAATCCATGCAAAAAAGGATCAAGGAAACACTGTATCTTGTAGTACTTATAGGTGGCTGGAACTGAATGGGGAAAAGACTTGATAGATTTTGTGATCAAGCAAAAATGGTTTTAATTTTTTAATTCTAAATACTCAAGAGTAGAATTTGTAATACATGTAGAGCAGGGATCAGCAAACCTCCTCTGTAGAGAGCCAGATAGTAAATGTTTTAGGGTTTTGTGTGCAATATGTTCTGTGTTGGAGCTACTCAACTTTGCAGTGGTAGTGTGAAAACAGCCATCGATGATATGCAAATGAATAACTGTGGCTGTGTTCCAATAAAACTTTATTTATGGACACTGAAATTTGAATTTCATATCATTCCCACGTGTCACAAAATGATTTTTGATTTTTTTTTTTTTAACCCCAATCATTTAAACTCTAAAAATCATTCTTAGCTCACAGGTCATGCAAACATAGGTGGTAGGCTGTTTGCTGATCCCTAAATCTCAGTGATACTGCTAACTAATAAAGTATATGACGTGATGGTGGGCTAGCGTATCTGTTCCATGGCCCAATGTGCTTTTTAAGCCCTCCTTATTATCAAGAGGAGTTAAAAAATGTCAAATTTGCTTTATCTTCGAGGCCAGAAGAGGATAATAAAGTAGTAATATGAGAGAATGTGAGTAGGACTCAAGGGAGTTAGACCACTGATATTCTTAGGAATTTGCTAAAAGCACAAAAATAACACCATTACGTTCAGCAGGCACAGTTCCTTGAACTCTGAAATAAGAAGAGCGTGCAGAACTCAGTGGGCATATCTTCTGGATTTAACTACAGAGCTCTTCGAAGATTCTAAATCCATCAGAATCCAATCATATAGTTTGTGAGCCATTTCTTGGAATGACACCTGAGAAAGTTCCTACTTACAAGTACAGAGGAAAATAAAACGAAAGAACCTTTAAAGAAATCGAGTATGTTTGGGGCGCTTGGGTGGCTCAGTCCTTAAGCGTCTGCCTTTGGCTCAGGTCATGATCCCAGAGCCCTGGGATCGAGCCCTGGGATTGAGCCCTGGGATTGAGCCCCGGGATTGAGTCCCGCATCAGGCTCCCCGCTCGGTGGGAAGCCTACTTCTCCCTCTCCTACTTCCCCTGCTTGTGTTCCCTCACGGTGTCTCTCTCTGTCAAATAAATAAATAAAATCTTTTAAAAAATCGAATTATGTTTTATTGGCTCTTGCTACAGCAAATTTCTTGAATTTATTCAGAGATAAACTTAAGTGAGGAAAGCATTGCTACTTAATTTAATCAGCATTTTAAGGATTTAGTGTTGGGAAGATATTTGGAAATGGTGCAAAATACAAGATATTTTCAGATTTTTAATCCAGAAATGTAGACTGGGATTTTGCCAAGCCTGTTCCTTATGCAGTATGATGAGAATGTTTCTTCCTTGCTTTGGTTTCTTCCATCTTGTAGAGTAGATGAAAAAAATTGGCTAGCTTGGAAGGAAACACTCCCACTCAAGAAAATAGCTCATATTGTAAAGCATAGAGAAATTTTTCTTGAACCAGGTCAAATTTAATGACGATTAGACAAAAGAAATACAGCATCAGAAGGGGCAGAATCAGTTGTTAGTGATAGCTCAGGAAATGAAGCCAATTGAACAGAATTGTATAGGGCAAGAGTTTTATTTCAATGGGTTCAAATGGAGTTTGTTTTTATATTTTTATTTTTAACCTTCTGTTTTGAAAATGAGTTTTGTTGTACCCACTTCATATCAGGAAGACATTAAATTTAGAAAACATAACTGGTCATACCGACCATTTTTCTTGTTCATGGATTTTTGTTAGTTGCTGTGTAAATGGGGAGAAAACATGATAGACGTTAGATGTTTTAAAGTTGGATAGCTTCATTTTAAACTGATAGTTGACAGTATTTATAAATGAAATGGGTTGATAAATTTATAAATTTATGTTGTTTGATATACCTAGCCAGGTTGAGATTACTTCTATGAACTTTAATAAATAACTTTCTAACGCTAACCTAACAAAGTGACTTTAGATGTTTATAAAGTACTTTGATATACTGAGCAAAAGTCTTAGAGTTTTCCTTTTATTCATTTTATGGAAAAATAAGCTCTCCTCTGTGGCTTAATTGTGAAATTTACATTTGTGATTGGCTAATGAACTGGAGTAAAATCAGGGAAACTTGGGATGTTAGATTTGAAAACCAGAATGGGCACGGCTTTGTTTTTCACAGGAGCTGATGTGTTCTCTTGTGTTTGACTCTTTTTTTCCAGTGAAACCAGCAGTGTGTGTAGCAGCAGTGACACAGGGCTCTTTACCAACGATGAAGGAAGGCAAGGTAATCTTGATCCTAGCTTTGGGATGTTGATTCAGTATTTCTGGGGAGATTCTAATGATTAGATGAGTGACTCACTGAGAATATGGTGATTGTCTATGGCAGTAGTTCTCAAATTTTAGAGCATTTAAAGGCCACCTGTTAAAATTCCTGAGTTCCTAGAAATCAAATAGGTCTAGAGTTGGCCCCTGGAATCTGAATTTTTCATAAGTACCTGCAGTGATTTTTATGCAGGTAGTTCACTTTGAGAATCATCGATTAGGGGAATATAGTGTCAAGAATGGGACTTTGAGAAGTTGCTAATTTTATTAGAACCAAAAAATATCCTTCTGTGTTACACTCTTTTATTGGGTATTAGGACATTCTTATTTTTACAAAATTATTTTTATAACCTTATTTGGAATAATAGTGTCAAGAATAGGACTTTGGGAAGTTGCTAATTTTATTAGAACCAAAAAATATCCTTCTGTGTTATACTCTTATTGGATATTAGGACATTCTTATTTTTACAAAAGAATTTATTTTTATAACCTTATTTATAAATGAACGCAGTGTTCTAGATGAATATATTATAGAAGACATCTTTCTAATGTTAAAACTGTAATGTTTTAAAATTTAAAAATGTAAAGTTTAGCATAGAACACTGTGAATAAGTCTGGTATATGTTAATTACCAGTCCTTTATCTTTACAGCCTAAACAGTAATTTGAAACTTTGTTTTATCTGTGCGCTTGCTTAAGACCACACTAATTGTGTACCAATAATAATTTAATGTAGCTCCTTTGGACTGTAGTTCCATTGATCTAAAGAAGGGATTTGTAGATGTCTAAAGTCCCTTTTAGCTCTGAGATCCAGTGATTTTTCTTTAAGGGTTAAGTGATTGAAGGACAGAAGCACAATTGGCTGTATGTCCAGGTTGATCCAGATAGGCTCCCTAGTAACTGAAGGAATCCTGAGACCGTAACACTCAGGATCTCAGTTCTGATTTTGGAGAGAGATCATGAGGGGGGTTATCTAACCCGTGCCTCGAGAGTCATGGGCATGGATGGAGTTGCTGAGCTTCCTACTATAATGGAGGTTGTTGTGAGTACATTTCTCTCTTTCTGATTCTGAGGGAGCCATGTGTCATTAGAGGCTGTGTGTGTGTACTCCCAGGTAGGGTGCAGCTAAGGTCCTGATTCTTTTGTTTCATACCAGGAAGTCTGGTTGTCTTTCCATGAATGAATTAGTGCATACTATTCAGAATTACAAATTCTACTTTTTCTTTGCTTTTATACTATTCTATGAAGTATAATGTCTCTCTCTCTCTCTTTTTCAAAGATTTTATTTATTTATTTGAGAGAGAGACAGAGATAGTGAGAGAGAGTTTGAGCCACAAACAGGGAAGAAGGGGAGAAGCAGGATCCCCATTGAGCAGGGAGCCTGATGCAGGGCTCCATCCCAGAACCCGGGGATCATGACCTGAGTGGAAGGCAGATGTTTCGCCAACTGAGACACCCAGGCACCCCTCACAATGTGTCTCTTAAAGATTATGATGTATAATTATCCAGAGGTTTAAGAAAGTATGGACCTTTTTATGACAGATTAAGTGTTGGGCCTTTGGAAAACTGGTAAGGAATGCTTGGTTTATGATGGAAGATTTTAGAATATTCTATAGCCCCAGCTTTCCACTCTGTTTCAGCTTCACGCATTCTGATGATATTTAGATGCTTAGAATTCTCAGCACAAAGCTGTGTTATTTCCTGCTTCCATGTCTTTGTTTACACTGGTGTTTTTGCCAGAAATCTCATCCTTACCTTTTCTTGAATGGTTGGTCATCCACCGAGACACAGTTTTCCTCTTCTCCCTCCAGGGCATATTTATGGACTGCATCATGGGGTTTTTTGCTCTCATTTTCTTATTGGGTTTGGCCAATAGGAGCCGTTAGCAGAGGAATGGAGGGAAGGAGGTGAATGATACTGAGTGTATTAGGAAAGTTTTTATCATGATAATAGTGTTTAACAGCTCCAGATTTTCGATGGCTTACCACATTTATTTCTTGCTATGGGGCTGGGGGTTGGCTGTGCTTCAGCTAATCCAACTTGAGCTCAGCTGGTCTCTAGGGTTTAAACTATATTTGTATCTACTCAGCGTATCTTATTCTGGGACCTCTACTGGAGGCTCTATGTGGCATGGACTTCTCATGCTGGAAAACGTGAATGCTAAGTGACCAATCCAGAGCATACATACATATTTAAAGCTAGGGCTTGGGTCACATCTTTTAACGTTCTACTACCTAAACCAAGTTACATGACAAACCAGTTATCAGTGGGATGAGGAAGTATGCTCTGCCTCAAGGGGAAGGCTCTGGAATTCCATGATGAAGGGCAAAAGGCATGGATGTATTATAGGGAGGTAGTGAAGAGTTGGAAACAATAATGCAGTCTACCACATTGGATTGTAGTTTTCCCTGGCTCCCTTCTGTTTGGCAGTCTTCTATAACCTCAGTTTTCTCTCTGGTCTCTGATAACCATTCTTTCTCCTTGCTGCTTCAGGTTTAGGAAGGGTGAAGGTTCCCCACAGTGCTGGCTCCAGGGTGCTTCACCATCCCTTATTGGTTCCTCGTAATACTGTATACACTTTTGTAAATAGTCACTTCATTAAAGTCTCGATTATCCCATTTAAATGCGTGTGCATTTCCTGAGGATTCCAACTGATATACACTCAGTGCAGGTCTCCTCTCCCAGAACCCTTACACGTTCTTTGCCTGTACTAACTGCTTTCTTATCGCTTACCATATGACATTGTTGTTTATAGATGTGTGTCTTTTCCATTGAAGCCTTCCAAGGCAGGTATTTTTTTTTTATTATTTGCAACTACAGTGTTGGTAACACATTGCCTGGCATATAGTAAGCTCTTAATAATTAGTTACTGGGAAAGCCAGATAAGGGGAAAATTCTTTTTCTCCCTCAAACAGAATTAGACATAGAATCTCAGATTATAGAACAGCTAAACCTATTGTGGTTAAAGCAGGAGGAGCAGGAAGTCTGGAGCCTGACCCATCAGCCTCTTCCTTATTCTCTGGCAGTAGTCTTTTGGGGGAGCTGCTGCATCATGCATCCTAGTGAGCCCAGGGTTGGGGACTACTGGTCTAGATGATTTCATAAGGTTTCCTCCAGTTCAATGAGTCCCTTTTTATATTGTCAAAAATCTTGACTGAATGCTTAAGAACTAAAAAAATGCCATTATGGGATACCATTTGTTTTCAGAAAGTATGATCTAGCTAACTATACTGTTTTAATAAATGGCCTTAAGGAATGCTTATGAATAAGAAAGGAATTAATATATTGACATGCAGAGAAACTAATCATTGTTAACTCCTTTTTTTTTTTTAATTTTATTTATTTATTTGACAGAGAGAGAGACAGCGAGAGAGAAGAACACAAGCAGAGGGAGTGGGAGAGGGAGATGCAGGCTTCCCGCTGAGCAGGGAACCTAGTGCAGGGCTCGATCCCAGGATCCTGGGATCATGACCTGAGCCAAAGACAGACACTTAACGATTGAGCCACCCAGGCGCCCCTCATTGTTAATTTTAAAGCCTATCTGTAGTTCATCTTGTGTACCTGGTTTGGTGCGAGGCTTTCAGCGTAGTGATTCTCAAAATGTGGTACTGAAGTCAGCTTAGCATCACTAGGGAACTGGTTAGAAATGCAAATTTTTGATCCTTTCTGGACCAGAATCAGAAACTTTGGGGGTAGGGCCCAGCAGTCTGTGTTCTAACAACCCTTTCTGCTCCTTTTGATGCACTTTGAAGTTTGAGAACCACTGGTCTAGAGAAACAGCTGTTGGTGGTGTGTTTTTATAAGGAACACTTTTCAGTAACTTTTTAGTGGACATTTTCATTTTCCCTTTTAGAGATCTCCAAGGTGGGTTAAGAGTTATCATTATCCTGGCCCATGTTAGTGGCCCATGAATCTGATACTTCATGTCCTAAACATGGCCTGACCAGCTTTCCCTGGGATCCGGCATATGTTAGAGAATGAATGCATCGTGAACTCTTTAGATGTTCTTGTAGTAATTCCCTTCATCCTTGCTATTTTGAAAGGAGTATGGAGTGGCAGACCTAAAGTTATCTGTCTTACCACTTTCTGTAGGTGGGAACAAGTTCTTTTGGAAACTGAGAAGCTGTGATCCAGGCCAGTAGAAAAAGGTTTGAACCAAGAGTCTGACTATATGGGTCTAGTCTTGATTTTGTCATTGATGAAGAGTCTGGGCTTGGGTGAATGGTGTAACTTCATGACAAGCCTTAGGGGATTGTATTGCTTGTCCCTGTGGTTAGTTTTTTCCTGGTTGCTTGGATTGCTGGTGTCAAGATGATTTTTCTGTCCCGTTAATGCAGTATCAAGGAAGAAGTGAGGTATGGGTATACATTCTTTTTTCACCTATTATGAGAAATGCAAATAGAACATCCCTCAGGAATAGCTAGTTTTGAATTGAGAAACATTTGTGGGCTTTGAACCCCAAGTCCATTTATACCACAGAATGGTACATAAGAGGCAACTTATTTTTGTGTTAAAGGCTTTGGAGTTAGTCAGGCTTTGGGTTCAAATCTTGCCTTCATCATTTACTAACTTGATCTTGCCTTCTCTGGGCTTTAGTTGCCTCATTTATAAGTTGGAATTAGTGTAAGGTTTAAAAGAGATAACATACTCACAGACTTTTAGCATAGACCCTCATAGGTGGTAAGGGTTTAATAAATGATAGCTTTATTAGTTTTTTACTCTAAAAACAAGTCCAGTGTAACGCAGTATGACATTTTTGCGAAACTAGTTTGATACTCTAGTTTTCATCATATAGTATAATATAGATCAAGAAGAAGGATCAAAACAAATTTTTTGTACTTCAGCTTTATTTAAAAAGTATAATCAAATCCATAGGTCTGAGAAATCATCCTCCCATTTGGTTTTCCATAAAGCATGTTAAAATTCCAACTTAATGATATGATCTCTTTATTTTAGGAGATGATGAGCAGAGCGATTGGTTCTATGAGGGAGAATGTGTCCCAGGATTCACTGTCCCTAATCTTCTGCCGAAGTGGGCTCCTGATCATTGCCCTGAAGTAGAAAGAATGGATTCTGGACTGGATAAACTTTCCGATTCCACATTCCTTTTACCTTCTCGACCAGCCCAAAGAGGTAAGTTCTGAAGAGACCAAAATATACTTCACAACTTTTATGGTTCTCTTTGGGGAGAATCATCCCATGGCCAGTATACTCATGCCTCTAAGCATGCATTAACTCTCTGAATTTTGGAGCTAGTCCAGGGATTTTTCTAGAAGATTCAAGGGTGAGTCTCAAAGCTTGAGGTTCTCCGTTCATACCTAAATCAACCCATGGAGACTCTTGGGATATCTATTAGCAGGGCATTCCTTCAGCTTGCTATTGCCATTTGTGCCAGATTTAGGAAGCCTAGCAGCGTGTCACTGCTGCTTACCTGCTGTGAAACCGATGGGCTATGGAGTGCTCAGTGGGAGCCTGAAGTATTGGATCTTGGAAGAGAACAGATTTCAGTAAGAACATTCACATACAAGGTATAATGACATTTTTTTAATTGGATGACTTTAAAATATTTCCTTAAATAATTTGATTTTATTCTATTATTGTGGACTTAAACACAAATACATCCTTTCCCTTTGCTTTTCCTTTACTTAATGACATAGCAAGGTAGAGTGGAAAGAGCCTAGGACAGGAGGAAGGAACTGGGGTGCTAATACTCTCAGGTCCTGTCTTCTAGCTCTGTGACTGTAACAGAGTCACTTCATTTCCTTGGGACATGGGGGTCATCACTTAAAATAATTGTGGCTTTGAGCAAACTGTTTCAGAGGTTTCTTTTAGCTCTATAAATTGATGATTCTGGGGTGCCCAGTAATCAGTAATCAATCAGTCAGTGATCAAGTATTTGTTGGGCATCTGTTGGTGATCAGAATTATGCAAATTGCTATAGCATTTTGTTATGATGAATTTAGGTGATTGAAAGTCCTTCTGAAAACAGTTGGCTCTTGGTAAAAATTATTGCCTGGCTGAGGCACGTGTTTGCTACCTTAATAACTTGCATCAAACTTTTCAGTGAGCATTTCCGAAAATTCTTTATGGACCACTTAAAATGCACACAAATAAGAACAGGAAGGACAACTTAGAATGGCCTATAATTCCATACCCAGAGACAGTGTCATTGATAACACTTGGGTGTGGATTCTTCCAGTTGTGTTTTTTATGTGTAGAACACATATAGCAATTAGAAAAATGGGATTATACCATACAGGGTATTTTTACTATTATTTTATGACTTAAATGTTTTTGAGATAATAACTAGCATTTAATTTATAATTAGAAATTGTTCCTGATGATTCACAGACATGTACCCTGGGGCAAATAATACATTATATGTTAATAGAAATTGTTGATAATGCCTTTTATTTGTGTACTGTTTTCAGTTTATAAAATACCTTCCCTGTGTTATTTCACTGAGTCTTCACATCAGTCCTGTATGATAGGACTAAGCGAGTGATTATCCCTCCTTTCTAGGTGAGGATCCCTAGATCAGAGGTAAAGACACACGTGAGATCATACTGCAAAAACGTGAGAATAATAAATCCTTGGCAAATAGACTGTGATACTAGTTTAAGGGTCAGTCTAGTAAGATCCTGGGGAGGAAGGCCTTTGGTGTACTAGAAGCATATCATTGCTAATGAGTCTTCTGCATTCCGTTTCTGAGGCTTTCTTCTTTTTTTTAGGGTACCATGCCCGCTTGAATCGTCTGCCTGGAGCTGCAGCTCGATGCCTCAGAAAGGGCCGAAGAAGGCTTGTTGGGAAGGTGACCGCTCTCACTGTCTACTGGGCTCACTGGGAGACTGGGAGGACGGTGTTCCCTATGGGATTTGTGTACCATTTTGAATAATCAAAGGTGCTGCAGAACTCCTTAGAGTAAATTAAGCCAACTGAAATGTTTTGCAAGTTCACAAGAGTGAACCTTAATGTAGGATATAAATGGATACACACATAAAAGATGAAGCTTAACTCATACAGAAGTTTTGACAAAGCAAATACTGTTATGACAGTTTGTTTCTAAATCTACAGGCCTGCTCTTGTCTTTTCTGTTCTTTTGATTAATCTTCTATTATTATTGTAGAAGTTAAAATACTCTTGGCTTCTTTATAACTCCTCCTGAATTCATGAATGCTTCTTCTGTCCTAACTTTTGTCTTTTATTCTAGAATTCATTAAAAAAAACCCAAAACTGGAAAGAAAACCTGTTATCAGATTTCAAAAGCTTCTCCTTGGCCACATGGGAGGAATATCTACCATTTATTCAGTTCTGCCTCTGCCAGGGACTGTACTGGGCACTCAGTTCATTTAATCCTCTTAACCTTATAGAACAGGTGATGTTCCCACTTAGCAGATGAAGAAAACTTGGGTTCAGAGAAGCTAGGTAATGTCCGATACTCCCCGGAAAGAAGTGGCAGAAAAGAGAATTGAACCCAGCTGTGTTTCTCTTTTATCTTTTCTAATTTAAAATTTAAAAGTTATTATTTTTTAAGGATTATTTATTAATTTGAGAGAGAGAGAGAGAGAGTTCACGAGTAGGGGGAGGGGTAAAGGGAGCCGGATAAGCAGACTCCCACTGAGCAGGGGACCGTTCGATCCCAGGACTCCGGGATCATGACCTGAGCCAAAGGCAGACACTTAACTGACGGACTCACCCAGGTACCCTTAAAAATTATTTTAATTAATTTTTTACTGTAGGTTTGAGATTGAAGGTAGGTTAAGACTGGGGCTCATACCTAGTTAGAGAGGATGGTGGTGGGCAAAGGGCGAGGGAGTGAGAGGCATTTCAGAGCATTAATGGATTCACTGCATAAACATTTAGAATGCCTACTGTGTGTCAGGCTCTGTGCCAGGCCAGGTACATAGTGATCACAGCCACAGCCTGGCTACCCACAGGGGACTACTGTTTTGTAGTCGAAATAGGGAACCGTTTTCTGAAATTTTTGCTATGTAAAAGAAAGGAAGCTATTTATTTCCAGGTGAACGCAAATATTTTTAATCTTTAAATTCAGTTCCAGATCTCTTAATTAGAAAGACATTTGATTATTGGAAGAATGATACCTTCTTCTTTTGGCTCATTGATTTCACAGACATTAAAATGCTGCTTTCACTGTTCTGAGAGCTTATTCTTAGTTAACGGGACAGCTAATAGGGTAGGAATACGTGAGGTGGAGGGAGGCAGGAGGTTGGGAGTAGGGAACAGAGAGATGGTTTTCCTTTTTCTCTTTATCAGTTAGGCTTGGAAGATAATGTTCTACCTACTATCTACCTTACTTTGTTTCAGCTCCTGTAAAATAAGAGCCTTCACTTCCATGGAAATAAATCAGCTCGTCTTGAAGGCTCCCTTTAGCTTGCCTGGAAGGAAATTCTAGGGCCTATTGGATGTGCCTCTAAGAATTTCAAATGAATAGGATAATATTTACTTGTTTAATTCATCTTCATCACCTTAAAGGGATATTTGTCATTTCTAGCAGAGGTCAATGTTCTGCCCCCCTTCTTCCTCCTCCCCCACCTCTCTTCTCTTTTTCTAAATTGTAATCATAAATAATGAGTTTCATTCAGAGCTCCCTGCCAGCGAGCTGCTAATTACGCAAAGTACTGCTTGTAATTTACACAGTAATAAACTGTAAATTTAAACATTACGGCACTTTAAGTTAATAATTTTTCTGCAGTAACAAATAGCTCATTTTTCACCCATCCTTTCCCTTGGCCCCACTATTATGGCTGTGTCTGTGACCAGGAGGCATGTGCATAAGGGATGAGGAATGTGAAGAATACAGTATGTGAAACCTTTTCATTTAGCTCCACTCCCACCCAGAATCTGACTTCAAATTAATTTTTCTATGGTCAGTACTGCTAAAGTATATACCCTAATATTTTAGGCTAATCCACACACATAAATGAATACTGATCATAATATCTGTCCAGTAACAAATGTGTTTGAGTAACAGTCTTCACGTTCTTGACATTCATGCCCATGGCTTACACGCTCTCATCTTAGCACTTACTCGTATGTGCATAACTCTTACTCAGTACTATTGGTGCGCTTCCCCAGGTACTGTGATAGACATTCATTGTAAATGTACTCAAGTTAAGTGAAGGGTGGTGAGTGCCTTGTGCCATTTTTCAATTTTTTGGAGATGATTAGTTTCTGGTGGTATTATGGATAAGATTTCATATTACAGTCTTAAGAACCCTAAATTGAAGAACCAATTTGTACAAATGTCCGTTTTACTTTAAGAGATTAGGGTTAACAGACAAGACAGGGTAACAATTTTTGTAAGTTACAAAATTCCTTTTATATGTGTACATTTAGTGAGCAGAATTTAGGCGTTACCAGTGAGGACTGGGTGAATTTCCCATTATGAAGGCTGTTGGGGCTGTGTATGATCTGGGGAACTTGGTGTGCAGCCTGTTAAAAATCAGCTGCTGTTGGATTTTTAAAAAATTGTTTCTATTTCTATATTCTTCAATAACTCACTATTAAAATGCTATCTATAGTAAACAAGGTTTATAATGACTTTTTTGGAACACTAGAGAAAAATAAGCCTAGAATAACATAAACTTTTAAGATAGATTCCCATAAAAAGAAATAAACTTGCTGTTGGATTTTAAGATTGACATTTGACATGTGCCTTTGAGGCTGCTGGCACAGTTATGGGAAAGTGTGAACTTGATGACAGATCATACTTTGTTTCTGTGGTTAGATGACACTCTTGTCTTCCTTGCCTTTTCAGGAGACCAGCATAAGTACTGAGAGAATAGGCCACATCATTAGTGACCCTCGGCAGAAGGAGTAAGTGCTTACATAATTTACTCATTATCCTAGCCCGTTCCTTGGAGTAGGAGGCAGAGGGAAGTTTTATGAAAGGAACCTAGAAATCTGACTTTAGAGCTAAATGAGAGGATCTTAAAGATTTGTACTTTACAGCAGTTAACATGGCTAATGCCCTAAACTCATGAGAGTCATTTTTTTTCCTTTCTAGACTAGTTTTTATTTCTTTGCTGTTTGTATATATAGGTGCTGCATTATAAAAGTAGCCTTCAATTATGATGTTACTATTTATTTATTTATATTGATTGATTGGTGTATAACATTAAGTAAGTTTCAGGTGTACAACATTGTAATTCAGTATTTGTATCCACTACAAAGTGATCATCACCATAAATCTAGGTACCATACATCAGCTTGAAATGGAGCCCTTTCACCCACCCATCAACCCCTTCTCCTCGGGGAACCACCAATCCATTCCCTGTATCTATGAGTTTTGTTTTGTTTTATTCTTTCATTTGTTGTTGGTTTTTTTTTTTTTTTTAGATTCCACATATAAATGATGTCATATAGTAGTTGTCTGCTCTTTCTGACTTACTCATTGAAACTAATCCCTCAGGGTTCATCCATGTCACAAATGGCAAGATTTCCTTCTCTTTTATGATGGAGTAGTATTCCATTGTGTGTATGTATATTTATGTATACACCACATGTTCTTTATCTATTGATGGAATCTTAGGTTGTTTCCATATCTTGGCCATTGTAAATAATGCTTCAGGGAACATAGAGGTGTATGTGTCTTTTCAAGTTGGTGTTTTCATATTCCTGGATAAATATCCAGAAGTGGAATAGCTGGATCATATGATAGATCTATTTTTAGTTTTACAAGGAATCTCCATACTGTTTTCCATAGTGGCTGCACCAGTTTACATTCCCACCAACAGTGCGCTAAGATTCCTTTTTCTTCATGTCCTCCCCAACACTCGTGTATTTTGTTTTGTTGTTAATAGCCATTCTGACAGGTGTGAGGTGATATCTCATTGTGGTTGTGATTTTCATTTCTCTGATAATTAGTGATATTGAGCATCTTTTCATGTGCCTGTGGGCTTGTATGCTTTGGGGAAATGTCCTTCACGCCCTCTGCCCATTTTTAAATTGGATTGCTTGGCTTTTTTGTTGTTGTTGTTGTTGAGTTATATGAGTTCTTTATGTATTTTGTATGTTAATCCTTTATCTGGTATATGATTTGGAATATCTTCCCCCATTCAGTAGGTTGCCTTTTTGTTTTATTGATAATTTCCTTTGCTGCACAGAAGCTTTTTAGTCTGATGTCTCATTTATTTTTGTTCTTGTTTCCCTTGTCTTTGGAGTCAGATTCCGCTCCCCTCCCAAAAAAAAGTCAAAAGAGACCCATGGCAAGGAACTTACCACCTGTGTTCTTCTAGGAATTTTATGCTTTCAAGTTCTACATTCAAGTCCTTAATCCATTTAGTTTGAATTAATTTTTATGTATGATATAAGATAGTGATCTTGTTTTCTTCTTTTGTATGTGACTGTTCAGTTTTCCCAACATTGCTTATTGAAGAGACTTGTCTTTTTCCCATTGTATGTTCTTGCCTCCTTTGTTGTAAATTAATTGACCATATATGCATGGATTTATTTCTAGGCTCTCTATTCTGTTCCATTAATCTATGTGTTTGTTTTATGCCCATACCTTAGTATTTTGGTTACTATAGCTTTGTAGTATAATTGGAAACCAGGGAGCATGATACCTCCAGCTTTGTTCTTTCTCAAGATTGCTATGGGTATTCGGGGTCTTTTGTGGTTCCATACAAATTTTTAGAATTATTTGTCCTAGTTCTGTGAAGTATGCTGCTGGAATTTGAACCTGTAGGTTGCTTTGGGTGGTGTGGACAGTCTAACAATGTTAATTCTTCAGTCCGTGAGCATGGAATATCTTTCCATTTATTTGTGTCTTCAGTTTCTTTCATCAGTGTCTTGTAGTTTTTAGTGTCCAGGTCTTTCACCTCCTCGGTTAAATTCATTCCTGGGTATTTTATTCTTTTTAATGTAAAAAAAATGCAACTGTTTTCTCATTTCTCTTTCTGACAGTTCATTATTAGTATAGAGAAACACAACATATTTCTGTACGTTGATTTTGTATCCTGCAGCTTTACTGAATTCATTTATCAGTTCTAACAGTTTTTTGATGGAGTCCTTAGGGTTTTCTATGTATGGTATCATGTCATCTGCAACCTGATAGTTTTACTTCTTCCTTTACAGAATATTATATTTTAAGCTCATTTTTCTGTCTTTAAAAATTTTTTTGTTCAAAATGCCTCTATATTCTCCTATAGGCTTTTTCCATTTTTATACCTCTATCTAGAGAAATATCTTTTTGTTTGCACTACTATGGTACGTGCAACTGGAAAGCCTGTGTGTAGCTATAATAAAATTATCCCCCCCCACCTTTCCTGTGACAGCCTTGTCCCCTAACACGATTGGTTGTTTGATGTCTCCTGTACGCTTCATGGTTAGTATCTAGTTATGATCCTATACTCATTAGCCTGGTCAAATTTGTCATTTACAAAATAGGTAAGATGTGAGTTTGTTTTATGTTCTTGTTGAATTTGGGGATCCTGTCGTCACCACACAGCTAAGAGTCTGTTGGTGTCACACTGTAATCTTGGGTTTGTTTTTAGAGAGCCCATTGTTTTACATTTCATTACAAGGCTTTTTCCTTTGAAGAGTTATTTTTTTTACAAAGAAAGCTTGTATGCATTTACCATCCCTCTCCTTTTCGCCTCCAGTTCCTTCTTTCCCCCAGTTCTTTCTTCGTCTTCACTTGGTTCCCCCAGCATCTTTTTTTCTGCTCCTCTTCTATAATTTCCAGCTGCCTCTTTTATTGTTTTCTTTCCTGTTGTTCTCTCCCTCTCTTTAGTGTCTGGTTACCGTCAGCTGGGAAAAGAGAACGAAATCAGGTAAGATCGCTTTTCTTTGTCATCTTTATTTTATCATTTGATTTCCTTTTCTTTAGAAAGAATAAAGCATTGGCTTCTGATTTTCCTCACATTTCTGCTTGTGCGCATGAGGTAAGGTCCCTGTTCCTTATTTTTTTTTTTTTAAGGTTTTTTGGTAGGTTTTTTTTTAAGATTTTATTTATTTATTTGCTAGAGAGAGAGAGAAAGTGCACAAGACCGGAGAGGGGCAGGCAGAGGGAGAAGCAGGCTCCCTGCCAAGCAAGAAGCCAGATGTGGGACTCGATCCCAGGACACTGGGATCATGACCTGAGCCGAAGGCAGCTCCTTAACCAACTGAGCCACCCAGGCATCCCTATTCTGATTTTTTTTAAGAGGACTGTTGTCCAAGATTATCTGATATTCACTGATAAGAACTGTAGCTAATTCCCCTTTTTAGGTTCAACTGTGTTTTTCTGTTTATTACTTGTAATGCATATCTCATAGGGATCCCATTTTTATTTTAGTTTTGAGCTTTGCTGTAAGAAATCAGAATGAACCTCGTTTGTTTATGGTTTAGTTCAGCACCAACATCCTACGTTGAGAAGTACAGTGGTGAGACCTGAACATTAGAAACAGAAGGAGGGAGGGCTGCTGGGAGTAAAGTGGGGTCAAGGGCTTAGAGCCTTGCCCACTTAGTCTTAGTCTCTTCTCTGGCTACCCCTGGAGAGGACCCTTGGCAAAGCTAGGCCTTTATAAGGGGTCATAATTTAAAAATTACTGACTGTGTCTATCAGTATGTTCCTTTAATGTTTGAAGCTTTTGATTTTTGTGAGGGTGGAGGTTGCTTTATCTCAATTAGGTATAAAACAGGTGAAGACCGATAGGTGGAAATTTCCGGCTTCCTGTTGCTCATTGGTTTTTGTTTCTGTTAGACTCCTTAGGACTTATTAAATTGATGTACAGTTTAGACTTGGAACCTTCCTCTTGAAGTTACTATTTCAAAATAAACTAGAGCAGCGGTATACCTAACTGGTGTGTACTTACGATTTTAGATGGTGTATGGACATACGATTATTACTTTAAGTCATAACTTGTATTAGAAAAAATATCATTCCATCAATCTGTTGTTCCATAGAAATAGTAAGGACAAGGTTGAGTAAAAATAATTGGTATGAAGAAAAATACGGAGTAAATATAGTGCAGGTGGAGGGCAGATACAAAGTCATTAAGGTGGTATGTGAAAGACAGGAAGCCAGGGTACCGATCGTGTTTGCATCAGAGGATCAAAAGGCACAAGAGGGCCTCTGGTGATCACCTAGTCCACATCTGTTACTTACAAATAAGAGTTAAACGATTTGCCCAAAGTTAGACTTCTTTGTAAGTTCTTTTGAAATTACCATTCAGAGTTCTGGTCTTGAGATATATTCAGTTCTGAAATTTTGGGGATTATTTATTCTGGAGAAGTCCAAAGAAAGCTAGAAAACGGAAAGGTAAGGTATTTTTGTATCTCGTATCCAAGTTTGATCCTTGGATAGAGGATAAATAGAAGTTTTACAGAAGAGAAATAGAAGTTTTATAGAAGAGAAATTGGAATTACAAACTGAAAGCAGTGTTTAATTTAGCCCCCACAACAATCCTGTAAAATAGGTAACATAAGCAGTGCATCCATTATACAGATGAGGATAGTAAAGCTCAAAGAGAGAGTATGTAGTTTTTAATGTATGGCAACTCAGGGATAGACTGGAATTAAATGTTAGGTATTCTTAATCTAGTTCTGTTTCTACTAACAACGACTGCTGGTATGTGTTAACCAGTTACTTACTGGAAACATTGACCAGGATAAGGAAATAAAAAGGTAATTTCTTGCTAGTTTTCCTAGGAACAAGGGCTAATAGCCAATAGCATAAGTTGCTGTTATGTCAAATAGAAAGTACTATCTTCTGCCATTTAAGTAATTGTCATGTATTAGAAGTTTTTGAAAAATTGTTACTTACCGAGGAATAGCCTTTTTTTGAGGTGTGCAGGATCAGTATGCTACATTCATGGTTGTAGCTTTACTGAGTGGTGTCTGCCGTATGGTAAAAGAGTCAAACCGTCCAAGGGGCAAAGTAATCAAACAGCAGGCCACTCTTTGGGATCAGGTTTTTTTCATATAAGCTTTTCTAAAATAATCGCATTTATTCCTGCAGTTTAATCCCTTGTCTCCCCTTTACTCCTTGGATGTTCTCACTGACGCTTCTCACCGAAGATGTTCACCAGCACACTGCTCTGCCAGGTAATTGTCTTGTGGTGATGGTTTTCTCCCAGACAGTACCCTTTCCTTTTTTATAACACTGTTCAAATTACTAAGTATATTTGTGTATAATACCCAATTTGATCTTTACAACAACCTTTAGAGCCCAGTAGATGTTTTACAGATACAGAGACTGAGGCAGAGTGTTGAAGTGTCTTTCCTATGGTCACATAGCTAGTATGTGATTTAAGTGTCAGCTGTGACCTGTCTTCTGACTTGTATTAGAGCATGGATTCTTTTTTCGTTTTGTTTTGTTTAACAAGGTGGGGCTTGAACCCATAACCCTGAGATCAAGACCTGAGCTGAAATCAAGAGTCATATGCTTAACCAGCTGAGCCACGCAGGCGCCCCCAAGTCTTCTGACTTGTATTTCCTATTTCTTCGGCTAAAAGCCCCATCTTCCAAGAACATTGTTAATGATCCTTCCCTTGACCTGCAAAACTGCGTAATTTGCCTTCTGCCTGCATGTGCAGCCTCCTTTCATACACTTCTTTCTCCTCACTGGGGGAGACGTCCAGCTGTGCCAGGGAGCTCAGCTCCATTTTGTTCATCAAAAATAGCAACTTTTTCTGCTCCTGAACCTTCACACTTGTTCCCTTTGTCTAGAGTCCGGTGCTAAACCTCTTCTCACAGTTGGCTGCTTCTCATCTCAACTCAGGGAGGAGCTCTCAGACCATCCTGTCTAGAGGGGCCACCTCCATTGCTCTCTGTTCATCAATTTCTTTCCGCTAAAGCTTTATCACCATCTGTAATGAATTTGCTTGTTGGGTTCCCCTCACAACTTTTTTCTCCTGTCTCTCTCACTAGGATATAAGCTTCATAGTGTAGGGACTTTGTTTTGTCTTGTTCCCTGATGATATCCCCAGCACCTAAGTGTCTAGTAAGTGCCAGACTCCCCAGTGTCTGGCACTTACTAGACATTCAGTATATATTTGTCAGAATGAATCCTTTGCCAGTGTGGCAGAATGAATCCTACGTTTTTCAACAGAAATTCTCTGGAGTTAGATGACACGGGAAGTAAGCGTGGTGTTAATGGTAGCATCCCCTAGCAAGGTTATTGTGCACAAAACAGGAGCTAATAGGCTGAACCATAGAACTTTTATTATTTCTAGTGGCACAAAGGATTTCTTTCCAAGGTTCTGATGTGGTTTGTTTTTTTCTTTTTTTCCTTCTCTTAATTCATTCTTAAATGGATATGTTCATGGATTGGTGTGCAGGCATAAGAAATTACCCTTTCACAGATCCAATGAGAACTTCCACTATGGGCTGTAATAATAAATTCTGTCCCATAACCTACTGCCAACTGCCAAAGCTTCTACTGGAAAAGTAGTAATAAAGTAATAAATTACTTCTGTAAGGCCTTCTCTTTGCTGTTTGTTCATCATTCACTCACTCGGCGCTTGCTGGCTCCATACCGTGCACCAGGCTCTTTGTTCAGCCCCTGCCCTCAGGAGCTTCCATTCTCTTGAGAAAGCCAGGCGTGGAAATCAACAGTTACAGTGTGGAGTGACAGTGTGTAAAAATGTGCACCAGAATAGTACAAAGCCCAGAAGAGAGGCTTCCAAGTCAGAGGCTCAGGGAGGTTTTCTTAGAGGTGGTGATCCTCAAGCTGTCTCGAAAGACCCAAGATTTCAGTGCGCAGGAAAACAGTCCTCCAGCTTTTTGTCTTAATCCCACATGAAATAATGGCTGTATATACTCTTTGAGAAGATTATATGAATAGCACCATATCCTCTCAGATGCAGAAAGTGGATTCTTTGCCCTCCTCCCTTTACCTCCGTTACCTAGAGCTGTGTGGTGCTGTGCAGAGATCAGTAGCCATGCTTTTATCAGGTTTCCTGTTGCTTCTAAAGCCTCATCCTGGCTGGAGTGGGTGTCAGCTTTTTGTTTCTTTATGTATCTTATTATCCACATCTTTGTCTTCCTTCTCCTGCTGGCAGTGCTTGTGGCCAGACTTGGAAAAGTAAGGAAGTCTAGGCTGTGCTTCTGGTGCAGTCAGCTCTAGGGAAATGTTACTCATTGTTTTAGATCATTGCGACAAACAAGGTGAGAGAATGCGGACAATTCTAGCTCATCTTTGTCCTTTTAGATATCATTCCCAGGGCAGTGGATGCAAAGTGGGTTGCATTCTTTGGGGGTAGGGGAAGACATTTTTTAAATTTCCATTTATTGTCTGATCCTTACAAAATGGTTTTTTTTTTGTTTTAAATTGTACATACAGACATCCACTAGCACGTATTTTTGTTTTATATATATGTATTACATACATAAAGGGTGTTTGTGCAAATGTTTTACTTGTGAGAGAGCACAGTCAATAAAGTTTGGCAACCATGGGTCTGTGGGAAATGGTCAGCACAAGTGACCTCTAAGCAATTTTTAGAAAATGTGGGTGATGAAACCCTGAGCCCTCAGGGCATCCTCTCACTCCTTTGAAGTTGGGGGGGGAGTGGTCCCAGCCCAGCAAGGGGTCAGTTGAGAAGGAGTCATCTAGCTCCGGTGTGGCCGAAGGATAAGATGGCTTTCAGAGCTGGATGGTTGGCTTTGCACAGAGTGGACACCATTTAACAAAGCCTGGTGTCTAGCGAGGACTGTTAAAGAGCCATGGTGGCAGGGAAGAGGCAGGTGAATGACTGTATTAAAAACTGTTTCGAATGGAAATTTTATCTTTTTCTTGTTCCATTTTATTTGTAGTAGGAAAAGATTTCTTTCAAAGCGTCTGGGCAGCCTTGGGAATTTCACACCTATCATTAGAATGATGTGTGTGTGTGTGTGTGTGTGTGTGTGTGTGTGTGTGTGGTGACTATGTTATCATTAGTGGTATAATTTTATTTTGCGAAGAGAAAAGTGTTTCCTGTTTTATCACAGCTTTCCCCGAGGAGGGCTGGTGTATTAATTTGCTGTATTGCCTCCTGGCTGTTCCCAGGCTGTTTTTCCTCTTCATCATGGAATTTTTAATGGCCCTGGTGCCTCTTGGGAAGCATGTGAGGAAGAGTTCCTCAGGGAGTGCTTGGCTTTTTTCACATGCCTATAATTACTCTCCTTTAAGAGCACAAAGAGTTTGATAATCATGCCTGAACTGTGAAGGTTTCCTCTTGTCGGGGAACTGAGCTGAGGCTGCTTCCTGCCTGGACATTGCCTGTTCCACTCACCCAAACACTCAGCTGCAGGAGGCTGAGGACCCCTCAACCACCCTCGCACTGCTGGAGCTACTCAGCTCTGGTTCTCGGCGGGGGGTGTGGGGGGAAGGGGGGTAGGGGGGCGTGCGTGACCTCAGGTGCTCTCTTGTTTAGTATGTCATTGCTATAAACAAGGAAATGATGGGACCCTGATTTTAAGAGAACACTATAGTGATATATCATTTTACTATAGCCCAGATGGCAGGTGCAGTGGATGGGCAGGGGAGTCTTTGTGATCTTTTCCCACCTAATAGATTTGTCGGTTGTGAGGTTTTCAGAACTACCACTCTAGAAATACTTGAATTTGGTGTTTTTCAGCTCTGACTGCACTTTTGAATCACCTGAGAAGCTTTAAAAAATATAGCCATGCTGAGCCCCACTCCGAAGATTCTGATTTAACTGGTCTGGGATGAGGCCCAGGCATTGGCATTATTTTTTAAGTCCACAGGTGACTAATACACAGCCAGGGTTACAAACTGGTCCCCTAAATGCATGTGATTTTATGACTGGTGCTTTGTAGCTTTCTTAATAGGAAATCCCATTTTGTAATCAGCACGAGCTCTGTGAAATGATGTTGTATATGTGATTCCTTATGGGATGTAGAACACTGGACTTCACTTTGGAGGACTTCTGAAGTGAGGAAGAGAATGTCAGGGTCTAGCACAGTGCCCGGCACATAGTCATTCACTGATGGGAGGACTTGGGTAGGTGTTTGGATAGTTGGCAGGGTGCATGGATGAGCTTCGTAAACCAGCTGTTTTGGTTTGGTTGTTTTGGTTGCTAGTATTGGGATGTTGTATTAAAGTAGTAGTACTTGTTATCGGTGTTAGGAATTGCTGCTGCTCACACAGCAGATGGTGTGATTGGTGTTTGGGTAGAGGCAGTGGTATTGCTGTCAAGGACACAGTTCTAGAACGGTAATAAGGAGCTAGTGCTGGAGGCAGCTTTTCCCAAAATGAGAGATTTATTGATTGTGAAGGATAGCTTTTCTTACCGTGATTGCTGTAGAAAACCATAACTAGAACTTATCAAATGTTACATCTCCCTGTATGATGCACAAGTCACCAGTTGTGGTTTTTGAGTGTCTCGTGGCAGTTTTGAGTTTTCTCTAACTTTCCTGACCTTTCCTCTTTCGCGGGTGGTGATTTGGTAATGTATCACCACTTCCATTTAGACCTTCTTTAAGTTTTTATCTCATGTTAGTGGATATTAGTGTGAGGCAGTCCCAGGGGAGAACCTTGGCGTTATCTGGACAAGTGCCTTACCCTCCCCAAACCTCAATTTTCTTATCTTTAAAATGGAAATATTCATTTTTATTGGGTAGTGGATATCAAAACGAAGTCATATATTTGACTATTTAGCATACTGGTAGCTAATATGATTATTTTTGTTACACTGCCACTACCCCTACCCTGTCCTTAGGGTAATTGCAGTTTTATAAACTTTGAGTTGGCTTCCAGAGTCATTTGCTGAAGTGTCTGTACAGATTCCTGAGGTGCTTAAATAGCCTCAAATGGACTATGTAAGAGGCATTTGGACAGTGTTTGGATAAAAAAGAGAGACCTTCCTGGCCCATCAGAGAGTTGAAATATGATAGGCTGTGCTCATTGTAATTCATTTTATCTGTTCTCAAACGTTATGATCTGCATATCAGAGTTGTGTGCCCAGCTGGCTGTGCCACTTGACAAGGAGTTTCAAAGAGCGAGAAGAAGACTCGATTCACGCTATTAATTTTGACCTTTGGAGCCGTAGTAAACAGCCTCGGGTTTTACCTCAGGGCTTAGGGGAAAAAACCTTTCATTAGTCCCCTGTCTGCCGGGGCGCCGAGCTGCTGCACGGCAGCCCTGCCCACCTCCATCGCGCCTTCGTTCTGGCCGGGGTGAGGGCGTCTGTGCTGGGATGTGTCCACAGCGGCCCAGCCCTACTGGAACTTCCGTCGGAGAGCGCGCAGCTCTCGAGTCTTTCGTCCTTCCCCGGGCGGTCTTGTGGACAGCCCCTCTCGCTGGCTGGCGTCTCACTGCCCACGCCGAGTCATGAAAGTGTTCTCCCTCTCTGGCCACTGTAACACACCCAACTCCCCATCCACGTGGAACTTTGCTGCTGCTGCGGGGGGCGTGGAACCGCGCTGTGAGCTGCCGGCCGAGGGGAGGAGAGGTGCTCGTGGGCTCTCTGTCACGGTTGGGTTTGTGAAAACACCGTTGGAATTGCTGGGCTCTCTCCCTGCTAGAGAAGCCTCCTCTGTGTCCTCTGATTTTGGTTTGCTCTCGCTGGCGGCTGCCGGCATCAGGTCTAGACCCTTTCCTCTGTGCAAATCTGAGAAGATAGTCCTCCTCCTGGGTGTTTCACAAATGTCCGTTCACCTCGAAGATAAAATCACATGTGAGGAAGGGAACTTTCCACTTCCCTGGATTTGATCCTCTTTTCCTTCATTTTACCCTAGCACTTTGTTCTTTGATCACAGCTCAGTGTCTTATATCTGTTCACTCTTTACACATCGGCCGTCCTCACTATGTTGTGAGCTGCGGGTGCTCGGGCCCTGGGCTTGGTCATTTCGTGTGTACCCTGTCCTCATCATCAGAGTGCTTTACACAGGGTAGGCCTCCATAAATTTGCGTTAACAATAATTGAGGGGAATAGATTAGTAATTAAGGAGAATAATTGGAATATATGATATATATGACCTTTGGTCCTTAGAAATATCAATAATTTTGTTTCCTGATGCTACTTGTTTGTATGTGCTTAAGAAAAAAATACAGCAAATAAGTACCTCCTCACAATAAATTTTATTTTTATTTCCCATATTAAAAAAGTGAACTTTTCAATGGGTTTTTAAAATGAGTGAATTTTTGAAGGTGAACTGTTCCTTAAATTGGCTTGCCATTGGTAGGTAAAGACTGTTTTCACTCCTTAGGAGCGACTCTAAACATCTTTGTTCTAAATCTAAAGCAGCCACTTGAGTTATCTTTTTTTGCCAACATTGGTTCTATTAAACATGCATGTATTTCTCAAAGTAATGTTTTTTTCCCCCTAAAAGTACATTCCTGCCCCAGGGACATAGTGATCTGCCCAGTTTCCTAAGTAACACTGCAGTTTTAACAACTCACCTGATCTTTCAGTTACCTGCACTAAAAAGTGAAGTAGAAATGTTGTGTTTATGTGTAGATGTACAGAATACTCTTTCAATTAATTGCTAATCTTCAGCATTCACCTTCACATCTATGAAATGAATTTAGTTCCTTTTCCTGGAGTAAGAATTTTTAAAGAATGTATATTTTTGCTTTTAGTGCTCACTCCCCACCCCTAACCCCCACCCCTCATCAGTTCCTTTCGGCCAGTGCTGCTGAATGTGGTGCGTTTAGGGAACGTACTTAGGCTGTGAAAGGACGAGTGCCCCAAGAACTCTGAGGCCAAAATCAGAGGAAACAGAACCAGGATAGCCTTTCTTTTTTCTAGGGTAATTGTTTGTATACTAGGGAACTAGGGAATAAAAAAAAATTAATTTTTATTTAAATTAATTTTCATTTAATCATTCCGTTATTCTGTAGGTTCAATTTTTAGATCTTTTTTATTAACTAGTTTGGCTTTGGGAATTTGGCTTTTTTTTTTTTTTTAACTCAGTAATTTTCACAGCAGGTAGAGGTCATTGGAATTACCTGAGAATTTTCAGAGTAAGCATATTATTGGTTGTTCTCTCACCCCAGCATGGGGGTGGGGCATGCATATTTTGTGAAAGTCTCCTTACGTGATTCTGATAACCATTGCCATTCCACTTGGGAAGGAAGTTTTAACTTGGTAGAAATTTCAGCTTAACTGATACTTAGCCTTTTGCCCCCTGCATAGTTGAAAGATCCCCTCCCTCCACATACAGTACATGATTTGCAGTGCAGGAATGACTATATACTGCTCTTGACAAAGAATTTTTAAAAATCTAGTTAAGTCTTCTACCCTTTCTACCTGCCATGTATTGGTGAGAAGGGGAAGCTCTGACTTTCCCCATCCTTTCTGTGTGAGAGCTGCTTATGTGTTGACCCTTTTCAGTTTCTATCTTGTGAGAGTGGACAGAGATACTGTCTGAATAAAATAACACAAATTAAAGAAACAACACATTGGGAAGAAAGGGAGCCAAATACTCCTAAGTGAAAATGAGAGTGGGGGGAGGTCAGTATTTTTTTTTTTCCCTTTCAGTCTTAATGTCTGGAGTTACTGATACGGAATTATTTGGGGACACACAAAAACTGGAACTGCCTCTTGATTAGGAAGCTGTAGCTGCAGCAGGTGCATAGTCCCATGCTCAGGTTCCCAAAAATAACACCGGGGGCCCTTCCAACACCACATGGATTATTCTCCGATCCCGAACAGGGTGTCCTCATGTTCGGAATGTGCTATATAGCGTGGCAGGTTCAATTTCCTGGCTCCTTTAAATCTTCTTGCTCCAAGCACTCAGCTTCTGTGATTTCCCCAGGCTTGGGGTCTCCAGGCTTCTGGGTCTTCTTCTCTCTCTGTCCTCCAAGGTTCTTCCCAAGCAGACAGAGCCCTCAAAGGGAAAAGTAGATTTTCCCAAGCTGTGAACTCTTCCATTACTAATGTTCACTTAAAACCAAAAAGAAGGAAAATGTCTTACTGTCCTTTGTAATAATTTGACTGTTTCTCTTCTTCCTTTCCCAAGTCTTTGCTAGGAAGGGATGTAGGGAGAGACAAATATCCCTTCTGTACTCAGACCTAAGGTGTGATCTTATTTAACTTCTTACGAAATTGCTCTCCAACCTGGAAACGGTCCTAAGAGAAATGTGTTAAGAAGGAAGCAGCATTAAACTGAGTTTTAGGAATGAACATGGCTTCTCTTTATCCCTGCCTCAGTTTCTCTGTTATCCAGATTCTAACTAGAAAAGCTGTGTGGCTGGAAATAGGACTAGGCTACAGGATCCTTTAGGGAAGAGGCTGTCTCTTTTGTTCAACACCTCAGTAAAAGCAGTGAACAATGAAAGAAGCAAAAAAACTCCAGAGTAGAAAGGAAACAGTCCACACAAAAATACATACTTTTACGACAAAATAAGGTGGTTGACTTCATAAGCTTTATTACCCGGGTTCCTTAGAAAGCCCTTAGTTCTTTCCTGAGTTATCGCCAGAGGAATTTACAAAATTTGAAGGATTTAGCATGTTCAGGCTAACAATTAAGAGTGGGAATGGGGTGGTAGAAGTAGATCATTTACCGCAGAAACAAGTAACAGGCTGGAGGCTTAGCAGTCAGGGGTCATTTAATGTAGGGACAATTAACCCTGAAGCCCTTATCATCACTGAGCAGGGCAGAGTGGGGATCCGGGAACATGGTCCAGGGGGCGGGGCATGAAAAGGACCACCTGAGCCTTCGCGTCCACAGCAGCCCCCTAAGGACGCTGCCGGATGTAGTGAGGGCAGTGTTATAATCTAGATGCGTCATGGCAGCTAAGTAATATTTTCATTTTAGTAAAATAAATAAGCATTTTAAAAAGCACCCTATTTCCATTTAAAATGATTAAAAATGTAAATAGTTTCGTACATAAATGATTTCATCTTCTTATTCCGAAATGTGTCATTTCTTGAAAATGTAAGATAAATGTTACCAACTAGGTCAATAAGGGAGGGGTAATATGGGCCCTGAACCGTCTTACTGACATCTATTGAACATGCAAAGCTGTGAAAATGATGGATGGTGTGTAAATAAAAGACAGTATTTATTTCATTCAGCCCCAGCGGATACTCCGAGAATTAATACCTTAAAACTCTTTTGAGTACTTTTCTTATACTTTTCATTTTGCATCTGTCTCATAAAATTCAGCATTTTGCATTGATCTTGAAGAAGCAATGAAAAAAATAGAAGAAAGAATGAAGAAAAAAGAAAGGATGTTTTGCATTTTTTAAATTAAACTTTTTTTTTAAAGATTTTATTTATTTGAGAGACTGAGAGAGAGACAGCGCACGGGGTGAGGGCGGGGGGAGAGGGGCAGAAGAGAAGAAGAAGCAGACTCCCCTCTGAGCAAGGAGCCCAATACGGGGCTTGATCCCAGGATCCTGGGATCCCAGGATCATGACCTGAGCTGAAGGCAGATGCTTAACGGACTGAGCCACCCAGGTGCCCCTTAATAAAACTTTTTAATGAAGGATAATGAAGTCACATTCAGGTAACCCTCATCCAGATCCAGAAACAGAACATTATCAGAAAGAACCCCTAAAGCTCCTGGTGCTTTGTTTAGTCACTGTCCCTCCTCCCCTCTCCCCCCCAGATCAAGGGTAACCACTATCCTGACATCTAATAACAGAGTTTAGTTTGAAGAAAGGATGTTAACATTTAACCTAAAAGGTTTTGGAGAGTCCTTTATAAGCTTAAGGTAAAGAAGAAAGAAGCATGAATATGTACCGTTACCCTTTATTTGACTTGTTTCTTTCTGAAGTGCTTCAGGAGCAGCATGATTGGATTAGAGCAAAGTGCCCAGTTTTTGAGTTTGAATCTATGTGTACTCAGGTACCTTGTTTATGGAAAAGCTGGAAGCCCTATTCTGTACATTTCTCTTGTTTTGACAGAAACCAAAATTTTGTAGGGTCACTCTCTTTTCTGTCTGTGCCTTTGGCTTCAGAGGAATTACCTTCTTTCCATTTAGACTGAAGGCCTGTCTACCTTTGATATTCTGTCATCTATGTTTCTTATTATTAAATCAACATGTTGATTTATTCCCAGGACATTGGTAAGTTATGAAAAATGAATTGTTTTCCCCTACTTTACACATTTAAATTTACATTTCATTTTGGGCATTCAGAATTAACTACTCATGGGATACTCAAAAGTTAACTCTTTTTCCATATACAAGAGAGGGATATCAATACAAGGTGACTTGGATGGAATTTTCCAAAACACGGGCTTTATACTGTAAGTCTCTGCCTATTTTGTAGTGTTCTTTGCATTCCAAAAATCTTATGATTGCAGTTAAATTCTTATCTTTTCTCATTTATAGAGTGAATTGATTCTTAAGCTTTTGCATGCAGAGAAAAGAAGTATATACATGCATGCTTTTAAACTGTGGAAGTTGCCAGATTGGGGGCCCTCTTAATAGGAAAATTTGTCCATTCGACAGTTGTCTTGGTGCTTTGTTAGCTAGGTGCTCTTAGATTTGACTGAGGTTCTAGTTTTACGATCATTAAGTCATGAGACTTAATCCCCAGCTAGGACTACCAGTTAGGAGTTCATCTGATATAATTTTACTAGATTCCTTTTTATATGTTACGGACTCTGGCTATTTTTTAAAAATTGTGGTAAAATACACATACAGAATTTGCCATTTTAACCACTTTTTAGTGTACAGTTGACTATTTGGTTTTTAAAACTTTTACTCATTCATATCAGTTCTTGTCAACAGATATTTAATGGCCATCAGCTGCGTGCCTTGTGCTGAGGTTGGTGGATCATTGGAAAATTATGAAGGAAGTATAAATATGGTCCCTGTTCTCAAGGAGATTAAGCCTCATTAGGGAAACAAGATATATATTTACCAATTAAATAATGATTCATGGTCAGTAAGGCCTTGAATGTTCAAGGAAGGCTTTGTGTAAAGGTGAGAATCAACTTGGTGCTTAATCAGGGGAAGGATCTGTCTAGTTTGAGGAAGGAGGAAGTGGGCAACTAAAATAGTGTACCAGCTATTTCAGTGTGAGGTCCATTGTCCTTCAGACAATCTTGCTTTTTTCCAGCTTTGGAACACCCACTGTTTTGTTTTTAAAATAAGCTGAATATTCAGATGAGGGAATATAGTATTAGCAAGTAATTAATATTTTTAAAAATCACAGAAATCAAACTTATTTAACATGTGATACAGACACTATTAAAAATCCAGATTATAGTGATAGAAGGGTTAAAATTCCTATTAAAATTCTACGCAAACTTCTGTGTTCATGCAGCATTAAACTTTTCAATATGTTACCACTTGGGAGTAGGTATTTCATTAGTGAGTTTAGAACAATTGCAGTTATAGTTTTTATGAAAAATAATTGTACAAAAATCAGCATGTAATGAAACACATTTATTGAAATTAATCTTGAGTGTCTGCTATTCTGAAATTAGGTAAAAAGTTTAGAATGGGTATATATTGTGCATGAAGAATGAGTTATGATTAATCCTGAATAATCTTGTACTTGACACTCGATGACAAAGAACGGTGCCTGTCTTGTTAGTGTATGTCTGTACACTAACTGTACACACTGGTCAGGGATTTTATTTGGGCTGAACATAATGTCTTACAATAAGAATTACAAAGTGAAAACAAAGTTTTTTCTTTCTCGTGTCTGTAGACAGGCAAACATACACTTGGGACCCCCATGTTCACGTGACATCAAGAGGAAACGGAAACCTGTGGCCACAGCATCTCTGTCCAGCCCAAATGCAGGTAACTGTATGTAGGTTTCATATATTGAGCACCTACTGTGTGTCAGGCACTAAATTACGTTTTATATACCTTTTCATCTAACCTTTATAAGGTAGGTCATTTTATTCCCATTTTACTTGGGAAAATGAGAATGTGAGAAGTAATTTGCCCAAGGTCACACACATTTTAAGAATCCCAACCTAGTTCTCTCTAACCCTGAAGTCTGTATTTTTTTTCACTGTGTTATATGGGCTTTTTTGAGTCTGAATGCCAGTATTCCACAGTCCGCAATCTTCAGTCGTCTGTGCTTTTGTTCTAGCACAGATAGGAAGTTAGGTCTGTGTTAATGAAAACCCAGTTAGGGTGGCGATATAGTCAGTAGCCAAACCTATAGTTATTTACTTTTTTACTTGGCACATAATACAGTACATTCGCACTGTTTTTATGTGTAGTAGAGTGCTAGTACTTTACCAGTCATGAACTTTCTAATTAAAAACTATTTTTCAAGTTAAAACCTTTTAGTTTCCTGGCCAAAGCCAGTTGGTTGGAAACCAAAATAGCAGTTATCTTTGGTGGGGGGTAGTGACCAGGAAAAGACATAATCAGAAGTCTTCTGGGCAATGCTGTATGTCATCCACTGGGTAGGAATTACATGGGTATATGCACATGTAAAAATTCATTGAGCTGTATGTTTATCGTTTATGCCCTTTACATATGTTATCCTTAAAAAATGGGGGGGGTAGTCGTTATATCAGAAAGAATATTGGATGTTCGTAGGTATTTTTCTTTGGAGTTAGAAGATAGTTAAACATAATCGGTAATCAGGAAATTTTTGTGTTATTTCAGTACCATTGAGGAGGAATTTCTCCGGACAAAAAGATCCTATCTGTTTGTAGGGCCTATCAGAAATACCTACAGTTATTTTCTTGATGATAGTGGATTCACTCTGAGGAAATTGAGTAGATCATAGATTATTTTATTTTTTTCAGAAAATACTATATATTATATAGATCAGAGCAGTTGATTGATGAGTGAAGAGTAGACCTCAGAGAGATAGGGAACTCTTTCTCTCTCCCTTAACTTAGTAGGTTTCAGCATACTTTAAAATTGACCTCTTTCAGATTCTGTTTGGGGTGGCTGCTTGATAATGATTCTTACTGGACAATCTTAATCATACATCTGATAATTATAGTAAATTTTTTCCAGTGATTTCTACATGGTCATGGCCTGAGCTGATTACTTTGCACGTATTATTTCACTTAATCTTTGCAACAACTTAAAGGGTAGATGCTGTTTTTATTCCCAGTTTACACATGAGAAAATTGAGGCTTACAGAGGTTAATTCAGTTCTCCAGGTCATATGGATGATAAGTTGCAAGCCAAGGTCAAACTGGTTTTCCTATGACTTCGAGAGCTGCCCTCTTACACACTTCAGGTGTTCTGTGTTGTGTAAGATAGCATTGGTTCCAAACTGTGACTGCATCAAAATCCAGTCTGTGGTATTGGAAGCATTACAACAGTCTCCCCTCTTGTATCTTTTATTCTTTTTTTCCCCCTCAATATCTAGCTTCTATTTTTAGCTTTTAGTTGTTCATAAGGCAAGAACTGTGAGAAGAGTTTAAAAACGTTATTCCTTACCCAAATCAGGAAATGTTACTGGGGGGGATTAAACAAGGTTTGGGCATTAGACATTTCTCCTCCTGAGCCCAACTCCTCCTCTCACTTGTTGACTAAGGTCTGCTTCACTGAACATTTTCTTTTTTTTCTATCCACAACCTGAGTGCCCCATGGAGGTGAAGGACATAGCCCGAGCCCGCGCCATCAGTCAGTAGAACAAATGGGCTTGCTCTGCCTAACATCGGGCCATCTCGGATTCCACCTCTTTTATAGAAATGAGTGATGAAGAGAGGTGCGTTCCGCTTTGCCGCTGTATTAATACACATCAGGGGCCAGCTCCTGGCACTAAATCACGCTGCTGCATACATCTGTTATCGGACTCTTCACCAGTGTGATGAACAAGACTGTAGATAGAGGCTTCCTTGTGTCATTCTTTATAGGATTTTCCTAAAAGAATAAATAGCTCAGATCTCTGCCAACATTCTCCCCTGTCACTGTGATGAATTCAGCTTCTTTCTTAAACATGCAGCCACAAATCTTTTCCCTTTTCCCCTCCCCCACTGGTGGAAAGTTTTGAGTTGAAATTGACTGAATTTAAAGGTACTAATAAGGCTAGAGAGGTGAAGAGCAGAAAGGAGTAGCTTGTCTTCCTTGTCTTTTTAACACTCAGGAAAGGCTAGGGAAAAAGAGCTTTTCATTAGGGTCGTTACGTAGATCCTTCTTGAAAGTGTAGCACCTTTATTTTCTTCTTTTTCTCTCCACTCCCCTTCCCTTTATGACTTTATAACCTACACAGGTATCTGGTACACGGAGCCACCCTTGGATTTTAGTGAGTAACTGCGTAAACCTGCTTCTGTTTCAATACAGAAAGTCTGTAGCTCATGCTGAAGTCAGTTGTTCTTTAAGTTCTTTAAGTTCAAGAACATGAACATCACCTTTAAAATTTTCTTTAAGTTCTTTAAGTTCTTTAAGTATGCTCTTAAAGAATGTAGTTGGAAAAGAAAAAAATGGGTTATTTTCTCTAAGATTTGAGATGAAGTGGCTATAAGAAGCATAAGGAACTCAGATGAAAACTGGATTTTATTTCCATGAGATGATTTTTCTTCCTCAGAAGGACAAGAACGGAGGCTTTGGTGTACAAATCCCATTCCTTCAAAAATTAAACACATGGCTTTAGGCAAAGGAGAATTGGGGGATGATAAGACATTGTATTCAGAGCCCTATTTTGGCCATCCCCAAAGCCTCTTCTGACCTTCCTGTCTCTGAGATAGGATGTGTGTCCTTCTGGCATCAGTTAGAAGGGTACTCAGCAGCTAATCTGTTAACTAGTTACATCGGATTCCAAATAGCAGGCCAGCGATGCTAGAGAGGCCAGCATTTGCAAGAGCGGGAATTTTTATCTGTTTTGCTCACTTCTGTACCCTGAGCATCTAAAATAATACTCAGCACAGAGAAGGACCTCGCTAGATGTTTCTTGTATGAATAAGTGAATAGAATCTTAAAGTTAAAATAGTTATTCTAAAAGTTATTCTAAAACCCTGTGATTGGTTTCAATAGTTCCATTGTAGGGTGGCCCTCGTCTCAGGTGTCATAGGGCAGATTCTTATTGCCCCTTTTTATTTTTATTTTAAAGTTCAAATGGTTTTTAAAGTTAAAAATGTTTTTTAGTAAATATTGAAGGGCTATAAAAGAACATTTATGGAAGATATATAAGGTATCAAGAAAAACAATATAGCAAATATCCATGTACCTACCATCCACTTCAAGAACATGAACATCACCTTTAAAATTTTCCCACTGTCCTCGTAGGTAACCATTATCCTCATACGGTTTTTTTGCTATGTGAATATGCTTTTTTGTTAATCATTTATCATTCTTTGGGAATTTTTTTCAGCCACCTTTAACAGACATAGAGCTCTCTAAGCGATACATTGTCTAGTTAGCATTCTTTGGAGGCTTGTGTAAATGGAATGTCTTATTTTATAAGTTTCACCTAGTTATGTTTTGAGATTCATTCATGATTTGTCCTGCCAAAATCCTTTTTTTTTTTTTTTTTTTACTGCCATATACGTATGGTATTCCATTGTGTGACTGCTGAGTACACTATATTTAAACATTCCTGATGGACATTTGGATTATATCCCATTTTATGCTACTGTGAAAAATACTGCATTGTTCTCTGGGAGAACGTGGGCAAAAGTGTTTCTGGGCCACTTCACACTCCTTAGGATGGCTATATCAAGGACCAGGAAACAAAAAATGTTAGGAAAGATGGAGAGAAATCGGAACGCTTGGGCATTGCTGGTGGGAATGTAAAATAGTGCAGCCTCTGTGGGGTACAGGGTGGTGGCTTCTCATAATTGTAAGCATAAGACTACCATATGCTCCAGCAGTTCTGCTTCTAAGTATTTACCCAAAGGAATTGAAAGTATGGATTCAGACAAATAATTCGTACATCCATGTTCATAGCAGCATTATTCACAAGAGCTAAAAAGTGGAAACCACCCAAGTGTGTCCATTGCTGGATAAATCGGTAAACAAAATGTGGTTTATACATACAGGGGAGTATTCTTTGGCTTTGGAAAGGAAGGAAACTCTGACATGCTACAGCATGGATGAAGACCTAATACTAAGAGAAATAAGCCAGGCACAGAAGGATAAATCCTGTATGATTCCAGCTATGTGAGGTACCTGGAACGGTCAAATATGTGGGGACAGAAAGTGGAACAGTGGTTGCCAGGGGCTAGGAAAGGAGGAGAGTAGCAGTTACTGTGTAACAGGTACAGTATTTCCGTTTGGGACAGTGAAGAAGTTCTGGATATGGATGGTGGTGATGCTTGTACAGCAGCGTGAGCGTACTTAATGCCACGGAACCGTACACGTAAAAATTATTAAATTGGTAAATTTTGTGTTGTGTGTATTTTACCATAGTAAAAAATATAGAGCAAAAAAACCCAGTTTTCCTGGGATAAAGGGTTTTCCCCACTGCAGTTGAATACCACATAGTCATGGTAGATACAGTTTTGTGAAATTTATTTTCGACTAAATATGAGTGAGTGAATGCATGCCCACGTGTGTGCGTTTGTGTGAGAGGGAGAGACAGGGATTTGGGTTGTGGTGTCAAGTGTATTTCTGGCTGCTGTGGTTGAGGTTCCAAAATGTTTGACACCTGTTGCCCTCAAGAACCTGTTGTATCTGTGCCATAGAGTAATAGCCTGCAGATGGTTTTTTGCAGTAACTCACAGTAAGAAATTCGTGTTAAAATATGTATGTGAGTGTACGTGTAAATCGGAAGTAAATTCTTGGATTCGCTCTGGCACATCCTATTCCTTTCCATTAAGAAGAAAAGTACTGGTCATGACCTACTAAATTGATTTTGTGACCCACAACTTGAAAATTACTATTCTAGTTACGTTTCCTAGGAGTGGAATTAATTGAGTGACAAGGTAAAAACGAAAATTTTCTAGATTTTGCTGTATTTTAGTGTATATTCATTCACTCTCAAGCAATGGGCGTGAGGGTGGTTTGTACCACTCTGCTCAGGGGGCATTTGGAAATGTGAGGAGTGTTTGGTCACTCCTCACAATGACTGAGGAGTCCATTTGGCATTCAGTGGAATGGTAAGTGTCCTAAAATACACAGGACAGCCCTGTACAAGCAATGATTATCATGCTCAGAATGTCTTTGGTGTCCTTGTTGAAAAACACTGGGCCTGATTGTGTGATTTTTCTTATGATATGCTATTTATTGGAAATACTATGTTACTGGAGGCATGGGATATAACAGAAAGAGCCTAAGGGCTTGACGTCCAGTATCTGAGTTTAAATCTTGCTACTTAATCTGCTCTTTTGTGTCCCTGAGCAATGTATCTCCTGTCTCTCTGCCTCAGTTTTTGATCCAGAAAATGGAGATGACAATCCTACTTGCAAGGGTTGGCATTAGGAAATCAGATTCTGGTTGGACAGCATTTACATAGCACAGTGCCTGGCTCGTAAGTGCTTGATAAGTGTTACGAATTTGTACGACTGAACTTATTTATTTGTTCAGTTAAACCCATTTTCTCAGAGAAATATTTACTCTCTCTGAAATCTTGCCTTTATTTATTTATTTATTTATTTATTTGGAAAGGGGGAAAAAAACCTTATGTGGCCACTTGGGTTCACAGGTTAAAAAATAAAAGCATTCAGAGAATTGTACATTGAAGTGTCTCTGATTCTAATTTGTCTCCCCTTGATCTTTTCTTCCTTCCTTTTATTGTAACCACCTTACCAGTTCACGTGGATGTGGTGGAACCAACCACGCCAGCATCACAGGTCCCGAAATCTCCAAACCCCGAGTGGTTGGTCAGGACCTCTGCCGCAGAGAAAGCCACTGACTCAGCTGCAGCTACATTTTTTAAAATGCCGCCAGAAAAGAGCTCTGGATACAGCTAGAGAGCAGGATCCCGCCCACCAGGAGCCCACTGGCTGTTGTGAAACGCATCCTAGACTTGGTATCGCAGAGTCTTGCCTATCGTAATTGGCATTCCCAGTTCTTTCATCGCCAGGATGACCCTTCTTTCACACAAAGCAGTGGACTCTCTGTCTTAGAAAATCATGTTGTGGAAATCTGTTTTTTTGTTTTTTTAAAGTAAAGTATTGCAGCAGCAGTTTTTTTTAAAAAGTTATCCTATGCTGTATTCGTTACATTGCTGTCATTGTCCTAACCGCTACCTACAGCTCCGTGTACAGAGCTGTTGCTTTTGCAGGTATGTCTCTTTTCCTGAAAAACTCATAACTGCTTCTGCATACTTTTTATGTGCAGCTTTTAATATCATTTGAGGAAGTCCCAAATTTGTAGCCGGTTCTAGACAGATGTAAACACTGAGTTGAGACCTGTGTGTGGAATTGTGTTTACAGGAGATAGAGTTTGCCTATGAGCCTGGTCTTGATTCACAGAGAGTGCCAACAAGCCAAATTCCCCAAGTTCTCGTTCGGGAGCCTCAGAGGAGACACCAGCAGCGCGGACAATGGGAACTTCTTCCATTTTTCCCGATGGCCTCATGGGATCTCAGCAGCTGGACTGTACTTCGCCTCATCTCTAGAGTTGGTGTTCTCCCACAGGAGGGTGTGTACATTCATCACGTAACGAAGAAACGGTTTCGTTGTTCACCAGACTTAAAATAGTCAGTGGATCGCGTCTTAATACTTCATGTCACAGTGTAAGCTTTTATGTACGAAGTGGGACTTTTATTGTTAGCTTATAGGTCAATAACCTACAGCAGAAATCCACACTCTATTATAATAATGGCTTCTCAGGGCCATACTTTGGGGAGAAAAATGTCTCTTTGACACGCCTTTATACTTGGCGTGTTTATGACGGCTCAGCGGCGTGTGGAGTTATATATACGGCCGTGCCTGGAGTTGGATGCTACTTTGTCAAAATGAGGACTGAGTGGCTGCCGGGAGCTGCCGGAGAAAAGCCACACTTTCTAAAAAAGTATTATCAAGAGTGTCATTTGGGGGCCTGGTTGACAGTAGGGTTCTTTTTTGTACAAATTGAGTACATTGACTCTGAAATACAGAGAAACTGTTCTCTAAGTGCCCACTTCTCTGGTAATGTCCCAGAGGAACTCCCAGCCCTGCCCCTGGATATTTTCTGTGCTTGGATAGGTGCCGCATGGGGCAGAGCCTGCTTTCCCCGAAGTGCAGGGGTCTCTTCCTCACACACAGTGAGGGTGGGCTGCTCTGTCATGTTCCCTTTAAAAATGATAGTCCTTATCTATCAGTGCTAACTCTAGGATTTCCTTGTTGATGGGTGGGTGTGAATCTATTTGGGAGGGGGGACTTGAAGCTAGATTAAATAGCACTTTCTGTAAGAGGGAGAACACGTCCGTCAATTGTCCTTAACAAGGAGTCTGGTGGAGGGAGGGGCAGACGGGAGATTAGGAGGTGAGGAGTAGCATTAAAACCCAGCATCCCTGGGAGCCACCCCTGGTTCTCCTGTCATCCCTCGGGGCTGCATCCAGAGCAGTACAGAAAATAAAGTGCCTGTTGGATATGAAATGGCACTACCAAATTGTTTTAGTGACGAAGGGGGGTTTTGTTGTCATATGTGCATTCTTACCTAGTTCCCATCGTGTCCTGAGACACATTTCTAACATAATTTGATGGATTTAAGAGAAAAATCCACGGACATAATTTTATTTTCTTTGCGCTAAGCTCTGGCTCTTGCAGAGATGGGTCCTGTGATCATGTCCTATTGAGATCTCTGCAGTTCAGATAGAATCTTGTTGCCTGGCAGTTCTCTTTTCTACCAGTGATTACAAATAACTTATATATATGACTTTATTTACATTTTAAACATCTCTAGGATGTATTGCCATTTTAGAGAGACAAGAATGGTCACAGAGTTTAGCAACTTGCCAAAAAAAATCACATGATCAAGCCAGGACTAAAATCCCAGACTTTCGGACTTCCTCTGCCCTGGCTTATAATCTTTTGTTTTCCCTTGGTAGACCTGAGTCACCCTGACACCCATAATTTTGAAACAGTGTGTCATGAATGTTTATCATCTTTCTTGGGCATGCTTTTCTACATATTTTGAATACAGTCAATGGGGATTATCCAGAAATGCCAAATCTGCCTGTAATAAGTGGGGAAGAAAATTAATCGCCTAAGAAATAGCTATTAATACTTTGCAACACAGGGTTGTAAATTGTGCTCCTCATTTTAAGCTGTTGCATGAGCATGCTGACAGAATTATTAACCAACTTACTTTGCTTGTTTTCTATATGAGTCAATTCCAGAGGAATAACCTTGGAATTGAGTGTTTTTTGAATCATAAATTTTAAATTTCTTTTTTATATAGCGAAGTATATGATGTCATACATTGAGTAAAGTCTGTTACCTTTCAACAAAAGATACAATTTCAAAATCAGGTTTTGTAGTCTCTTGAAAAAACTGATAGCATGACTTCCTTTGAGGATAATCATTGAGCTCACATGCGTTTGATCTGCCTAAAAGTAGTAACTGAAGCTGAGTTCCACAGTTCTTATTTCCGACTTCCGATTTATCCTGCCTGGCCACACAATCTGCCTGTCTGAAGCCTAATCTTCTGTGTTTTCCACAAGGAGCAAAAGTCAAGACATTATCCACTTGCACGAGCATCATTCCTAAAAATTCCTAAAAATTTTGCTTATGAGGGAATTTGAGATTATTTTTCAGATGCAGCATTTTAAAGGGAACAAGTTCATTTGCATCAAAACTCTTGTGTTGCTTTTTGGTAAGAACTGTGCAGAAGAGAATTAGCTGTTTACATGGTGCCAAATTTAGGAGAGGCAGAGTGTGGTCTTTATTGAGTGGTGTGTGCTTGATAAATAAGGCACGTTTAAGCTTGAATTCTTTTGAAATCAAATGCAATTGAAAATTTGTTTTGCTGGGCTGTAAAAGAGGCTGCAAACAAGGCCATTTTGGCAGCAAAATGACCAAAAGCTGAAATAAAATTTCTTATTCTGTGATGCTAGTGGCATCTTTTGCTAATGAGTAAAGCTTCACACTGACAGTAGGTAATTAAACCACTTATGAGTCCCACATAGAGGACTGTGATCTATCTTTTTGCATTTTGGCATCAAAGACACAGTCTAGACCACAGCATTGGAAGTTCTGGAGCCGCAGAGGAGCAGAGCCATCAGAGAGCTCTGTCACGTGGAGCTGAACGAGAGAAAGGAGCTAGGCTGGTGGTGTCATTGCTGATGCGATGGCCTCTCCACGTGGGCTCCCAGTGATGTTTGATTCATTTCAGGTCTTTTCTTTAGTTTGGCTTCATTACCATGGTGTGGGCCATATACTTTTGTTTCCTGGGGACAAGGCTCTATAGAAATCTCAGCATTAGGAGCTGCAGTCAGTGTTCTGTAAGTCCGGTGAACCTTTTGTGAGCCGGCATGAGAACAGAATGGCTTACTGTAGGGGCTGCGGATGCGCTCGATGCGCTCTGGTCGGGGGCACAGTTTACAGGATGCATCGTGATTCACGGGGTGGCGGGAGGGATGGTAAAAGCAGTTTGCTCTTGGTGTCAGCTGCTTCCTTTGTTAATGCTTGAGCTGTCTTCCTTGTCAGTATTTCCTTATCTCCCGCTCCGGTCGTGCCGGCTAGTAGACTTACTGATGGTGGCAGCAGTCAGGATGGGTTCTTACCTCATCAGGAAATGGCACAGAGGGAGAAGGTGAGGGGATCGGTGGGTTCTGCTTCGATGGCTCAGAAATGCTTTCGCTTACATTAAGATCCTCAAACAGACAAATGTCAAATGCCTGGAAACAGCAACATCGAAAAGAAGCAAGGAAAATGAATGATCTGCTGAAGGGTGTGGATTGTAAGCTTCTTAACAAGCCTGACAAAATAAACTTATTGCCAAAAGGAGAACTTTTCCTGCCACTGCAAATAGACATGATAAGCACTTACTAAAATTGCCGAGTTTTTGAAATAAAAACTCTTCAAGTACAGTATTGAAGAATGAGGCAGATCCCGAAGATGTTGACCAGGGAAAGCAATCTTGGCAAAGTCCAGAAGTGAGAAGGCATGAGGAAAAGAAGGGGAGATGCTTAGAGCAGGGGTGCTGGGGCCCTTCAAGCACCAGCAGCAGCACATACTTGCCCCCAGCAGACCCACTGAATCGGAAACTGAGGATGGGCCCAGCAGTCTCACAAGCCCTCTGGGGGACTCTGGTGCACGCGGACATTTGAGAACCACAGGCTTTGCTGAACCTAAATGTTTTTAATATATTGGCATCCTCCTAAGCTGTGAGGTGCACTTACATTTCCCTCCATAAGTATAGACATGTTTTGTATACGATTTTTTGTGGCAACTGTTAATTAATGTCTTTATTTCCCATACTTTTCCCCTAAAGCCCCTAAAAGATCTCCTGGAAATATTGAGAATGATGTGGAGAAAATTGCCATCAAGGCCATATTTAGATGGATGGAAACAATCTTTAAAGTGGATTAAAATATAACAATGAATTTTTAGTCTGTGAGTGGTAGTCATTTTTCACAATAGATAGTAAAACATTTGTATAAGATACTGCTGTCCATGATTTCATGATATTTGTTTATTACATCTTAATTTCCTGGGAAAATGTTGTGTATTTTCCAGCATACTAATGATGAAGTTGTTAAGGTATGGCTCACAAAAATGAAAGTATTTGGAAGAAAAAAACCACCCTGAGTACGTAGTGTTGTATAATAAATACTTGTTGAGTTATTGGTGATCTTTTGCTAGGACTTAATCTTGGTACTTCAGAGCATGTAAAAATCAATTTTCAGTGATCCACTTAATCACACCCTATTGTCTTTGTTTTATATTTCAGTGATTCTGCAGGGCTTGGTGGCCAATAGCAACAGCATGTTCTGTTTTTTTTCTGACTCATGGATTCAGCATTTCAGAATATGGTACTCTAATCCTAAAGCTTTGAAGTGAAATCACAACCATTTTTTCTCTAGGTTTTATATGTATGAATTGAGCAAGGCTCTAGTTTATGACTAAAGCCCACAAACCCAAGTTTTCTCTGGGAATTTGTTTGGCCAAAGAGGAGTTCTCTGGTATCATCTCTCAGGTGTTCATGTTGTTTTGTGCCCGGGGCTTGATTTATAAAGGTGAGTAAGTGAGGGCACAGAGAGGTCTGTGCCACTGAAAGAAAACTTTGAAGTTACAGTTCCCCTGGAAATGAGGCACGGCTTGCCACGCAGGACCAGAAGACTGAACACCAGATTTGGGTCAGGAGGCAGAAGACCGGAGCAAGCAGCAGGTTTAGGCCAGAGCCTTTATTGGAATTTCCTTTAAGAAGACAAAGCAAGGCAGGGTGAACCGTCTAGAAATGGCTAGTTCGATTAATTCCGGGGCCTTTAGGCTATAGTCTAGTCTCTGGTTGCCTGGTTCCTGGCCCTGGGATGATTGCTTCCTGGAGTGTAACAGGTCAGATGGAGGGGGTATGACTCCATCATACCTGGTTGGTTTGCACATCAAAAGCATGCTGCTGGCTGAGTCCTTTGCTATCTTTCTAAGAATCAGCGAGCCCTGGGAGAGCTAGTTTTTCTCCAGCCAGAAAGGTTTTTTACTCTGTTAAAACATCATAATTATTATAGAAAGCAGAAACCATGATTAACACACATGTGTAAGCTGTTAAGCTCTCCTTTCAATTTTTGCAGTCTTTTTTAATTGAAAAACCAGTTAAAAATACCTCTGGCCAAAAATGTTGTTACTAGATGCTTTTAAGGTATGGGAATATAAAAAGATTTTTAAGATGTAAATTATGAAAATGAATGTTTTCTTTCTTTAGAAATGAATTCTGACCCTTGCAGATGCCTCATTGAAATGTTTTTAATTGAAAAAGAAAAAGAATATCGGAGAACTTATAAGTGGCCTTGGTGGCTTGGACTTAAATCAACCCATTTCACTGTGTGTAGATTCTACCTATTGCTCCTCCCAGTGGGCCATGTATTTCTCCGTGAACATTGTCATGATTATGCAGGCTTCTGCCACCCCAAAACCATGGCAACACTTTGAACTGCTCTCAGTATTTATCCCAGTCCTGTTGTCATTAGCTGTTGTAGATGGTGGCCATTTCAAACTCTTTACCCCCCACCTTCTCTCGACCTCAGCAGCTAATCTCCCCCATCTCCTAACAGGTAACAATGCATTAGACAGGAGTCCCCCATTGCACACCCTTACATACACCCTTCCTCACCTCTTCCTTGTAAGTGCTTGTCCTGCCCAAGACAAACCCCTTCTATGCCCTCGGTCCCTCTCCTTTGATCAGATGCCTTGCTCAGTCTAGCGATAGCTTCTCACTCCTGGCATGTACAGCTTTGCATTTGAACGTGTTTAAAGATCCCTTTTGAAACAAAAATACCGCTTGACTACCACTAAGATACTGCCCTCACTTACATTGCCGGTTCATTAATTCCGAGTCCACTGAAGCAATGGTTTTTAACCTTGGCTGCACATTAGGACCACCTGGGGAGATTTAAAAAAATCCTAATTCCCCCAACTGAACCACAGACCAATTACATCAGAATGGAAAGGTGGGACAGGCTTCATTCTTTTTAAAACAGTGGTACAGTTAGGGCTGAGAACCTCCTTGCCAAAACATGGTTGCTATACTCACCACCATCAAAGTTGTTTTTGCTGGGTTCACCAGTGATTTCCAGTTGTCAAAATACAGCCCTTTGGTTGATGCTTATGACTTCATGTTAATAACCACTTCCGTTTTGGAATTCTGCCTGTTCTGACCGTGCTCTGCCCTGATTTTTTCCACTACTTTGCTTTTTCAGTCTCCACAGGTGGGCTGATTGGTTACTAGGTCAGTCCAACACAGCCTGAATGTCCCTGTCCTCACCTCCAATACTTCCGTTAGCACATATGTACTAATGAGCTCCTTTGCCATATCACCCAATACACTGACTTACAGTGAAGCATTTACATTCCTTAATCATGGTTGTAGACATATAGGAAAGCATGCTCAAGGTCTCTGCTTCCTCCTTTGTTTCCCTTTGTTTCTCTTTGTTCCTCCTTTTGGCCCACTGAGGTAGGAAGGTTGCTAACCACATTAGTCAGATTCTAAGATGGGTCACCCCTATAAGTACTCTTGGAGTTGCCATTTATAAAAAGTCAGGCTTGAACTGTGGTCCCTCTTCTGCTTTCTCCTATCCAGGATCTTGGACTGGTAAGGAGGCCTGGGCCCACTTCTGCATACAAGGAGGCTACCCCCATCTAGTGCTCGCTTCAGTTTTTTACTTTCCGCTGCTGGTAAGAGTTAGTTTGGGTTTAATGGGTGAGACAGACTCATTTCCTCACCAATTTTGACCTTTGGTACTGTGTTGGATCTTACTTTATTAGAGAATATTTACTGGGGTTTCAGGCCCTAGCTCTACTAATAATAACATGGAACTTGATTTTCTACTTTATTACCATCATTACTTGCTGCCTCTGGAACTATATGTAGGGGGTCCACCCTCACCAGAAGGGATCCTGTGTGTTCCTGGCTTCTTTGAATCACTAATTTCTGTTTCAAAGTCTGGTATGAATGGATCTGATTAGCACTCATGTGTTTATGTCCTATCTGCAGGAAGTGAGAATAAGGTTATCTGGAATGTTTAGCTTCTGCTGGGGTTGGAGGAATTCCTCCAACATAGGAGAATAGTTGAGGTGCTGGACAGCTGTTAAGAATAACAAAGTTCCTCAAGGGCCATTGTCCTATTCACCGATTCAACAAACCTGTATTGAGCCCTCACTAAGCCAGGCTTCCTCAGGGACCTTTTGGGGAAGGTGGCTGCTGCCTAAGGTCCTTAGATATATTCTGCATGAAACCAGTCCGACCCTTTCCAGAGCCCCTAGTGACAATAAAAATAATAATGACTATTTACTGAGTGATTATTATATGCCATTTGTCAACAGCATCTCAATTTTCCAACAGCTCTAAGGTAGGTAAATTTATGTCTTTTAAAGCAATGAAATATGCTTATAGTTAGAGATTAATTTGCTCAAAGTTACATAGCTAATCAGTGTAAGCCAGCATTCAAACTCCAAGTCTGTTTGGTGCTAGACTTTCTGTTCCCAGTAACACCCTGTGCTGCCCTTTTCGCAATATAAATGAAGTGTCGGTGGCCATGTGTATCTGAAATAAACTGTGTGCCACTGGGCCTGGAACTGAGTGTCTCGTGACACCCTTCTACTCCACTTACCTGTTGCTCCCAGTGGGCTGTTTCTCTATCAAAGTGACTGTGAATGCGCACATCTCTTCTCTGTGCCTACATCAGGGAAGGAAGATAGGCAGTTTCTGTGGCATCTTCTTACAGTGACCTATTCTTCCGAATCTGTGGCAGTAAACAGATGCTGTCCTTTGTAGGCCAAAACAAAAATGGATCCCTAAGCCAGAAGGACACGTACTTTGAATTGTTAATGTTAGTGATGAACTATTCTGAACATCTTGTTCAACATCTCGCAGAGCTTCTAGCAAGATAGCGGTCTTGACGGTTTTGGCCTTCATAAATGTCCCTTCACTCAGTAGATGTGAATAGAGCACATTTTCAGTCAAGCACGCTGCTAGCTGCTGAATGTGCAAAGAGGAAGAGCATTCCTGTTGTCATGGTATTCATGGTCTTCTGAGGAAGAGACAAAGCAAATATTCCAAGGTAGGATGAGAAACTTTGAGAAAGAATACCAGGGTGTCTCGGCAGCAAGGAGTAAGGCACTCCAACTCAAACTGGGTAGAGGGAGGATTTAGAAAATACTGGACCAAGTCCTGGAGGATGAACAGAAGTTAAGTGAAGGAGAGGGGATGAAGCCATCCAGCCTAAAGAGCCTAGTTCGTACAGGGCCCTGCAAGTATTTTGGTGTGGCCAACGGCATATAGGAGCAGGGAGAGGTAGGCAGGAGACAAAGTGAAGGACGCTGTGTAATCCGGCTTGCTTGTCGATTTGGAGAACTGTCACAGTATTCCTCTGCTGTGTAGTCACGGAAGGCCTACTGCAACTGGCCCATTTTGCAGACAGAGCTGGAACTGAGATAGGTTTCCAGCTCCTTGATCACCTCCCTGGGAAATAAAACCGGATCCATCTATTTGTAGGAGCTACGGACATGCTTAGGAATAGATTAAGCTGAATTGGAAATAACTCTGCACCATGGCTGACTGAATTCTAATAGGCTTCTATCGTGATGCCAGTCTGAGGTTATTCCCCTCAAACCACCTTATCTTGGTAGAATTTAATGTCCAGTGTGGTAGCCTTAATCCCTAGTACTGTTCTTCAGTAGCAAAGTTGCCACTCTAAAATATGCATTTGGGGCTTTTTACAACCCCCGCGGTCACAGTAAATTTGTGTTGATCAGTCTATGCTCTTTAGATTGGGGAACTTTGCAATCTTTGCAATCTCAATGCTACAGAAAGTGTCCATAGGATAAAACCAATGGAGCTGGCCCATACCAGGCATTGAGCCCATGATTTGGGTCTCATTAATACCAGGCTATAAGCAAAGTTAGCTGAACTCCGTAAAATGAACCAATGTAGTGGTTTTGGCCAATAGTGGTAATGTATGGCCCTTTTCCTGGTGTTCCATGTTAGTGTGACTCAGAGCCTCTTCACCACATTCTTTGGAACTCTTGATTTAAAACCTCTTTTAAAAAAATCTTTAGGGGCGCTGGGTGGGTCAGTGGGTTAAGCCTCTGCCTTCGGCTCAGGTCATGATCTCAGGGTCCTGGGATCGAGCCCCGCATCGGGCTCTCTGCTTGGCAGGGAGCCTGCTTCCTCCTCTCTCTCTCTGCCTGCCTCCCTGCCTACTTGTGATCTCTCTCTGTCAAATAAATAAATAAAATCTTAAAAAAAAAATAAATAAAAATCTTTAGTTTGAAATAAGTTTAGACTTATAGGAAAGTTGCAAAAATAGTATGGAAGGTTGCCATATGTCCTTCTCTTAGCTTCCAATGTTAACAATTTACATAACCATGGTACATTCTTTGGGCGACGAGTGAGATGAAAGCCATTATTCACTCTGAAAGTATCTGCAGAGACCTGGTCCCTTTGAGCCTCTGTCATGGTGACTCCAAGATACATAGGAGGGTAAAGCAGGGCCTGCTCAAAGCAGGGAGTTTAGCCTGAGATCTCCCACAAAGTGGGGACCCTCAAAGCACTACACTCATAGCGTAAGCATCAATACTAAGTAAACCCACCAAGCAGAAATAACATCAAGGCCTTTCTTGACCTTGGCCGTGGGTCAAGGAAAAGTTTCTTTTAACCTAAAAATTTTTAACAAGTTGTACCTTTTTATTTATTTATTTATTTATCTGACAGAGAGAGAGAGAGAGAGAGTACACAAACAGGGGGAGCAGCAGGCAGAGAGAGAGGGAGACGCAGACTCCCCACAGAACAGGGAGCCCTACGTGGGGCTCGCCCCCAGGACCCTGGGATCATGACCTGAGCCAAAGGCAGACACTTAACCGACTGAGCCACTCAGGCACCCCAACAAGTTGTCCCTTATAGAGGTTTATGGCCTAAGTTTATTCTACTGGTCTGGTCCAAAATACTGTAAATGAGAATTTAATTTACAGTGGACCCAGGTCAGTAGTAACATTAGATGACTGGCAAAGCAAACACAAATTCTTTCAGGAGGAAGGAAACTTCAGGCATCAAAGAACTACAATAGATAGTTATAAAGAATATGGGTAGCTCATAGGTAAAAACCACAAACCAAAGAAGGAAACGAGACCATGAATGAGAGTCATCAGAAACAACATGCAGGAGAATCAGAGTCAAACACATTAGTTACACATAGTGTACTTACTGGCATACAGTATAAACTAAATGTTTTAAATATATTCCAAGAAATAAAAGAAAGGCTTCAAAACACCAGGCAACAAAACACATAATTTTAAAAAGGGGTGGTGAGAGTTATAGTGTCCACTTGCCCTTTAATTGTTCAGGAGGAGTTAAAGAATCTTATCAATTCGGAGCCTTAGGTAAGTAGACATGTTAAAATATTTAGGGTAACCACTAAAAGAAATATAGAAGAATATAGCATTTAAGCTAATATGGGGGGAAAGAAATGATAAAAAGACGATAAACTGGAAAGGTGAGAAAAAGCATAAAATAAGATGGTAAAAGAATTCAAATTTATCAGTTATGAGTGTTAATGAACTAGACTCTCCAGTTGAAAGATAAAGCCAATAATACTGGATTTTAAATATCCACTTATATGCTATTTATAAGAGATATATCCAAAACTTAGTCGCAGGAAGATTGAAAGTAGAAGGACAGAAAAAATAAAAGAGGAAGATAATCAGAGAAAGTAAAGATAATCTCTACTAAATAACAAACATTGGCTCAATCACTGATAAGTGGTTCATTTTGCCAGAGAGACATACTAATTCTCAACTAAGCTTGATAATAGAACCTCAATATACATAAACAAAAATGGGCAAGACTAAGCTTAAAATATCTTCTTTTAGTAATCGATGTGACAGGTGGACAGAAATTGTTATAAATACAGAATATTTAAATAGTATAATAAACTTATAGTCTAGTGGACATGAAAAGAATATCACACCCAACAATGTGAAGAATTACACATTATTTTCAAGCGCAGATTGAATGTTACAATAATTGGCTCTTAGACCATAAAGCAAACCTCAGTGAATTTCAAAGGTTAGGGTCACATGGACCACACTCTGTAATCACAATGAAATGAAATTTAAAAGTCAGTAACAAAAAATGAATTTGCTAACACATTTGGAAATTTCATAGCATATCTAAACTAATGAACCAATGAAAAAGTCTTAACAGATATTGGAAAGTACTTAGCACTGAATAATATGAAAATTCTATGCATTAACCCTCTGGAGATGCAGCTAAAGGGATAGTTTGAGGAAAGCATCTGGTCTGAAATGTTTAAGTCAGAGAAGAAGAAAGGACTGAAAATTGATGAGCTAAGCATTCTATTTACAGTTAGTAAAAAAACAACAGAATAAACCCAGCAAAGGCAAAAGTAATAAAATAATAGTGATAAGATCTAAATTTAATGAAATAAACATATAATTGAAAAATCAACAAAAATTATGACAAATAAAATAAGCAAATCTTTAGCATCATTAAGAAAAGATAGAAAATTGACTTACTTCGCTTAGCATAATACCCTCCAGTTCCATCCACGTTGTTGCAAATGGCAAGATTTCATTTCTCTTGATGGCTGCATAGTATTCCATTGTATATATATACCACATCTTCTTTATCCATTCATCTGTTGATGGA
>CM052896.1:104196507-104212434 GCA_028534135.1 Potos flavus
TTTGATCCAATAATTCCATTTTTGGAAATGTACTCTAAAGAAATAGCCTTTAAAGTGAACAGTTTATGCACAAAGATACTACAGAATGTATAAGAGAATTCATCTTACCCAAAGAACAGTCTGGTCTTTGCCCCCAGCTTTGGGAGGTGATCCCTAGGTCTTTGGAATGTCCTGCCTGATGAGAGTGTCTTTGTTTACCTGGGGGCCTTGCCCACTAGACAGCCTAACATTGTGGTTTATGATGGCGGTTTTGGGCCATGTAGTATCCAATCTATATCTGGAGGGGCTGGAGGCTAAAGATTAGCCACACAGGCAGTCAACCAGAGAGCTCCAATAAAAACTTTGGACACCACGGCTTAGGTAACTTCCATGGCTGGCCATATTTACTCCATACATGTTGTCACACATTATTGCTGGAAAAGTCTATTACTCATGGGAAAAGAACAACCCCATGTCTGGAACTTTCCTGAAATCTCTTCCCATGGCTGTTTTCATCTTGTATCTTGTAACTATAACAAACCATATCCATGAATAGGATAGCTACCAGTGAATTCTGTGAGTTCCCTCTAGTGAATTACCACAATTCAGGACAGTCTTGGTAATTCCCAAACTTACAAGTGGTGTCACAAGTGAAGGTAGTCTTGTGAACTGTCCCTAACTTTGTAGTTGATATCAGAAATGAGGGCAGGGGCACCTAGGTGGTTCAGTCAGTTAAGCGTCTGACTTTTGATTTTGGCTCAGGTCATGATTTCAGGGTTGTGAAATCAAGCCCCACACCAGGCTGAGCACTGGGTGTGGAACCTGTTTAAGATTTTCTTTCTTCCTCTCCCCTTCTCCCTTGCCCCACTCTCTCTCTCTCTCAAAAAAAAAAAAAAAAAAAAAAAAAAAAAAAAGCTTAAAAAGAAATGTGGGCAGTCTTGTGGATTGTGGCCCCTCTAACTTTGCATGGGTTATTCACAAACTAAAAAAATTTCTTGGGAACAACAGAATAATAGTTCAATAATATCAGCACTATGTTTCACATATGCAATATTATGCAGACATTAAATATAGCACTTATAAAGAATGTATATATTAATGGAGGGAGGCTATGTAACATGTCCAGTGCAAAATATTTGATGCATGGTATTATTACTATATATATGTCAATATTGGGATACATGTAGAATAATGTCTAAATGAATTATACCAAAATGCCAATGAGTAGCTGTTTTGGGGTGCTAAGATTAAAAAAATTTTCTGTATCTCTAAACTTTTCAAACGGTCTACAGTATACCAATATGTATAACTTACTTTGATAATCAGAAATGTGTATGTATGTTCAGTTTCTAAATTTTAGCCATATCAGCAATGGTTCCATAGCATAAGATAGATAGCTCTTGACTAGACCACTCTCAAAAGCTCAAACATATGTAACTAAAGACGTCACCAAAAGGAAAGGGTGATGCAATGCAAAGAGATCTAAGCAGCTGCAGGTGATCTGACCAGCACAAATATAGGGTGTGGAAAGAAGAAACACAGAACCAAGGACCTACAGAGCAAGGAACATGGAGCGCAGAGAAGAGTGACAGACGGTGCTGGGGAAGAGAAGTTCATGATAGCAGTTCTTGTGAGTCCCTAACAGTTCATATGGCCTGGCAAACCCCTGCGATCACTTCCAGGTTAGTACTAACTAAGGCTTCAGTCCTTGAGCGAGGCAAAGGGGTCTTGAACTGATAGGGTGCTCAAGACACTTCCCTAAATAATGCACCTGTTCTCATGGAAATCTGTTCTCCAAAATCTTGGCAGAGTGGAATGTGAACAAAAACTAATAAATCAGATGGGTTTTGGTTTAAAGAGTGTCAGAAGGCTGAAGCCAGCTATGAGTTGAAATTTGCGAAAAAAAAAAAAAAGAGACAAAGGCATAAAAAATGGCTTCTGCATTTTAAAGGTATTGAGGAGGGCACGTATTGCATGGAGCACTGGGTGTGGTACATGAACAATGAATCTTGTAACACTGAAAAAATAAAATAAAAGTATTTGGGAAAAAATAAATAAATAAAGTTATATTTAAGGCCAGCTGGAAAACAAAGGTTACGGGAGCCACTGTTTAGGAATGGTGGTGATTTTTATCAGAAAGAAGACAGAACTTCTACACCCCTAATTTGCTTCCATCTTTTCTGTCAAATAACATCTTCTACCATGATATGGGTAACACAAATGTTGATAAGAGAGAATTAAAGCCCCGAGTGAAGAGATTATAAAAAGTGCACCTGTTCCCCAGGTACTCTAATGAATTAAAGTCGTTTACCTCAATGAATTACTTTCCAGGACGCTGATAACCCTTGCAAATGGGATTGCTAAATTATTGTCAGGGATCTTAGAGGCAACCAGGAGAACAGAAGATTCTAGAAGAGGGAGGTTGGGGCTTTTATAACAAACTGCAGCCTAGACATAATGCATTACATTTCACTAAGCATTTTCACACAAATTGTTGTTTGTTCTTTGCAATAAACAGTATGGTCAGATCAAATGAGAGAATAAATGCTAAATGGTAAAGCCCAAACAGAGATTTGGAATTATAAGTAGGATAGATAGAATTATTCCATCCATCTTGCAGATGAAGACACTAAGATTCAAATAGACTTGCCCAAGGCCCCATTGCTGGCTCACTTTGCAAATACAGGGACTTATTACTGACACCCATGCAAGAGTTTCAAATTCTAATTAACCTCCAAAAGCAGTAGGAAACAAAATGGCAAACACTAGGGTGTTATATGAATTCACTTACAAAACACACACACATACGTCAGATTGACATCATTACTACCTTTGCCATGATTATTAGACTCTTGGATATGGTATATCTGTAATTCAACAAAGGATTTCCAGATCCCCTTCCATCAGGCACAATGTTGGGCTGTTCCTTAATGGTTGGAAGAGGGATGTCAGAAGAGGTGCCAACCAGGAAACCTGGAAAATTGTGTTAATGGGGCTAGAAGCTGAGTCATGATAGGCTGCGTCAGAGCCTAGTAACTCTTAAAATTTGTATCTTATTTTTCTTACAGTTATATTGCTATAAGCCACAGACTCTTCATCCATTGATGGGAACAGTGGACTTTCCTGGGAAAGTACCAGTGAACTCGCAGAACTGACAGGAAGGAGGAGTGGCAGGGCAAGGACGGGCAGGACTTGGCTGGCTAGAAGAACCGCCTTGTCAGGGCACCCCTGGAATGTGTCCAGTTGGTGTTGTCTCTTGCTGTTGGAGGCTGTCCTTACATCAATCTACTCAAGATTGGAAGTTTGGGACAGTGAATCCCACTGCTTAGCGTTATTTTAAAACAAGTCCAAGGGATGTCTTCCGAAGCCAGCAAAGTGAGTCTTTGGCTAAGTGGACACAAGTACAGAAAATGGAAGTGGATGTTTCCCACTTACTTCTGAGGAGAAGGGTAGGGGATTAGTTAGGGAGAGGGAGGCTACACAAGGAATTTGAAAGGGAAAGGGCCACTGGCATGCTTCTAAACCAGCGCCTCTGCTGAATAACCAAAATAAGAGTTAAATCTAAAGGGACTTATCAGGATTGTGAATAACAAAGAATCAGGAGAAACTGGGTCTAAGTGAAAGAAGTGGGAGCATATGGAGAGGACAGTAGGGTAATGACAATGAGCACCATAACAGATTTTGGTCAGTGTAAGGAAATGCCTTCTAAGAGTTGAACTTTCTGACTATGAATGAACAATATTGGGAGGCAGCAGCATTCAGGCGCCATTGAGTTTACCAGGAAAATTGTAACAAATTCACACATCAGATGGGAAACAGGACTGGACCACAGATTTAAGTCCCTATTAATTCTGAATTTCTGTGATTCTATTGCAAAACAATAAATACATAGCTTTCTTTCGACCACAAGCACAGCAACCATCATGTTAGGGAACATTTATCCATTATGTAACCCAGAAATTAAAGTTCAGTAAAGCTGCTCCTAAGCTGCCATGTTGATAGTGAGCCAAGCTCCTGACACAAGGGTTCAAAGACACTGAAGTCTTGTTTTTGCTGATGCCCATGGAGAGTTTGCAATCACCTGGCTGTGGGCTGCAGCCCTCTGGATGGAAAGCATGTCTGAGTCAGTGCCTGTGTCAGGAGACAGATGGAAGCTGGCCACATGACCCCTGGTCCCACATCCATTCCGCCAAATGGAGAGACATGACAAGCCTTTTATTTTCAGGACAGAACACCATTGATTATTCCCTGTTAATGCTTCCCTGTCGATGGCGGGCAGGGACTAGAGGGAAATGGAAGGATGTGATATCCGGGCCCCCCAAAGGGAAAATCAATGTGATATGGTTTGTATTTCATCCTAGGATAACCTCTTTCTCTGAGTGCCAACCCACAGGCCACTGTTTCTCTCTCCACCAACTCCTCCAGACGTTGTCATATCCTCTCACACTCACCAAAGGACGGGGAGGGAGAGGAGAGGAGAGAAGGACCAGGCGCTCGGAATTGTTGAACTCTGCTTTCATTCTCTTTCAGGAATTTACAGTCATTCACAGGCTACAGGATGCACAGAGACTTCCTCAGCAGGTTCAGATCAGAGGGGAAGAGCCTCGTAAGTCAGCCGAAGAAACCCCTGTCCGACTTATTACAGATGCATCCAGCAGTCAGCTCATCTCAAAGGATGACCTTGGAAAACCGACAACCTAGAAACTGCGTGCCCCCGGCACAATGCTGAAAGTTACAAGTTCAGAGAAAGAGGCAAAGACTTGTATTGCAGGGAGGTGAGAGGCAGGAAGCAACCTTTCTTTGTGTACACACACACACACACACACACACACACATACATCAAACACCAAAAGTGTTTATGTTCCTCCTTCCTGAAAAGGAACCCAACATTTGAAACAAAATGCTTGAGGATCTTGGATCTAACAGAAAGGGGAATTTTTGTTCCCTTTGGGGTCTCAGAGTGAAGTAAAAGCAATACTACTTTATTGTCTTAGAAGTGGGGATGCAAACCAGTAATATCCTGATACCTAGCGCTATCCTCACCTTTTGGTTCCAGACAGGGCATTTTATTAGCACTTAACTTCCTCAGTATTGCAGCTCTGTAGACCCATAAAGTAGTGTTGCCTCTGGAAAGCTCTAGGATTATCTATTGATATTTTTCCCCTTTACGTAGGAGTTACCCCAGGAGAAGGGAATCAACTTTTCTCCACTTACCTTACTCCCTGGGGCCGAGAATCACGGGCTGAGCCCTCCGCCTGGGAGAGGCTGGACCAGGTGACTTCCAGTGGGCTTTCCAACTCGTAGACTCGGTGTCAGGTCCCTGCGGTACAGATCAGAGTGCGGGCCGGAGGGTCTGTTTTCTGCTTGCAGGGAGAATGGAGCAGCTCGTGCTTTGCATACCCACACAATGTGGATAACCAATTCCGCCAGAGTTACAGCAGAATGCTTTCCAGAGCATTGCTGTATGTATGGGATTGTATGCACCAAAAACATGAGCTAAAAAAGAAAAATAAATACATGAAACAAAACAAAACAAAAAACATGAACTACTTTTTCATAACTTCGAGGAAAAACTTGTATCCTAGCAGGAATAGGATTAATCCTGTTACTCGTTTCACAAATGACTTGTAAACAATGCTACCCATGAAGCTGTGGAATGTGAACATCCTCGAAAAGTTTCAAGGCTGTGTCTCTACGCATTCTTTTCCCCATGGGGGATCTGCTTCATGCCTTGGGCTCTACCCCCCTCAGCTGGTCACAGTCACTTGCACCTGGGCCCTTCCCCCCAGCTCCTTGGGGGCTCCATCAGCCTCATTTCCCTGCTGCCAGAGCTCTTTCCTCTACTCCACCTTGACCAGACAAGCGCCCAGGACCTTTGAGTTTGGGGCGAGGGGTGCTAAAGACATCTTTGGGCAGGGAAATCCATCCCACCAGGGATATCCTGCTGGGAAAGACATATCCTAATCAGAACAGATGTTGGCCAGAAGACTCAGCGGCAGGATCCCACTGCAGCCTTTGCTGTGGAAGTTCCTTTTCAAATAATGTGGTAAATTATATATGGCCCCATGGCCTGTTCTGAAAGGAAATGCCAGGAGCCCTCAAGGATCGCCAAACTCAGACACTCAAAAACACCTATGCTCACGTACATTTTTGTTTGCTTGTTTTGTGTTGTTTTTATTGAACACAATATACTTACAGAGAAATGCACAGTCATATATGTATGGCTCAATGAATCTCCATGAAGAGAACATACCCACTAAACAAAGGCAAGAAGTTCCAGAGGCCCTCTGTCTCCTTCAGTTAATCACTCACACCTATAGGCAAGCATGCTCCTTATTTCTAACAGCAAATTTCATTTTGCTTGTTCTTAACCTCATATAAATGGAATCACACAATATGTTCTCATGTATCCGGCTGCTTTGCTCACCCTTATGTTTCTGAGATTCACCCATGTTGTCGCATGTGGTTTATTTATCTTCATTTCTATAAGGCATTCCGTTGTATGAATATATTACATTTTATGAATTCGTCTGTGGATGGACACTTGTATATTTTCAGTTTGGTCCCCTGTGTATAGAGCTGCTATGTGCACGTATTTTGGTGGACAGATGTTTACATTTCTATTGAATATATACCTACGAGTGAAACTGGTAGGTGGCTGGGTTTGCACCTGCTCAGCTTTAATGGATATTGTCAAATAACATTCTGAGGTGCCTGTACCAATGTCCATCTTGCCAGGTTTGGGGGGAAACCTGTTGCTCCACATCCTTACCAGTACTCGGTGTTGCCAATCTTTTTAGTTTCAGGCATTCTGTTGAGTGTGTCATGGTATGGCATTGTGGTTTCAGTCTGCAGTTCATGAATGACTAATGATGTTTAGCACATTGTCATACCTTTATTGGCCATTTGCTAATCCTGCTCTGTGAAGTTTTGTCCAAGTCATTTGCCCATTATTCTGTTGGATTATCTGTCTGTTTTAATTGACTCGTAGCAGTTTTAAAAACAGATTCTGGATGCAGGTCCTTCGTCAGATCTTTATATTGCAGGTATCTATTTTGTGCCATTGCTGTATCTGTTTGTGTGTGCACCAATAATGACATAGTACTGTAGCTTTATAAGAAGTCTTGATACCTAGTGGAGTAAGTCTTCCAGCTCTGTTCCTTCAAGAACGTCTGCTCTATTCTTGGTCTTCAACATTTTTTCTTTCTTTTCCTTCCTCTTCTCTTCTCTTTTCTTCTCTTCTTTTTCTTCCTTCCCTCCTTCCTTCCTTCCTTTCTTCTTTCTTTCTTTCTTTTTAAAGTAATCTCTATGCCCAATTTTGGGCTTGAACTCACCACCCCAAGATCAAGAGTCCCATGCTCTACTGAGTCAGCCAGGTGCCCTGGTCTTTAACGTTTTTACATAAATGTTATAACTAGCTTGTTAATTCCACCCCCTACTCCCCAAAAGAAACCCAAACTACCAGGATTTTGACTGGGATTGCATTCCTTCTATAGACTAATTTGGAAAGAATTGACATTTGAGCTTTTCAATTCATGAACACAGCAAATCTCTCCATTTATTTAGGTCTTTAATTTTCTCTCAATAATGTTTTCTCTGTAAAGGCCTTGCACATCTTTCATTAGATATATTCTCAGGTATTTTACATCTTTAATGCTATTGTAAAATGGTATTTTAAAATTTCATTTTCTGTTTATTGTTTATTTATATTCTGTTCATAGTATTTACAGAATACTATAATATGGTATATATATATATTAAAAATATATATCTTAAATTTGGGGACCTTACTATATTTATATATTTCTAATAATCCTAATAAACATAGATTCTTTAGGATTTTCTACATAAACAATCATATCATCTGTAAATACAGTTTATCTCCTCCTTTTCAGTCTTTATAACCTTTTTTCTTGCCGTATTACAACAGTGACAATCTCTAGAACAATACTGAATATAAGTGTGATTAGGAGGTATTCCCAATCTCAGGGAAAAAGCTTTCAATATTTTGCTATAACTATGATGTTTTCTGTTATAGATGATCTTTACCAGTTTAAGAACATTTCCTTCCATTCCTAGTGTGTTGAGTATTTATCATGAATAAGTATTTGATTTTATTTAAGGCTTTTTCTACATCATTCCATTGAGATGATCCCATTATTTGTCTCCTTTATTATGCTAATTTGGTTAAATACACTAATTTTTACATTGAGATATAAGTCATATACCATAACGTTCATCCTTTTAAAGTGTGCAATTCAGGGTTTTCAGTATATTCATAAAGCTGTGCAATCGTCACCAGTATCTAATTCCAGAACATTTTAATCATTCCCAGAAACTCACTCCAATCCCATTGGCAGTTACTCCCCATTACCCTCTTCCCCCAGTCTCTGGTAGCCACTAACCTACTTTCTCTCTACATAGATTTGCCTATTCTGGACACTTCATTTATAAGTGGAATCATATAGCATGTGGCTTTTGTGTCAGACTTCCTTCAATTAGCATAACGTTCTTACAGTTCATCCTGTAACTGTATGAATGAATATCAGTTCATGTAACTGCATGAATCAGCACTTCATTCCTTTTCATGACCGAATGATAGTCTATATCATACGGATATACCACATTTTGTTTATCAATTCATTAGTGGGACATTTGAGTTGTTTCCACTCTTTGGCTATTATGAATAATGCTGCTACAAACACAGGGACATAGATTTTTAATTCTTGGGTACATACCTAGGAATAAAACTTCTGGGTCATATGGTAACTTGCATTTAACTTTTTGAAGAACTATCAAACTGTTTTCCAAAGTGGCTATACCATTTTATATTCCCAACAACAATCTATGAAAGCTCCAGTTTCTTCACATCCTTGTCAACACTTGTTATTGTCTGTATTTTTTTAAGGTTTTGTTTTGTTTTGTTTTGTTTTAAGTAATCTCTATACCCAATGTCCTGAGATTAAGAGTTGCATGCTCCACTGACAGAGCCGGACAGGCATCCCTGTATTTTTTCTTTCTTTTCTTTTTTTTAAAAGATTTCATTTATTTATTTGACACAGCGAGATCACAAGTAGGCAGAGAGGCAGGCAGAGAGAGAGGAGGAAGCAGGCTCCCCACTGAGCAGAGAGCCCGATGCAGGGCTCGATCCCAGGACCCTGAGATCATGACCTGAGCCGAAGGCAGAGGCTTCAACCCACTGAGCCACCCAGGCACCCTTGGTTTCCATTTTTTTTAAATTAGTCCTTTTAAGGGTAGAATTTAGTGATTCATCATTCACATGTAACACCCAGTGTTCTTTACATCAAGCACCCTCCTTAATGCCCATCACCCGGCTACGCCATTCCCCCATCCTCCTCCCCTCCAGCAACCATCAATTTGTTTCCTAGGAGTCTCTTATGGTTCTATTATTGTTTTCTTTGTGGGTGTGAAGTGGTATTTCATTGTGATTTTGATTTACATTTCCCTAACAAGTACCGATGTTGAACATCTTTTCATGTGCTTATTGGCTGTATCTTCTTTGTATCTCTTCTTTGGAGAAATTTTTATTTAAATCCTTTGCCTACCTTTTTTTAAAGATTTATTTAAGAGAGAGAGCACATGCACATGCATGTGAGTGCATGCACATGTGTATGCGCAATCAGGAGGAGGTGCAGAGAAAGAGGGAGAGAGAGAATCCTCAAGCAGATGCCCCACTGAGGGTGGAGACTGATGTGAGACTAGATCCCAGGATCCCAAGATCATGACCTGAGCCGAAATTAAGAGTTGGATGCTTAACTAGTTAAGCCACCCAGGCGCCCCCCTTTGTCTATTTTTTAGTTGGGTTGTTTATCTTTTTGTTGTTTAGTTGTAAGAATTATTCATATATTCTGGATACTAGACTCTTATTAGGTATATGATTTCTCCTACTCTGTGAATTGTTTTTTCTTTTTCTTGTTAGTGTCCTTTGAAGCACAAAAGTTTAAATTTTTGATGAAGTTCAGTTTATCTATTTTTATTTTGGTTGCTTGTATTTTGGTGTCCTATGTAAGAAATCATTGCCAAATGAAAGGTCATGAAAATTTATATATGTATTTTCTCCTAGTAGTTTTATATTTTAGCTCTTACATGTAGGTTTTTTATCCATTTTAAGTTAATTTTTGCATGTGGAGTATGAAAAGGTCCAACTTCGTTTTCTTGCATGTAGATAGCCAGTTGTCCCAGAACCACCTGTTGAAAACACTGCTTGATTTTGTAATATTAAGCCAACGTTGTATTCCTGAAATAAATTACATCATTGGACTCTACTTATTAATATTCTGTTTATTTGTTAAGTATGCTCATGAGAGGTATTGGTCTATAATTTTCATTTCTTGTAATGTATTTGTCACCCTTTGGCATTAAAATTATGGTGACCTCAAAATGAGTTGAGAATTGTCTGTTCTTTTTCTATGATTTGGAAGAGTTTGTGTAAGATTAGTTTCATTCCATTAAATGTTTAGAAGAATTTGCTTATTGAAGAAATCTGGACCTGGAGATTTTTTATGAGAAAGTTTTAGTTATAGATTCAATTTCTTAGCTATACAACATTCAGATTTTCAATTTCCTCTTCAGCTGGTAAACTGTGTTTTCATAGAAATTCTATTTCATGTAGATTTTCAGATTTATTGGGATAAAGTTCTTCATAATATCTACTTAGAATATTGGGAACCTCTTTTCTTATTTTTTTGACCTAGTAGTTTTTCTCTTGCTAGTAGTTTATCAATTTTATTAGTCTTTTCCAAAAAAACCCAGCTTTAGATTTATTGATTTTTCTTATATACTTTTTCTATTTCATTAATTTCTGCTATTACCTTCATTATTTTCTTTACTCTTCTAGTTTCAGATTTAATTTCCTATTCTTTCTCTACTTTTGGGGATGGAAACTTAGATTGATTTTTAGCCTTTCTTTTCTTTAATTATATGCATATTTTTTAAAGATTTTATTTATTTATTTGAGAGAGAGAGTGTGTGAGAGAGAGCATGAGAAGGAAGAAGGTCAGAGGGAGAAGTGGACTCCCCGTAGAGCTGGGAGCCCAATGCGGGACTCGATTCTGGAGTTCTGGGATTATGACCTGAGCCGAAGGCAGTCGTTTAACCAAATGAGCCACACATATAAATCTATATGCAGATTTAAAGAAACAAATTTCCCTATAGGTACAGCTTTAGCTTTGTTCTTCAAGTTTTGATATACCATTATTTTTACTGTAATTTAGTTTCAAATGTTGTCTGTCAATGTACTTTTTTTGAATTATTGGTTATATGGAAGTATACTGCTTAATTTCCAATATTTGAGGAGTTTCTGGTTATCTTTTTGTTATCAGTTTCTACCTTAATCCCACTGTGGTCAGAGAACATATATTGGATGATTTCACTCTTTGGAATTTGTTGAGACTGGTTTTAAGGACTAGCATATGGCAAATTTTGGTAAATGTCCATAGGCACTTGGAAAGAACACATATCCTGACAATGCTGGTTGTATACAGTATCTGCATCGGTTAGATTAAAGTTATTACTTATGTTTAAATCTTCCATATTCTTAATGATTTTTTTCACATTACTACCAATTAGTTACAGTTCTGTAATTTTGTTTTCTATTTTGAAACTATAGTACTAGGTGTATCAAAATACAAAATCATTATGCCTTCCTGGTAGATTTTTTTATTTTTATGAACTGTCCTTCTGTATCTTTTGTAATTCTTCTTCACTTACATTTACTTTGACTGATATTATAAAGCTCTATCAGCCTCCTTCTGGTTAGCCCTTGGTTGGTATACCTTTTTCGATTCTTTTACTTTCAATCTTTCTTTGTCTTTACACTTAAAATGTGTGCCTCCTGAAAGCAATATATAGTTAGGTTTTAAAAAATATTTTCCATGTGGTAAGCAGCCTCTTTAAGATGATCCCAAATGTTCCCCACATTCTGTATTCAAGCCCTTGTATAATCTCTTCCCCTGAGTGTACACTGAAACTAACTCACCTCTAGTGAATTCTAATAATCAGCCATGCTCATAGTCATTTTATACGTAATACAAGTTTATATATATGAAAAATTCCTAAGGTTGTTGGGTTAAAGGATGTAATGTACCTTTGTAATTTTGATAGACGTTGCCAGCCTCCACAGTTTGTACTAATTTATGCAATGTGTGAAAGTGCCTATTTAACCACATGCTCACCATTATAGTGTATTAACAAGCTTTATTACTTTTGATAGGTGAAAAATTTATATTACAAGTGAGGTTTAGCATATTTTCATATGCTTAAGAGTCATTTGTATTTCCTCTTCTATTAAATGTCTACTAATTTCTTTTGCCTGTTTTTATGTTGGATTGCTGATCTATTTCTATTTGAGGAGCTCCTTTTACATTAGATACATTAGCCCTTATCTTGATGGGAGTGACACATATCTCACCCAGATTCTCATTTGCATTTGCTTATGTTGCTACTGTCATGAAAAAATTCTTTATCTCTACAAAGTCTCATCTAGCAATCATTTCTTTTAAGACTTTTGGGTTTTGTGGCAGACTCAGAAAGGCCTTCCCCATTCTTAAGTCATAAGAAAATTTTCCTTTTTTTTTCCTAGTACATTCAGAGTTTTATTTCTTATGTTTAAGTCTTAGAACTGTCTGCAAGTTATCCTGATATAAGGAGTGAAGTGTGGCTCTAACTTAATTTTTTTCCAGAATACTACCCTGTGATCTCTACTCCCTGAATAATCTTTTTCCCACTGATTGAAAAGCCACCTTTATCATACATTCAATCCCCATGTGTATCTAGATCTGTTTCTGAACCATTCTGCTATACTGATCTGACTATTCACAAATTATTACCATAGTTTTAATTGCTGTAGATTTATAAATTTTAAACATCTATAGAGTTCATCTCCCTCTATCAACATCCTTCCTTTCTTATATATTCTTGCTTGGTTTTCCATATGAACTTCAGAATCAGTTTGTGTAAATCTTTTTAAAAATCTGGTTGGTATTTTTATTTGGATATCACATTAAATTTATAGATTAACTAGGGAGAGGTGACATCTTTATAATGCTGATTGTTCTTATGTATGAACATGGTATGTCTTTCCAATTGTTCAGATCTTGTTTTGTGTCCCTCATTAGCATTTTAGAATTTTCTACAAATAATATTTCTGGAGTTTATTCCTAAGTATATTCTATCTTCTGTTTTCTCCTGCTATTATAAAGTGGATCTTTTCTTTCCTTATAGCTGTAATCAGACATCATGTATACAAAGGCTGTTGATTCTGAAAATTTTGTAGTCATCTAATTTATTAAATTCTTATTTTGTTTCTAAGTTTTTGTTAGTCTTTTTTAGTTTCTAGGTTGACAATCCAATCATATCGGCAAGTTATAATTTTATCCTCTCTTCCTAATTTCTATACCTTTAATTTCTTTCCCCTATCTAATTGTTTTGTCTAAGTCCTGAAGAACAATTTTAAATAATGGTGATGATTAGTGGACATCCTTGTCTTGTTTCTGACTTTAATGAAATTGTTTCTCTAATTCTCAATTAAGCATGGTGCCAGCTTTGGATTGAGATATATTTTATCATACTAAGGAAACACCCAGCTAGTCTTAATATTAAATGATCCTTGTGTTCCTGAAATAAGCCTCACTTACTCATGGTGAATTACTTTTATCTGGAGCTGGCCTGACTGGGTTCAAATCCTAGAACCACAACAGGTTGGTATTTGAGTTCAGGCAGAATACTCTATCTCTTTTTGACTCAGTTTCCTTACCTGAAAAATGGGGATGATAAGAATATCTATTGCATTAGGTTGTTGTGAAAATCAAATATGAAAAGTTGAGCATCTTTCCAAATGCTTAAGGGGCATTTACATTTTTTTTCTGAAAACAGTTCAAATCTCTTCCTTATTTTTCTATAGGATCTCTTCTATTTTTAAAAGGTCTTTATAAATTAGGACTATTAGCCCTTCATGTGTGAAATAAATTGCAAATATGTTATCCCAGTTATCACTTGTATTTTACTTTGGTATATTTTGCATGCAAAGTTTTGATTTTTTTTTCTAGCATGGTCAAATTCATCTCTTATTGTATCTGGATTTTTTTTTTCTTTGAGTTGACTTTTTTGTTGTTGTTATGTTAGTCCCCATACAGTACATCATTAGTTTTTGATGTAGTGTTCCATGCTTCATTGTTCATGTATAATACCCAGGGCTCCATGCAATATATGCCCTCCTTAATACCCATCACTGGGTTCTGGATTTTTAAGTCACATGTAATCCAGAAGATTACATTATTGGCCTCAATTTTGCACCGTTCTCAGTATCTCCACACTTTGTCGTGTGAATTTACAATCCCTTCCACAAATGTTTGAGGATTATTTTCCTAGTGGTCCAAAGAGAATGAAAGACATGTGGAACAGAGCTGCCTCAGCTGAGCTCAGGTGCAGAACTATACAATTACTAACCAATACCATTAGGAAAGTTTCCTCACTCCAGGTTATAGAGTAGGGGTTGACAATCTTCTTATAAAGGGTCAGATAGTAAACATTTGAGGGTTTGAAATCAGGTAAGTTTATGTTCTTTCCCTCCTCTCCTCCTTTCATTGAGCCCCTTAAAAGTTTAAAAAAAAAAAAATCTTATTAAAAAAAATTCTTACTTAGCTCCCAGCAGCCCCAAAATAGGCCGCTGGCCAAAATTAGCCTGCAGGTCAGTTTGCTGAGGAATTCATCTTGCTTTTTCTAGTAATTGTGTGGTTTAGTATCATACAATTAACCTCTGATCAATTTGGAAGTTATCCTGGTATATAGTGTGATGAACAGATCCAATTTGCTTTTTCATATGGCTATCCAGTTATCCCAATACCATTCACCTACAACATTTAAAAAAAAATTTTTTTAAAGTAAACTCTACTTCCAACACGGGGCTCGAACTCCCAACCCCAAGATTGAAATTCGCATGCTCTATTGACTGAGCAAGCCAGGTGCCCCTTAACACCATTCATTTTTATAGCCCATCTTTCCCCCCACTGACTTCAGACACTACCTTTATTGTATCCTGAATTTCTATATGCAGTTTGGTCTATTTCTGAATTTTCTATTGTGTTCCATTGGTCAGTTAATCTATTCATGTACCTGTACCATATTTTGTCTCAGAGGCTATATGCTTTAATATCCTTTCCCTTCCAAGTGCTCTTTTTCACAATTTTCTTGGGCTAGTCTTGCTCATTTGGTCTTCCAAATAAACTTTATAAGCCACAGATATTTCCCCATTTTGGTGGGTCACACAAAATCTTTCTAGGAAGAATATACAGTCTCAGATTTTAAACTACTGACTAGATGATTAGTGTTATAGGACTAATTGAGTTCTCCATTTCTTCTGATTGAGTTTTGGTAAATTATCCTTCTGGAAATTTGTCCCTTTTGTTTAAGCTTTCAAATTTACTGGCTAAAGTTTTTCATGGTATTACTTTACTATCTTCTAAACCTCTTCTGTATCTATAATTATGTGTCTCTTTTCTTTCCTAATATTGATAATGCTTTCTCTATCTTTTCTTTTTTTTTTAATTAATTAATTTATTTTTTATTTTTTAATTAAAGCATAATGTATTATTTGCCCCAGGGTACATGTCTGTGGATCCTCAGGCTTACACATTTCACAGCACTTACCATAGCACATACCCTCCTCAACGTCCATAACCCAGCCACCCTATCCCTACCCGCCCCTACCCCCCAGCCACCCTCGGTTTGTTTCATGAGTTTAGGAGTCTCTTATGGTTTGTCTCCTTCCTGATCCCCTCTTGTTTCATTTTCCTCTCCCACCCCCCACAGCCCCCCACCCTGCCTCTCGAATTCTTCATATCAGAGAGATCATATGATAATTGTCTTTCTCTGATTGACTTACTTCGCTTAGCATAACCACAGTGAGATACCACCTCACACCAGTCAGAA
>CM052896.1:104212934-104230968 GCA_028534135.1 Potos flavus
AAAAAAAGATCTAAACAGAGTAGGAGTGCCTTTTATATTGGGATTAGTTATGTGTACTCAGGAAGTATGGGGCCAATCCCTCACCTCCCTCCTTCTCCTTTCTCCCCTAAATCCAATTGCCTTCTTCCAGCCCTATCCCCAGACTTATTCACTGTTGGTCATCTTAAAGTAAAAATTGTGAGCGGGGAGGAAAGAGCCCACCTGCACACATAACTAGTCTTGACCTTGTTTGCTTATGGCATATGTGTTAGTGCATGCACCTGCACGTGCGTATTTCTTTATTCTCTTTGCATGTACCTCTAATTGATCTTGAAAAGAAGGGACAGTTAAAGAAGACGTTAAGGTGAAATGAAGCCATAACTGCAGCTGGAGACTTTTATTAAGTGTGGCAAAGTTCCCTGGGCTGCGCTGAAATTGTTTATTGATTTTGGTATGGCTGGGTGCTCGGGAGTAATCGCCCAGAATGCCGCTAGAGAGAGCGTCTTGTTAGCTCACGCTCGGCGTCTCCTCAGCACAGTGTTCACTCTGGAGCTTGCCTCTTTAACCTGTAAATAAATACCCCTGGTTAACTCCTGAGATGCCTCTGCCTGAGACCAGAGCTGCTTCTGACCCAACATGCACACCCCCAGCAGCATTTAAAGACCAAGAGGGTTTAATTTCTTCTATTGGAAAGGGTTGTCTTGCTGAGGAGGGAAAACAGGATTCGGTTTGATATTAAAGACACATATTATTTTCCATTTTTATTGTGTGTTTGTCTTGTTTCTTCTCATTTGACTTTTAGTATTAAGGTGGGAAGTTTGAAGAAACAAAGTAAAATGAGATTTTTCAGCAGTGGTTTCACTGTCCCATCCCTGTCTTTCCTTTGTGTTCGTCAGTTTCATGGGCGTTGCCCATGCCTGGGTCTTCCTGTTTTCCCGGCTGGGTAACTAAACTTTCCCCAGGGTCTTCATAGGGCAGGGGTGCCAGGGCTGCTCTCCAAGCAAGCAATCCCACGTAGGGCAGTTGTGTGGCAAGAGCAGGGTGTGCAGCAGGTTTCATGGTCCATGCCCTCAAGCTAGCAAGGAGTAGGAAGAGAAGTCTGGTTCCGGGATTATCCAAGGGAGGGACTGAACTGTGGGAGAAGAACGAGGATGTCTGGGAGAGCTGAGAGAGGGCAGGCTTACCCTGAGGACATCCTGACTCCCAAGATAGGGAAGGTTAGTGTCTCTTGAGGTCACCAGGTTGACTCTGAACAGTCACATTCCTAAAGGTATTTTGCTTCAGAATTGGAGTTGGCAGTGATGGGGAGTTGCAATCAGGGATATTATTCCACACCATCCAATGAAATACCCTCACAGTTATTCTCTCCTGGCCTTTTCTATCCTTCTGCAGTTCCCAGGCACTATTTTTTGCAAGCTCCATGACCATGCTACTTGCAGCATTGTACATATGGTTCCAAAATGACAGACCTACAGAGCACTTGGGACCAGGGACTTACAGTGGAATTCTTTGGAAGTAGGAGCTATTCAAAAATTACATTCTGTGGATTGCTCCCTTCCTAGTTATCCTTAAGCAGTCTCTCTCAAGAGGCTGATGTAATGTCATCTCCTTTGTGAATCCCTCTGTATTTCTCTCCATCCCCCACGTAGCACTTATTTCTTCCTGAAATCAAATAGTAGTGTATTTCTTCATTCCGTTCTGACCACAATAAGTTCTTTTTTCCCCCTCTGAGTTACTAGTTATCTGTTCCTGTCAGTTATTCTATCTATTCCTATCAGTTATCAGAGAAACAGATTCTTTGGAAAGCACCACATTCTGAATATTTCTAGTTTGCCACCTCCTGCATTCTGAGTATTGTGTTAGCTGTGCCTAGTGTCTGAGGGGATGACTCTGCTTCCAAGGAAGGAAGGGACATGAAATGCAAAGCATAGAACACGTGGGTTCTACCCCTCGACTACTACTGGTTATGCTTGTCCCTGCTTTTTCATGCCTCTATGGAGCACCCTGTAAGAAAAGGTTCATATTTATTCCCCATCCAACTTGTCAGTGTTGGTCAAGACAAAGGAGGAAGTTAGAGCTATGAAGACGATATGGACCAAAAGTTAATTCAATGACAAGGGCCATCACCCTGAAATCTCAGTATAATCCAAAGGTTTCTAAACCTAAGATGATATCTTCCTTAACCTCACCAGCTACTCAACTAATGACATTCTAGTGAAACAGTGGGGTTTGAACAATCCTTGGGCCAAATTTAACTTGTATAGACATATGATTTAATTAGATATTTGACTTATACACGTGGCATTATTCAGAGTGAACATAGTATCTTCTCCTCGCACATGACAAGCGGAAGATTTTGTGCATCAAGTAGACTTGTATTCAAATCCCAGAACCATTTTTTTTTAAAGATTTTATTTATTTGTCAGAGAGAGAGTGGGAGAGAGAACACAAACAGGGGGAGTGTCAGGCAGAGGGAGAAGCAGGCTCCTCGCTGAGCAGGGAGCCCTGATGTGGGACTCGATCCCAGGACCCTGAGATCATGACCTGAACTGAAGGCAGACGCTTAGCCAATGGAGCCACCCAGGCGTCCCAACCAGCACCATTTTTAAATCTAATCCTGAGCAAATTAGTCAACCCTTAAGAATTAAAGTTTACTGGGGCACCTGGGTGGCTCAGTGGGTTAAAGCCTCTGCCTTCGGCTCAGGTCATGATCTCAGGGTCCTGGGATCGAGCCCCGCATGGGGCTCTCTGCTCAGCGGGGAGCCTGCTTCTCCCCTCTCTCTGCCTGCCTCTCTGCCTACTCGTGATCTCTCTCTGTCAAATAAATAAATAAAATCTTAAAAAAAAAAAAGAATTAAAGTTTACTGATATAAAATGAAGATGTGAAAATGAACTAAGGTCCTAGAAATTTTTTCTGCAACAGGCCAAATAGTATGTACAGCTTTGCAGGCCATATAGTCTCTGAGGCCTCTACTCAATAGTGGTAGAGACCACTGTAGCAAAACAGTCATAGACAATACAGAAATGAGTGGGCATGTCTATATTCTGATAAAACTTTATTTACAGAAACATCCAGTGGTTGGATTTGGTCATAGTTGCTGACTGTTGCAATAGATGAAGTATTTGGTAGATGATCTGGTCTTCATAAATATGAAATCCTTCCCTTTCACCAATCATAGAATATTTGGCTGACACTTAGACAGTATTCAGCAAGTTTGTCTGGCCAGTATAAAAAACTAATTTTTAAAAATCTTCTATAAGCTTGTGCTGGGTGTCGATCCTGAGTTATAATCCATTTTATCTTCCTAGTTAATTTTTTTCTTGTCTCCCTAAGCTTCTGTGTCACAGACTTCATCCTGACTCTCCTTCCCCAAAGTCTCCGATTTGGCATTGGGCTACCTCGGTCTTCCATTACTTCCCCAGCCCACATCTTTTAGAGAATTTAGAATTCCTGTTAGAATTCCTCAGTCTGTCGCCTCCATTGGAAAGAGTTATTTTTGACCTACCCTGACCCCGTCTTGAACAACAATAAAATGGGGATTGGGAGAAACGTGACACAAATCAATAGGTTATCCCAACAGACGTGATCTTTGAAGCTGTTTTTTCTTGGACACTTGCAGCAGTAACAAAGATAAATAGCGACTCCCTCACATTGCCATCTGAGCAGTAGGTGGCTCGGCAGATCACAACATGACCTCTAGTCTGGGTGAGCAGCAGGTTTGAGCAGGATGAGGGGCAGGGGAGAACAAAGATTCTGGCCACAGAGAGGGAAAGGGGAGACAGCCAAAGGACAACTGGTACCTCAGTTTCTCATCACAGTTGTTGGCGCCCATGGGTTTCCCACCTGCTTTTCAGTTTGTTCTGCTCCCCCACTTTCTTATTTATCCTCATCCCCTATTTTACAGCCATTCAATAAACATTTATTGAGCACCTACTGTGTACAGTGCACTGACATGACCACTCGGGCATCATAGTAGCTGCAGTGTTTCTTTGCCTGATTCTTAGCAAAGTGAGGTTGAGAATTGATTGCTGTGGCTGATTCCAGGACACTGTGGGGAGGGGTGGGGAGAAGAGAGTCACCCAGTGCCTTCCTCTTCCACTTTTCTGGGTACATTCACTGCCTGGAGCGTGGTCATGAGCAGGCAGAACAGATGCAGGAAACTACTGCCTCTTGTATGGGTTGTGTGCCCCCACTGGAGCTCCTGTGATACTAGTAGTTGTGGAACTAGCAGAGATGCTACTAGCAGTGATGGTAATAAATGACAAAAATAGCAATCGACGATTATACCAGATATAATCTAGTCTTAGTACCTCTATTTACTTGTCTAGTTCTCGCAACAATGCCATGAGGCAAGTATGGTTATCATTCCCACTCTATACAAGAGGAAGAGGCTGACAGAATTGCAGGCACCTGTCATCACATGGCTAGGCCGTGGCAGTGCTGGGAGGGGAAGCCAGGCAGTCTGACTCGTCATCACATTTATCTCATCGTGTCGTAAGTACCTGAGTGCTTTGACTTTGAGTTTGTTGGTGGTATGAGCATTAACATTTAAAAATATTTTATATTATAAAGCACATATACAGAAAATTGCATAAAATATAAAGAGTAAAGCTCAATAAATTGCTGTAAAACAAACATCTCTGTATTCACTGCCTATACATTACCAGCACCCCAGAAAATCCACCCAGTCCCCTCTTAATTGTTACAACTCCACTTTCCCCCCAAGTAACAGCTCCCCTGCTCTCTGGCAACACAGCTAGCTTTGCCTGTTTCTGAACTAGAGCTACATGGGGCCATAATGCAAATTCTCTTTTGTGTCTGGCCCCTTTTGCTCAACTTGATGTTGTCACATGTAGCTGTAATTCATTTGTTTTCATTTTGGTATAGTGCTCCATTGTAGGAACATAACACATTTGATTTATTGGGTCTATTGTTGAAGGACATTGGGGTGGTTTCTAGGTTTGGGGTGTTATGAAACACCATGTCTTTTGGTGTTCCTGTACCTATATTTCTCTTGGATGTAGATCGAAGAGTGGACTTTCTGAGTATCAAGCTATAGTCTACTTGGAATTGATTTTTGTATATGGTATAAGATAGGGGTTGTCTTTCTTTTTCTTTTCTTTATCAATATTGAATTGCTCAGCACCATTTATTCAAATGATCATCCTTTCCCCACTGCTTTTTGGTGTCACTTTTGTTGTAAATCAAATGACCCTAGATGTATTCCTGTTTATGGACTCTATTTTGTTCCCAAGGTCCATTTTCCTATCCTTGTGCCAATACCATACTGTCTTAACTACTGTAGCTTCATACTAAATCTTATATTCAGTGGAGGAACTCCCACCTAGATCTTATCTGAACTCTATCTTTGTGTCCCCAGGGCCACCCACAGTGCTTGGCACATTATGGATGCTCAATAAATACTCGTTGGATGAAAGGGCTTCTGGTGCTGGTTTCTGTGGAGTTACCATTACAGAAGGTGGTGGGAGGAGGATGACTTCACTCTTCTCCCAGGATAGAGGTTGGCTTTAGAGGGTGCTTTGGACACATGGGTGGATTTTGGGGTGTCACAGTGTCTACATTAGGCTTATTCAGAGAGGCCATGGGGGTTAATGGAGCTTGGAAGCTCTGACAGAAATTGGCAGCGGGGCTGGGACAGAAATGATGGGGTGGGTTAACTGGATGCCCTAAAATGTGACAGTGGCATCCAGCTGTGTCCCTGGCAGGAGGCAGAGGCTTCTGTGGGAAAAGCAGGCAGTATTAGCAAACTGAAGCTTCCACCAAATCTAACCCCAAAGCCTTCCATCAGCCTCCCTGCCATCCATGGAGACTGCTCATTTGCCTGGAACTAGACTTTGTCTCCAGCAAATTGGTGGGTTGCCGCCCCCTCTCTTTATCTCCCTGTGGGATTCTGGCAAAGATCCATATTTCAGAGATGGCTACCCTGACTCTGGTCTCTCTCTGTTGCCACAGGCAGCTAAGCTTCCTCAAATACTACCTTCAAGCTGTCACCTTTCTACCCCAAGACCAACAATGAACTCTTTCATTTACAGCATATATTCCAAACTCCTCAGTATGGACTTTAAGACCCTCTATTCTCTAACCCCTAAATACCCAGTCTTTTTTTTTCTCTTCCAACCATTCCCTGATTAGTTAATTATTTTTTTTCTCATACATAAAATGCTCATTCCCAGCTGAATTGTTCCTTCTACTTAAATGCCTTTATCTTTTCTTCTATTTAGTCTAATGATTCTTTAAAATCCAACCCAGGTTTTATCTTTTTCCTCCTCAAGTCCTGTCTGACTACTTTAGCATCCCATTCTCTCCCATCTCTAAAACTCCTGGCATATTCATATCCAGTATTGAAAGGTTGCTATTTATGGTTCTCTTCATAGATTGCAAGAAAGGAAAACTGTATTAGTCAAGATTCTTCTGGTAACTGTATTATTTTGCTAGAGCTACTGTATTAACCAGGGTTCTCCAGAGAAATAGAACCAATAGAATAGCTAGATGATAGATAGGTAGATCGACAGATAAAGAGATTTATTACAGGAATTGGTTCATGTTGTTATGGAGACTGAGAAGTCCCACAATCTGCCATACGCAAGCTGGAGAACCAGGAGAGCTTGTGGTATAACTCAGTCCAAGTCCACGGGCCTGAGAAGCAGCGGAGCTGGTGTAACTCCCAGTCCTAAGTCAAAACCCTGGAGACAAATCCTGAAAAACCAAGAGCTCTGATGTCTGAGGGCAGAAAATGATGGACATCCCAGCTCAAGAAGACAAAATTCATCTTCTTTTGCCTTTTTGTTTCATTCAGGCATCCCAGCATATTGGAATGTGCTGCCCACACTGGTGAAGTCAGATCTCTTTACTCAGTCCACTGAAACAAATGCTAATCTCTTTCAGAAACACCCTCAAAGACACACCCAGAAATTGGTTTTACCAACTATCTGGGCATCCCAAAGGCCAGTCAAGTTGACACATAAAATTATCACGTCTGCCATAATAAAATACCACAGACCAGTGGCTTAAACAAGAGAAATTTATTTTCTTATGGTTCTGGAGGCTAGAAGTCTTAGGTCAAGGTGTCGGGTTTGGTTCTTCTGAGGCCTTCTCCTTGACTTGCAGGTAATCATCTTCACTCTGTGTTCTCACATGGCCTTTCCTTTGTGCATGCCTGTGGTGTCTCTCTGTATGTCCAATTTTCTCTTAGGAGGATACCAACCATATTGGGTTGGGGCCCATCCTAATGGCTCTATTTTAACTTTATTAGCTCTTTAAAAGTCCTTATCTCTTAATCCAGTCATATTCTCAGGTACTGGGGGTTAGGGCTTCCACATATGAATTTGGGAGGGACACATTTCAGTCTATAACAATAGCCAGCTCACAGTGGATAAAGCCAAGAGAGAACTTATCTTCAGTATCTGAAAAGTTGAGGTGGATCAGATTGTTAGAGTTGGATCCTATCCTATGTTGCCTACAACCTTGAGCTGTCCCTTACTCATCTCCATTTTTTTCTGTGTCAAAATCATTCTCAAGCTGGCTTCCCTTCACTTGTGGCAAGATGGCTGCCATAGCTCTTGGCTTGTTATTATACCAACTCACCAACTCTGGGAAAAAGAAAGCTTCTATCCCAGTGGTACTGGGAAAAGTCCTGGGGTCAATTCTCATTGGCCCAGACTCAGTCATGTGCATATCATTGAACCAATCACTGAGATTCTAATTAGCTGGACTTTGGCCTATAACACCGCCCCACTTGCTTCCCACTCTAGACAAAAGGCAGAATCAACTCAATCAAATCATACAGAATAAGAGTGGGGACAGTGGTTCCCTGTAGAAAAGCCAAGGCAGGGGCACCTGGGTGGCTCAGTCGTTAAGCATCTGCCTTCGGCTCAGATCACGATCCCAGGGTCCTGGTATCGAGCCCTGCATCGGGCTTCTTGCTCAGCGGGAAGCCTGCTTCTCCCTCTCCCACTCCCCCTGCTTGTGTTCCCTCTCTCGCTTTGTCTCTTTCTGTCAAATAAATAAATAAAATCTTAAAAAAAAAAAAGAAAAGTCAAGGCATTGATATAAAAGAAGGGGAACAGCATGCAGAGCAAGGAAAATAAATATCCATTCCAGCTGCTTTCCTATTCATCTTATTTTGATCCACACATTAACCCTGAAAGGTAGATTTTGTTGTTCTCACTTCATAATAAAGAAATGGAGGCTTAGGGAGGATAAGTCAATCAAGTAGCTGGTAAATTGAGAGTTAGATTTAAGTACTGATCTATGTGACTCCAAAACCCACATCCTTTCCCCTACTATACCATCTCCTTCCACTTCTAGGCAGGGATTTAGGTTCTAGCTTCGTCAACAACTGGCTGAGTTGTAAGAGATCATAGGAGCTCAATAGATGATAGAGGCCAGAGGTTGATTATAGTTGGTTGGATATTGGACATGCTGCAAAGTGTGTTAAGCCTCAAGGTCTGAGGTGGGGACAGGTAAGTCTCAGGGCTGAGTACAGAGGGTGTGTGAACAAGGAATTCTGGAATGGGACAGGGGAATGGGGAGGAGAAAACTGGGAAGGACATACAAATAGCAAGTTGGTGGGTGGAACAGGTACAATTTTCTTCCCATGGCTTTGCCTGGGCACATGTGGCTCTTCTGGGAGAGTCCCTTGCTGTGTCCCATTTCTCCCCGCTAAGACCTGAGTTCTGCTGTATGAGTAAGTAAGGGTGGGTCTGTCTGTCTCCTTCAGCTCTTTCCCTTTGTTCTTTGCGGACACCTTTCCAGAATTCCAAACCCAAGAACATGAAAGTCAGAGATTTCTCAGTTCCTTGCAGTGGAGTGGAGTGGAGTGAGAGACCAGCCTGGAGGTGGTCTGCCTGGCTTTCTGCCACTTAGCTGTTGTGTGACCTTGGGCAACATTTAGCTCTCTGGGCATCAGTTCCTGTATGTGTAAGATAGGGATAGGAAGAGGTTAACTTTTTAGAGCAGAGACAATCTTCCAAAATTTCTCAGGACAGTATCCCACTCACTCTATACACTCAGAAATAAAAATATCAGGCATTACTGACTCAAGGGTGAGAAGCCTGGGTGGACAGGGAACTGCTCAACCCAGAGCAAAATCCCTGAGCAGAGGTGAGCTGGCTCCTTGTTTAGAATGTTCCCACAAACTCAACAGAGTTTCGATGTCCTTTGGGAGAGAGCTTGTGGGCAGGCAGGCAGGGTTACATCTGAGTTTGCTTTCCTTGAAGAAGGCTTAGAATAGGCTTCTCAGAAGAAATGAGTCATAGGGAATGATCTTAAGAAAGGGGAGGTGCCGATGAATGGAGTGGCGTGAAACTTCAAAAGCTGACCTCCAGAAAAATTTAGCCAGTAAAAATGGAGCAATTTTACACCCCCCTTCTCAATTGAGGGCTCCTTTGCCATGGAAAGCTATATCCACAGATAATCCCAAATGCACCTTTGATTTCGGAATACATTTATATATAGATTTGGCAGTAGATCTACTTCCTGATCATGTTTATAGCTTAAATTAGTATGGAAATTAACTCTGAAACCTAGGACCATTTCAAAGCACTGGATTTTACAGACCTTGAGCTGCTTTAAAATAAATGTTGAAAATGTGCACTGCATAAAAAAATAAAAGCTGACAGTATTAATTTAATTTCATCTCCATTAAAGATATCACAAATGATTTATTGAGCTTTTAAAAGTAAAAAGGCATATGCTCTGTTATGGGCACGTGCCACTTAGAGATGTAGGTTGTTTGAATGAAAAATAATGCTTTTGCCAGATGTTAGTTTATGGCTGGATCCCAATTGGAAATAAAATTCTGTGGGTTTCACTGTAATGATAATGTCTATGACCACATCTTTGTGCAGAAACATCTCCTATCTTTAGCAACATGTAGCTACATACCATGTTTCATGACATTCCTGGTGCTGGGGAGAATAAGTTTCAAACCATCTTTCTTGTGATTATGAATTTGTTCATTCACAAATATATTATGAACACTCACTACGGGCCCTGGACTGTGTTATATATTTGCTGAAAATAGTGGGTATAGGGAGCAGATGTGGTCTCTGCCTTCCTGGAACTAGCAGCCTGGGGACCAGGGGATCATGAGATAAATGAGCCCAAATGAATATATAATAATAGTTTGGGATAAGTGTGCTTGAGATCAAATATGGGAAGGGCATTTACTTTTGTTTTTGAGGGCTGGGAAGGCCTGACATTTAGCCTGAGATGCAAAGATGAGAACGTTGCTGTTCATATGCACACAGCCCCCCTCTACACACCCCTATTACTAGATATCTGTGGAAACACAGCAGAAGGTCTGCAAGGACCCTTAGCGTACCATGTGTTAGCTCAGGGTGAGGATGGGTAGGGACTTCATAGGTAAGAGGCTAAGAGGGCATCATTCCCAGCTCAGAGAGGCTGTCACCTGCTCCCAGCCACACTCTTGGTAAGTGGCACAGCTGGCATCTGAGCCCACGTCTCTGCCTCAAAGCATGTGTCCTTTCCCTCACAAGACAAGGCCTCTCAGCAGAGAGGAGTTCCCCCACCCCCTTAAATTCCAGATACTTCATCAAGTGCTTCCCTGCGGGCGGTTGGAATTTCAGCTGCCTTCTTCAGTTTAGGCAGAGACAAATGGGTCTTTTTCCCAGGGGGCCGCCCTGGACCAGAAGACCCGAGCTGGGGCTTCACCCTCTGAGGCTGTGTCTGTCGGCGCGGTCCGGATGGATGAGCAGCCTACACGGAACAATTTTAACCGAAGCCGGGGAGCTCCTTTGGATGTTGAGAGGTTTCCGTAGTCCTTCTCTTCCCCACTGGAAGCCTGCAGAGATAATTGGATCATTGAGGGTGTTAAGGCTGGAGGCTCAGGATAACTGGACTTGCCTGAGGGCGGAGAGAAGGTCTGGGGAGCCCCAGTTGTCCCCTGTAGGTTGGCCCCACCTGTGGGGGAGGGAAGACACGTGGCATTCTAAGCCCCAGAGAAGAGCGGCTCCTGGACTTTTTTCTTCTTTTTTCTTAAACTGACACACACAAAAATAACAACTCAGATACAATGCGTACATGATAAAATGCACAGACCGGTTCAGTTCCATGGATTATGACAAGGGATACACCTATGAAATTGCCACCCCAAACAAAGTATGGAATATTTCCATCACCCCAGAAAGTTCTCTTGTCCCCCTTTCCAGTCTGTCCCCTGGTCCCACCCCCCCATAGACAACCAATGTTCTGACTTCCTGACTTCCTTCACCATAGGTTAGTCCGGTCTGGTCTTGGATTTCACTTACATGGAATCACACTCTGTGTAGTCTTTAGTGTCTGGCTACTATCACTCACCTCATGTTTATGGAGTTCATCCAACTGTTCTCCAGATCAGTAATTGCCAAATAAAATTCCATGGTATGGATATACCATAATTTGTTTATCCAATTTTAGTTGGTGGATATCTGGGTTGTTTTTGGTTTGGGGTTATGATGAATTAAAACCACTATGAACATTTGTGTTGAAATCTTTTTATAGGCGTATGTTTTTATCTCTCTTGGGTAATCTAGGAGTGGAATTGCTGGGTCATAGGGAAGTTGTATTTTATGTACCTTTACTCTAGCTTGTACTGGAAAGAGAAGCAGCAGGAAGATGGAATCTCATGTGTTCATGGCTTTGCTGTCTTATCCGATAAACTTCAGTAGGTACAGGGGGTATTTATGTCCAACCCCCATTCCGATGCTAATCAGATAGACTTGAACAAATGCTTGTTGACAGTGGTCAGCAGGTGCCACTGACTGGAAGCGCTGGCTCTCATGGTAAAATCATCTTTCCTTGGCTTCACTCTCTGTCCATTCTTGGTTCTTTAACCCCAGTAGCTGGGCTCATCTCTGTGTGTCTGCTCTTCTTGCCATAGGTGCAGGTGTCATTGGAGAGTCTGGAGTCAGGCAGATTTGGTCTGTCTCCTGGCTCTGCTATCTGGTAGCTGAGCACAATGAGTAAGTTACTTAGCATCTCTGGGCCTTGGTTTCCTAGAAACGGTGGGAAACACCTGCTTTGAAGAGCAGTTCTAGGCATTGCATCAAGCCAGGTACGCCTGTGGGGCTTGCTCTTGCCTGGAGGACCCACTGCATACTCTGCTGCTGAGCCCTGGCCTCCACGTGCAGCTGTGTCAGCACAGAGGAAGGGGCATCTTTTACAATTTATCTGCTAGAGGGGGAAACTTATTCAAATTTTTCCACCCAGATGGGATGTCTCATTGTAATTCATACAAAGGCAGTTGTAGTCATACCATGAGATGTACAACGTTCCACATCCAGAAAGCACTAAATACATGGTAGCTAGTATAATGCAAATCATATCAGGCAAGATTCTTGGTTGCAAGCAATAGAAATTGGCTCTGGCTCTCTTACATATAAAAAGGAATTTTCTAAACGGACTCTGAGGGCTCACAAATTTATTAGGAGAAGGGAGAGCCAGGCTTGGGAATGTCAGGTATCAGGGGCAGGAGGCTGTTTTGAGGATTGGACAGCAGGAACTTCAGCCAGAGCCACCTAAGCGGGAACTGGCTGGTCTGTGCCCTGCCGTATTTGCTGAGATAAATATGGCCCCAGCTGTCCTACATCTTTGTCTTACTTGCTCCGGGGAGAGACTGTCTGATTGGCCAATTTGTACTCACATTCTTGCCCAATGTTGAGGATGGACTGGAACAGTCAGAATTGAACGCCAGCTTCCTTAATAACTGACAGGCCCCCACTACCCTGAAGATATTACCCCATGGGAAATCCCCATGGGTGCTCCCTACCCCCAAGATATCACCCTATAAGGGATTCTCTATTGTGATGGGCAGGAGCTCTCTTTCCCAAGGAGGTACCCAATGGGGGACTCCATGTAAATGATGGGAAGATGCTCCCAAGAAGGTGCCCAATGAGGACTTGCCACGCTGGGATGGTAACAGGTAGGAGGATTATATGCTGGACAGCCAACAAAATGATGAATCCACTACTTAGGTATATTTTGAGGAATGGAAGATGTTCTGATTTATTGCCAGGAGTTGTCATCACTTGGTAAACCAAGCCTTAAAAACGCAGATCCCATTAAGGCAAGTGTTCTCTTAAATTGATGGAGGGATAATGACCCTCAGACAGAGCAGGGCACAGTGCCTCAGCCTTTCCACTTTCATTTTTGGGAAACATACTCATTCATTGTTATTTAAAAAAAAAAAAGGCAGAAACACCTGAAAAGATACCATTTGAGTTCTTGGAGAGCTGCCTGCTGGCTTCCAGAAGATTTATTCCTCACCTTAATGACCGTTAGTATAGCAGAGTGAAATGTGCCTGAGAAGCTGTGAAAATAGTAATGATCGTGGTGGTGATCGAGGCTGATAGGAGGATGCTCGTGGGAGAGCTGAGGCTTTGATTTACAACTTTAGCATCAAGGAGTCACAGGCATCACCGTTGTAAGCCACACTGGCACCTGATACAAACCATGGGACGGGGTGGAGTCTTGCATCTAGAAGGTTGCAAGATGACTAAGTTTTTGGAGGGGCACAGATGCCAAGGAGAATTATACATACTATGCTGGGGTGACAATGTGGTGGGGTAGGAGAATAAGGAGAAGGTGAGCTTCATGGTCTCTGTTTCTAGACAAAGAAAGCCAGCCTTGTGGAGCAGGGGAGAAGATGCTAATAATAGTTGGCCATTGCCCTGGGTACTTCCCCCACATCAGCTTGTTTAACCCTCGCCACAACTGGGAATAATAGGTATTATTATTATTCCCATTATACATATGAAGAAACTGAGACTCAGAGAGGCCATGTAAATTGCACTATGGTTCGATTTATGTGGAGTGATATGTGACTAGAAGTTCTAAAGGAAGTCTTAGAACACTGCCCCATGGTTTAGATCTGGAATCAGTGGGAGGAAAGGATATTCTAAACTGCCATATCAGCCGGAAGAGAAGACATCTTCATCACCTCTGCATTTTGATGACTTTTCATGGTCATTAACATATCCTAGTGGCCCTCAACACACAAGTTCTCAAGGCAGATCTCCCCTGAGGGCAGGAGAGGGCGGGACGGCTGCTCCTACTTGGAAGGTCCAGCTGCTGCTTGTCAAGGAGAGGAGGAAGATGGGGGAGGGAGGAAAGGTGGGAGCTGACAGGTACTCAAGCCCCCAAGGCTCTTTTCTCGAAGCAAACAACCCCGGCAGAGCCACAGAGAGGCCTGGATTTTGATGATACCGCAGGCTGCACTCTTACTTTCATCACAGAGGCTGTAAACAGAAGTGGCTGATCCTACCACCCCACGCTTCCCATGTCTCGTGTGTTCTGAAGAGATACTCCGTCCCAGGGTTGGGTCACCCCCAACCAGCTGGAGAGTGACCGTGATTATTTGGTTAGTAACTGCCTCCGCTGTTGAACTTCCAGGAACTTGCTTCTGTAGAAGCCATCCAAATAATCATTCATTCCCTCACCCATTCCTTCAACCCACAAATACTTACTGAGCACCCGCTACATTACATGCCACTTACCACGGCTGTGGCAAGCAGTCTTTGCTCTCAAGAAACTTACAGTCTGGTGGGGAAGACAAAGCATTCTCTTCTGTAGCCTCCCCCACCCAACATCCATGCTGTTCTCTCCCACATACCCCCATGCTTCCGGCCCCTGGGTCATCCCAGCAGGCCAGACACCATGATGACAAACACTGGGCTGCTCATCAAAGACTCCATTGAGAGCTGCATGTCAGCACATGCAGAAAGCAGCAGTGTTAGTCCTGAACCCGACACTGGCGGGGTGGGGGTGGGGGGGTTGCTGGGGAGCACAGCTATTATCAGTAGTGTTCTGACAGCCCTTGACAGCAGGTGTCTGTCAGCCTTCCTCCCTCCACCCCCACCCCACTCCCCAGGCTCGAAGTGTCACTTCCATTTGGAAGGCATGGAAGAGGCGAGGTGGAGAGAGGACCTGGTCATCACTCTGCCTGCTGACCAGGGACAGAGGTCAGGTGTGGCCCGAGGACAAAGGCAGCTGTGCTGAAACATCCCAGGGGTGTGACACAGCCCTCTGCCCTTGAGGATGAAGGCAGCTGGGGTCACAGCTGGGGTCAGCCACAGCATTTCCCTCTGCCCGTGCTTTCGAAGAGGGGGCTTTCTTCCATGCAGCTCTCATCAGAGCATGGCTTCTCAGTGTCTCACCCAGTGGAAATCAGATTTCTCTGTGTAGGAGAAGGGTGATAAGTGGAAGGGAATGTCCCGGTTAAGGGTTTGAATTGCCAGAGACTTGATTTTAAGGGAAGAGGAACAAAATGAGCATGTTAAAGCTTTGGAGTAAGACAGACCTAGACTCAAGTCCAAAATATGATCCAGCAATTCCACTCCTAGGTATTGATCCACCCCAGAGAAATGAAAACATTTGTCCACACAAGGACACATAAGCAAGTATCCTTAGAAGCATTATTCATAGTAGCACAAGAGCAGTCATAATCTGAATGTCCATCAACTGTGATGAGTGGATACATACAATCTGATAGAACCACACAGTTGACTACGATTCAACCATAAATAGGAACGAAGTGCCAACACACACTACAACATGGACAAACCTTTCTGCAAAGCAAAAGAAGCCAGAATGCAAAAGTTCACATGCTGTATGATTCCATTTATTCCATTTATATCAAAGGTCCAGAAAAGGCAAATCTCCAAAACAGAAAGCACATGAGTGGTTGCCTAGGGCTGGGGATAGGGGGTAGGGGGTCGACAGGGAGTGACTGCAAATGGGCACAAAGGTGATCTTTTTAGGGGGGTGGAAATGTCCTAAAACTAGGTCGGGAGGGTTACACAATTTGGTAAACTTATTAGAAATCACTGGATTGTACACTTAAAATGGGTAAACCTTATGGTAAGTAAATTATACTTCAAAAACAGCTTTTAAAATCCTAATTATGCCAGTCAGTAGCTGACAGACCTGGGGCAAGTTACTTAGTTACTGATATCCCCATCTGTAAAATGGGCATAATGAGATCTACTTCACAGGCCCATTGTGAAAGTTAAGGCCCTGATTCGTAGTGAGCACTCAATAAATGAGAGCAGCTATTGCTACTTCTGTTTTTGTTTTTGTTTTTTTAAAGAAGTGATTTGACTTATAAAAAGAGAGAGATACCAAGATTCATGGGTAGCAGAGAAATTATATTTTAGGGTTGAGGGTTTGTGAGATGTGACATCCTTCCATTGGAAGGCATGGAAGAGGCGAGGTGGAGAGAGGACCTGGTCCACGTAGATTTTTTTGGAATGGTCTGCCTCCATATACATTTCTGAATGTTTCTCTGAATGCCAAGGAGTCTGGCTAAAAACAAAAACAAAAACAAGCTCACCCCAGCCAGAAGCGTAATGGAGATGCAGGTCTTCTATTAATATTAACAGCTAGGGGAGTGAATTATGCTGAAGGGATAGTGAGGGCAATCTTTGGGGTTCAAGTAGTGTCTAGTGCTCCTTCCTATTCCAGCTCTTCATTTTTATTTATGAATCCAGGAGTGGTTTTGGAGTTTACTAGGAGCCACAAGTGGGCTCAAAGATCTTCCTGGGTCAAGACCCTTCTCATTGCAAGTGCAGAAACACACCAGATAGTGGTCAAGGCGAAAAGAAAAAAAAAAAAAAAAAAAAGAAAAGAAGGAAAGGAGGAAGGAGAGACACAGAGAGAGAGGACAAAATGTAGCTCCCAGATCTAGAGAGAGAAAGGGCTTTAAGTTTGTCTGAATCTAGGGTCTCAAGTGCGGTCGATTCTGGCCCCTCCATTTCTTGGCCCTGCTTTCCTCTGGGTTAGTTTCATTCCCAGAAAACTGCTCCCCTAGTGATGAAAGTAGGGTTTTCAGCAACCCCAGGCTCATATTTATTCAGTTTAACAACCCCAGGAAAACAAGAGTTCTTTCCCAATAGTTTCAGCAAAATCCTCAGGGTTTACTCTCCTCAAGTGTACTGAGATCTCATGCTCATCCTGAACCAACCACTGTCCTAGAGAACCCGCCATCCTGATCGGCCAGACCGGGGTCATACGTCCGTGGGTAGGCAGGGTCAGCCCCCACATAACCCACACTGGTAACAAGAGGGGACGAGGTCCTCAGAAGAAGCTTAAGCGATTCTTGCCAGAGAAAGCCGGAATAACCAATGGACAGATAAAACACAGATGTCCAGTGTGACCAGCCATCTTGGGGCTCCACTTCCCTGTGCAGGTCTTAGAGGAATGCAAAAACTGTCGTTTGAACTGTTGTTTGAACGCAAAAACTTTGGCTCTGTTTGACGGGTTCCCTTAGTCTGCTGTTTTCCAAAAGCCCCAAAGCTGTCCTTCTGTTCAAGCATGAGTACTGGTTTAGCAACTTCACTTTCATAAGAGGATGTTAACCATACCTCCTGCCTAGCTCATTTTCAAAGCATATGTTTCAACACTTAACTAAAAATACAGTATCTGCATTACAAATTCTTGATAAGGAATATAACCACAAAGACTTTACTGGCCAACTCCTACAAAATTTTTTATTTTAAAATGTAAATCTCATGGAGAACTGTCTGGAGCATTTACAGTCTGATAGTTTCTCCAGATATTCTGAACTGCACCTCTGGGTCAAACCAGAACTACCCAAGAGCTGTGTACTTTGACTGGATGGCTTCACACATCCACCCCCCCCCCCCCCATACAATTGTCTCTTGGGAATATGCCCATGGCTTTCACTGCCGTGTGCTATAAAAAGCAGTTGTATTAGGATATTCCAGGCCACAATGCAACAGCAAATAAACCCTAAATTATTTTTAAAATTATTATTATTTTTAATTGTGTTATGTTCGTCACCATACAATACATCATTAGTTTTTGATGTAGTGTTCCAAGATGCATTGTTTGTGTATAACACCCGGTGCTGCAGGCGATCCATGCCCTCCTTAATACCCATCACCAGACTCACACATCCCCTCACCCACCTCCCCTCTAAAACCCTCAGTTTGTTTCTCAGAGTCCACAGTCTCTCATGGTTTGTCTCCTCCTCTGATTTCCCCCCTTCACTTTTCCTTTCCTTCTCCTAATGTC
>CM052896.1:104231468-104283546 GCA_028534135.1 Potos flavus
TCCAACATTTGTTGTTTCCTGCCTTGTTCATCTTTGCCATTCTAACTGGTGTAAGGTGGTATCCCAATGTGGTTTTGATTTGGATTTCCCTGATGGCTAATGATGATAGAGTTTAGCACGGTAAAGCTTGACTTTTTGTTTACCTCACAGTCTGACGTGGGTCAGGTGGTTCCCCTCCAAAACAGACTCAGGGGTCCAGGCTGCTTCTGCCTGGCTCCCCAGCTATCTCTGACTTCTTTCATTCTTGAGGATGAAGAGGCTGGGGGGAAGGGAACAAGTGAGCAGAATTCATTGACCTTACATTCCCATTCCTGAAAACTCAGCTGCTTGATCCCAAATGACGAGGGGACTGGGAAATCTAGTCTCCCTGAGTGCCCAAGAAGAGGGGACAGGCTGGTGAAGGCATGGCTCTGTCTGTCACATTGGCTGTAGGGAAAAACATAAGCATATTTATTATAAGGAGGCTGTTGAGACCCAGGGTTGAGTATAGCAAAGAGAAACACATACATTTATTACCATTCCTTCCCCAACCCCGGCTAAATGGGTAGTAAATGGATTTTCAAGAGGTGTGGATCCATAAGGACAAAGGGAATGAGGAGGACATGATAGCTATTAGATATTGGAAGTGAGAAAACAAGTGAACAGCGGTTACTGACCACTTCCAAGGAACCCCGAGGCCTAAGACTAGAGTGGTGGTCAAGATAGGGGTTCGAGAGAGGAGCCCAGGGGCAAGTTAAGCAGAGCCCCAGAAAAGCTTAAGTGTCAGAGGCACCAGGTCTCTTGAAAATGAGAAGATAGATGGTACTAAAAACAGAGGACTGATTTAAATGTGGAACAATAACCTTTAGACCCCCCATCTGGATGGGTCAGCAAGGGATTTCTCTACCCCACCCCAGAGAGAGAAGAGAGATTTATTTTCTGGGGAAACTGAGCCAAAAAGGCTCTGAACTCCTGCATCTGGAGCAAGGACCCCATGTGTAGACAACAGGAGGGTTAGGGGCAGTGTGCACACCGAAAGTTAATCCCCTCTGCCCCTTCCCCATTTCGCTCCCAGGACTCCAGCAGTCAGATTTCATACAACCCAAGCTGGAGAGTGGAAGAGTTCTCTCTGACGGAACCCTCGAAACCACGAGAAAAGACCCACATGAGCTTGATGGTTCCTTTATTGCTCGGTGCCCTCTTGATGGGCCTCAGGAGAAATTCCTCTCAAACCTTCATTGTGCTTCTGTTGAATCGCTGAGGAACACTATCTTAGGAACATTGCGAATTTTCCTTCTTTGCTTCATCATTAGGAAACTTAACCCCAGTTTTCTACCCAGTTCAAACAGTTGTGTGTGATATTGTCACATGTTGTATGTGATATTGTATGTGATATTCTGGTATATATTTCTGAGCACTGAATTTATTCCAGACTTTACTCTGCCTCTCTTAATTTCACCCTGATTTCCATCCCCTGATTCCCTGACTCAGTAATTTAACAAACATGGATGGACTGAATGCATTTTGTGTGCCAAACAATAGGCTACATGTTTGGGCCTATGGACTTGCTCCCAAGGAACTTACACACTGGCACTGTATGCATTTTGGTAAGTGTTCTCAAATCCATTTCGGAAGTATGTGTGAGTGTATAGTCATTATAAATAAGTACATATATGATGAATAGAGCTGATCATTTCACCATGCTACTGGAGGATATGCTTCATTGCAGGGGCAAAATTCCACTGGTGTCTTAATATGTCTACAGCCATGAAGTTTAGGCACGGAGGGGGCATGGCACAGAGGGGAAGGCTCTGGGAATAGTGTGCCTTCTCATGGAGGGACCCCATACTTCGAGGAATCTAAGTAAGAGGGAAACAAAAGATGAGCTCTTAAATCTTGGGTATATCTCCAAAGAGTCTTTGGATTTATGCGTCTAAGTCTCTGAGTAACCCTGCAAGACCACAACCTTGCAGAACATCCCTAGCCAGTTTCAGAAACACCACCGTAGGTGCAGTTACTGCTTCTCTCCATGTTGATCTCTGCTATGAACGGGGTCAGATCTGCCCAGATCTCCCCCTGTCCCACCACCCCTTATTGGCTGGGTGAGGCCAGGGTGTGCAGAACTCAGGTGACTCGCCTCAGACATGTACACACTTTGGTCCAGACAGGTCTGAAGATCGGTCTCACTTCAGGGTTGTGTGAACTGGACGGCCCCACCCCCCCTTGCATGCGCATGCATGCCCATGCTCACATATGTGCACACCCTATAGGGAGTTAATAGAGATCTACAGCCCTTGTTACCATTTGCTTTCAGAAGTAAATATATTAAATAAGTAAGCCAAATTTATTTCCGGCAACAGCTTGCTGGCTACACCTCCCCCTCTTATTCACAGTTCCCGCAGCGACTCCAGCCTCTTCCACCCCACCCCCAGGCGTGACTTTCTCTCTTAAAATTTTATTTTTAATTTGTTGTGATGAATGAGTGACACCTCTGACAGCCGATTCGCGGAGATTAATAGAAACGACACAATATTTACGTCGGCGCTACGAACAATTATCCCGCCATCTATCTCTGAGATTATCTTCCTGATTGAAAACTACTCATCCGTGTAATCGGAATTATTTGGAATTAGAAGGGAATTTATAGCCCCCCTGGAGCACACTCTCTCCCCTCCTGTCTATACCGAGGTCTCCATCATTCTCTTGTCCCTCCTCTGGGCCTTTGGCCTTCTCTTCCATCTTGGTGATGGGGCAGAGAAAATTCTCCTCCAGAAGGGCCACTGGTCAGGGCACCCAGCATCCCGCTGGTGTGTTGGGGGGCTGCGTGCTAAGGGGTCTAGACCTAGTGGTTGGTAGGAGGGAAGGTCTCGGTGATGTTCAAAGGATTAGGGGTCAGCAAGGCCAGCTCACGAGCTCAAGATAGATGAATATGATCTCAAGAAAGAGGTTTAATGTGAGGGTAGAGAAGAAAGTGACTTCGGAAAGCGTGTGCAGTCAGATTGTGCCCACTGCAAGAAATCTAAAGGAGCAACATAGGGTTTTTGTAGCAACATTGAGATTGCTGTTAAAACAGGCCGTATGAGGAGCCAAGGGGGCTGAGGCTTGTTGTCTGGAGCTCAGTCCTAGTAAGGGCTACGTTTGGGTTGCAGGGGTGGAAGAGAGGAGGCTGGGTAATTGCATGTGTAGATCCAGAGAGACAAGAGAACCTGCTTGTCACACTGAGGAGGCCAGGGCATGGGATTCAAAGCGTGAGAGAATGGAGATGCTGTGAGTGTGTTCTCCGTTCTCTGCTGGCCCCTGCCTGTTAGTCCAGTGGATACAAGCTTTGAGCCAGACGGACCTCGATTTGACTCCTCACTATGCCACTTCAGAGCTGTGTGACCCCAGGCAAGTTTCTTAACCTCTCTGAGCTTCACTGTTCAATCTCTAAATCCCTAATTTACAATCCTCCCCATAGGAGTATGCACTGTCTATAAATTGAGGGTAGTAATAGTACCCGCTTGGCAGGGATGTCATGAAGATTAAATGAGATGATGCCTGCAGGGCCCTTTGCACAGTTCCTAGTACATAAGAAAGGCTCAAAATACATAGATGCCCCCGGTGAGATAAACCTGAACACTGGGCCCATTTAGGAGGCAAAGATCTGGGCTCCAGAAATAGCCTAGCTTGCCGGGTTCCTCCCCCTCCCATACCCCCGCCCTCCTGTCCCAACATCCCCATCCTTATGACCTATCAACCTGCACCCACCCACCTCCTTCGCTGTGCTACTGGAAGGTCATCTGCAGCGGCAGCAGATCAGGCAGGAACCTAGTCTGATGGGTGCCCACTAGGATCTCAAACCCATTCTCTTATTTGTCCTGTCTTCTAATATTTGCAACTGTTAGCATGTATTGAGCATATACTCTTCCCAGACACTATTCTGAGTTCTTTACCTGCATTCATATACTTAATCCACACACTCTCTCCAGAGGCTAGGTGCTATTAATTATCAACACTTTACAGATGGAGAGACTGAAGCACTGAGAGGTTGGATAACTTGCCAAAGTCAAATGACAAGTTGGGTAGGCAGCCTCTAAGATGCCCTCACTGATCTCTACCTCTGGGATTCATACCCCTGTGCATCCTTGGGTGTGGACTGGGTCTAGTGACTTGCTTCTGATGAACAGAATATGACAAAAGTGATGGGATGCCACTTTAGAATTCGGTCACAGAAGACTATGCCCTTTAACATACTCATTCCTCTACCCTCTCTCTTTCCAGGTCTTCTTCGGTCACTTGCTCTGATGAAGCAAGCTGCCACATGGTGAGTTGCCCAGTGGAGAAGCCTCAGGGACTTAGGGTGGGCCAACAGCCCACGAGGAACTGAAACCTGCCAACAACCACATGAGCGAGTTGGGAGTTGACCCACCCCCAGTGGAGACTCGAGATGACTGCCACAGCTGGTTGGATACCTTCCCTGTAGCCTTTTGAGTGATGCAGAGCCAGAAGACCCAGCTAGGTGAGTCCCAGACCCATATGACTGTGAGATAATAAGTTGTTTGAAGCTGCTGAGTGTGGGGATTATTGGTTATACAGCAATAGATAACTCATGCAACAGGTAATAGCTGAGCCAACATTTGGACTTAGGTGGCTAGACTCTGGAGCCTGTGCTCCTGACCTCTTTGCTATATGGCACCCGAGGGGCGAGCCACTCAGTTTCTTAGGTCATTAAGTGAACTTACATGGCTTTCTCATGTCACCTCAGACATAGATGGAGACTGAGATTAAAGTAACAACTTGGTGAAAAGAGATTTTCAAACACCCCCTGGAAAAGGTCTCTTCCACCTTAGGAGTCTCTCTCTAAGAGAACAATGGAAACTATATGTTCTTTAGTCTAGAGGAGCTTTATTCTTTAGGTAGCTGGTAGCCAAGGAAAGTAGTGTCATCAGGGGAGTCGTGGACCCTGAGCAGGTGAAAATAATCTCTGATGGTGTCCTCAGGAAATGCTTCCAAGTCAAGGAAGCCTCAGTTGGTATAGAACACGGCCCAGCCTCAAGGGTTGGCGGGACTTTGTCCACAGCAGGAAAGTGATCCAGGTTTTACCTCACTAGCACTGGAGGTAAGTGGAACCAATCTGGATTAATTAGCATTCTCTCTAAATAGTGAAATTCTACTGTTTCTCTCCTGGAAGTAGGGATAACATAAATTTGTTATTACGAAATTATTCTTCGCTTTTAACGAATCCTTCTTTCATCTCTGGAAGAATTGGCAAAGTCTCCCAGAGGGAGGCTGTGGAACCTTTAGAATTTAGTGGGTCCAGAACTCATCCTTAAGAACAATGAAAACGAAGGTTAAGCCCAGTGTAGTGCATTTATTTGATAGGTGGGACCCAGATGGAGTAAGAAAGAAAACAAATACTTTGTTCAGACACTAGAAAGCACCATCTGAGGGAAGGGAAGGATGCCTTCATAACCGAGAAAACATTACTCTTTTCAAGTTGGGTTTACACTGTGTTATTCCCCCAAATTAATCTTTTGGGGAACTATGTATGTGTCTGCTTTAATGGGCCAGGAGATGGAGCAGCCACCTTTCCTGCAGCTTATGCTGATTTAGCTACTGAAGAGGGGTTTTACCCAGAAGGACCTGCATCCATCACAGGGCCCAGAGTCCCTTTGTCCTCCTAGTTTGGGTGGGATTGCACTTGGGTGGATTCAAGTCGATCCTGACCATCTTGTCAGGGCTTGGTCTATTACTCCAGAATGATGGGCTCAGACCAGGGGACATGGCGCAGGGACAGGAAGGATGGAGCCAGGAGAGAGAGCCTCTCCTGTGTGGGCTATGGTTCCCAAGGGAGGTGGACAAAGTTTCCGAGAAACAGTCTGAGAAGAAAGAGACTCAGGGACATGATAAGGAAGGAGGAATGTTAACCTCCACCCTCCTATTTCATAATTTCCTTCTAAAATCGCCCAACCTCTGAATAAAGAACATTCCCCCCAACCTGCTTTTAGGAAACAGGAGGGGGAAGGGAGGTTTATACTGTCCAGGTTATGTAGTCATCATCTCCGTAGTTGTCTGGTTGCAAACAATAGAAACTGACCAAACAAACCCAAGCAAAACTGGAATGTACTGGAAGGATGGAGGAGCTTGCAGGAAGGGCCATGCCTCAGAGAGGCCAAGAGCTAGGGCAGCTAAAGATCTGGGTGTGCTTGGCTCTTTTCAGCCTTTGGGGCACCTGGTTCAAGACTCAGCACCATGGAGAGAGCATCCTGTTGGCCTAGCTTAAGTCCCCTTACTGACGGTACCAAGGCCACAAGAGATGGGCGTGGGACAACTCTCCAATGCAAAATTGGAGTGAAGAAGTTACCAGAAAAAGGGTATGCTGAACAAACAAAAACAATAGGTCATCTGCTACATTACAACACATGAACACATGAAATATTTGTGCTTGTCTAATAAGTTAATATTGGGCAAAGACAGCTTTCTTCCCATTGATCTCCAGCTCATCCAACAGAAATGAATTCATCACCACCTCATTTTAGATGACCCTCCCTCCCTTCACAGATACCCATCAACACCAAGTCCCCCTTCCCACTGCCCTTGTCTAGTGTGCATTCTGGAGGCATAAGCAGACAGGGCAGAAACTACTAGGGAGAAAACATGTGTGAAATGATGTGTGTGGTTGCCCCTTTCTTAGGAACCTCTTCGGATGCAAATAGACAATTCTACAGAGGACCAGGGCAGGGCCCAGGGACAGAAGCTGAACCTTATTTAAAATGACAGTGAGATGTCTGTATTTGTTTGGGAGTGTGGATTGCAGGGGCAGGGGGCACTGCAGTGAGGTGTGTGCTATTCTGATGGGGCCCGGGAGCAGAATAGACAGGGCCACTGGTGTCTCATCCAACCCGGAGCTGAGGGGCGTGAACTCGCCTATCTTTGGGCAGCGCCTGGTGCTGGAGGAAAATCAACCCAAAGCACGTCCTCAGAGAACAGCCTCTTCATGAAAGGGGCCACGGGGGGCATGTGCTAAAGTCATCAGGGTAACCAGCTTTAATAAAGGTAGAAGATGAGATGCGAGAGGGGTGGGTTGGAGCAGGGGGAGTCAGGGGGAAGGAAATGATTGCAGGGAAACAGATGCAATTGAACAAGACTCGTGGAGATGGATTTCCCTGCCTTGGTCCAAACTCAAATCCCTGTGCTCAGATTAATTAGCAAGGAAATATTTTCCTGTCTGCAGAAAAAGGCTGCTGGATTGCCAGTGGGACATGAGGGTGGGCAGTCTATCAAATAACTACTAATTAGGTTACTTCCCACTGCTGTTGACATGCTGGGGACACGTTCCTGGGCCAAAATAAAGCAGGGAGGAGGGGAGAGGAACAGCGATGGAGAGAGAACTACAGGCCAGGATCCTTTCCTCTCTTTGTAGAAAATTGTTGGCTGGAATTCGGAAGGATACCTGGGTCCAGAGTCCATGGGGGGGAGGACACCAGAGGAGCAACGTGCTGATTAGCAGACAGCCTATGGCCGAGACCTGCGCTTAGTGCTTGTTTTCCATGGCTGTCTACCAGTGCCCTGAAAACATGCACAGTATGGCCAGTCAGAGGTAAGCCCTGGGCGGGACTGGCATCGGTGGGGTAGGACTTTGGGTGGTGAATAATGACAAGAAGCACTTTTTGAGTGTTTCCTACCTGTCAGTAACACTACATTCATTCATTCACTGTGCAAGTATGAGAAGGGGACAAGGAGATTAACATACATTTGCCTCATTGATTCTCATAACTTTGGGGAAGGTATTTTAGCCCTTGTTTATAGATGAGAAGATTGGGGCCCAAAGGGACTTAATAACTTGCCTATAGTTACACAGCAAGTAAAAAGTGATAAAGCTGAGTTTTGAACCCAAGGCTAGCCTGACTCCAGCCCTGCCTGTCCTTGACCTCTGCTCAATGGATAATGCACATTGGACAATTTATATTGTCTTTTGTGTTCCTTTGCCTGAGTTCCCTAATTCCGCCATAAAGTTCTTAAGGCATATTCTTCGGTACGGCACATGAAGGAACTTAAACTATTCAGTAGGAAGGGTACCACCATTTTTCCTGAGATCTGGGACTTTGAGGCCATCCCCTAGTTCCCTATCTTAGAGACCCCAGAGCAGGGTTGGACAACCCATTCCAGTGGTAATACGAAGCTGTCTACATTGTGCCTGTGGAGTTTGCCCACTTCCTCTGTCTTTGTTAGAGACAGGGCAGTGAACCAGCAGCCGTGTGAAAGGGCCCACAGCCATGCCTTCTCCTGGGCAGGTCCACCCACCTCCCCCCCGCCCCTTCCTAGTAAGCAGAGTTGGACCGCAGGGTGCCCCACTGCTCTAGGTAAGCCCCCTGCCTGCTGAGGCCTGTTCTTCCCTGTTGTTTCTTTCCTCAAAGCTCTTTGTTGTTGTTCCTCCTGCTGTTAAAGTAGTTATTTGTAGCTTGTGTACTAGCCTGTGAGTTTCTTGAGGCCAAGGACTCTGTCTTACTTACTCATCTTTGTGTCCCCTGCACTCAATAGTGTACCAGGGACCTAATGATGAATATTCCATGAATATTTGCTGAATGAGGGAGTAAATGCCTGAACAACTCTATCTGGCTGGCATCCGGCCTGCCTCCAGTGTTTCTGTAATTTTTAGTAGCACACCAGACACCCCAGTATTCCCTGCTAAGTATGGCAGAAAGATGACAGCGCCCCCCCCCCATGATGCCATTTTACCCTGCATGTATCTAGGTGCCTTTTTTTTTTTTTTAAGATTTTATTTATTTATTTGACAGATAGAGATCACAAGTAGGCAGAGAGGCAGGCAGAGAGAGAGAGGGGGAAGCAGGCTCCCGGCTGAGCAGAGAGCCCGATGAGGGGCTCGATCCCGGGACCCTGAGATCATGACCTGAGCCGAAGGCAGAGGCTTAACCCACTGAGCCACCCTGGCACCCCATCTAGGTGCCGTTTTGACATTAAACAAGTAAAGACTACAGGTGTTGCTCCTGCTACAAAGGGAGATCGGAGGTGAGGTGCTGCTGCTTTCCATCTCACACCTTCAAGAGCCAGGCTGAGACCTGAGGGCCTGGGCACGGGGATGCCACAGGGAGGTATGGGGAGACACCCCAGAGTGGCTGGGAAGGAAAGAGTGTACAGGAAACCTGCTTCTTCCAAGCGAGTCCTGTGCGAGCAGAAGGAGTCTATCCACAGAGGGGTGAGATAGCAGAGCAAGTGGGTTACCTAAAAATAGCAGTGCTGGTTTCCCACGTTTAGAGATGGGTCCTCTGCGATTCATCTTGGCTGGTTTGTGCAAGTTTGCTTATTTGTCGAGAGTCAGAGAAAAGGATCAAATCATACACCCTAAGGTGGGAATCTGCAACGCCTTCTACCATGAGCAAGCAGACAGGTGAGCTGAGTGAGAAGTTCCTGAAACACCAGAGGCCTGGGGAGGGCTGTGGAGGTAGCTCCCTCTCAGCTGGTCTCTGCCTTCAGGGCACCGTGGATGGTGGGCAGAACCTCACCTTGTCATGGGGGACTCCTGTGGAAAAGGTACATATTTCCATGCAAGTGAACGTAGAGATGTACGACTGTGTATCTCTTTGAGGGAGGAGATGAGATACTGTGCATAAATCACCTAGTCAGGCACACATTGTAGGGACTCCGTAAACGTTAATTAGGGAGTCAGTTAGGTGGAAGTTGAAGTCAGGGCAGGGGGTGGCAGGGGATGAGGAATATAATGTAAACTAGCCTTAGTATTTTTAAAGAAAAGGGGTGGATTTTAGAGGCAAGAAGTTGTAGGTTTATATCCTAACTCTGCCACTTGCTAACATTGTAACTTCAGGCCAGTTACTTTACTTCTCAGAATCTCAGTTCTCAACTATAAATAAAAAATGAGGGTAATAATACCTGTCTCATAGGATTTCTGGGATTATTAAATGAAATTATATCGAGAGAGTGTCTGTATAAGTCTGAGTTCAATAAATTATAGCTATTTTTCTTTTTTATCATTTGTTATAAGTATCATCGACAACAAGGATCCTAAGATTAACAGTTAGGACGTTACCATAAAGAGGAACTCAAAGATGCCAGTTTTCCCCCAGATCAATCTATAAATTTAATGAAATTCCAATCAAAGTATCAGTAGTCTTACTTAAAATCAAAATTAGTAAATGTAAAACTTACATGAAAATGCAAAGGTCTCATAATAAACCAAAACAATTTTGAAAAAGAACAAAGTTGGAAGAGTTATACTACCGTATTTCAAGACTTAAAAGCTATAGCATAAAATACTGGCATAAGGATAGGCATACTGATGAGTGAAATAGAATGGTGAGTTCATATGTAGACCCATAGACATATATGGTCAGCTGATTTTTCTGCCAAGGTGCCAAGTTTTTCAATGGGGAAAGGACAGTATTTTCAACAAATGGTGCTGGAATTGCTGGATATCCATTTGGAAAACAAAACAAAACAAAACAAAACACTAAAATATGGGTGGGCCTCATCCAATCAGTTGAAGGCCTGAATAGAACATAAAGGCTGATGGTCCCTTGAGAAAGAAGAGATTTCTCCTGTTTAACTGCTTCTGAGGTGGAACATTGGCTTTTTCTTGCCTTCAGACTTGAATGGAAACCTCAGCTCTTCCTGGGTCTCAAGCCTGCCAGCTTTCAGAGTAGAACTACACCCCTGGCTCTTCTGGATCTCCAGCTGGCCAACTCACCCTGCAGATCTTGGGACTTGTCATCTTACATAATCACATGAGCCAATTCCTTATAAAAAGTCTCCTTCCATAAAGATATACATGTATCTCCGATTGCTTGTGTCTCTCTGGAGAACCTATTACAGACAAAAACTTTTGTTCATTGAAAGACACTGTGGTGGATTGAATAATAGCCTCCCCAAGATGTCCACATCCTAATCCTGGAACCGTGAAGATGTTATTTTACATGTTGCCTACTCCAAGGTTATAAAGATATTCCCCTGTTTTCTGGGAAAAGCTTTATTATGTTACCTTTCACATTTAGTTATTCAATCTGGAAATGGTCTCTGTGAATGGATATCCAATTGGCCCAGTCCCATATATTGAAAAGGCAACTGTCTCCTATTTCATGGAAGTTACATTGTCATAAATCAGGTAGCCCCATGTATGTGGGTCTGTTTCTCTATACTGTTCCATTGATCTAGTGTTCTGTCTTTGTACCAATACCAATATTTTCCTTGTAATGTCTTTGTCTGATTTTGATATTAGGGTAATGTTGACCTCATAGAATGAGTTAGGGTGTATTCCATTTGCTCCTTTCTTCTGAAAGAGATTTTAGAGAATTAGTGTTATTTCTTCCTTAACTGTTTGGTAAAATTCACCAGTGAACTTATCTGGACCTGGTGCTTTCTGTTTTAGAAAGTTATTATTTATTGATTAATTTTTTAATAGATAGAGGCCTATTCAGACTCTCTGTTTCTTATTGTGTAAGTTTTGGCAGATTGTGTTTTTTTAGCAGTTGGTCCATTTCATCTTGGTTATCAAATTTGTGGGCATAGAGTTGTTGATAGTATTCCTTGATTATTCTTTTAGTGTCTATAGGACCTATAGTAATGTATCGTTTTTCATTTATGATATTAGTAATTTGTGTCCCCCCTCTCTCTTTTTTCTTAGTTAGCTTGGCTAGAGGCTTATTGATTTTATTGATCTTTTCAAAGAACCAGCTTTTGGTTTCATTGATTTTCTCTTGATTTCCTGTTTCCAATGTCATTGATTTCTGCTCTAATTTTTATTATTTCTTTTCTTCGGCTTACTTAGGATTTGATTTGTGCTTCTTTTTCTAGCTTCCTAAAGTGAAAACTTAGATTACTGATTTTAGATGTTTCTTTTTTTTTTCTAATATGTGCATTCAGTGTTATAAATTTCCTTCTGAGCACTGCTTTCACTCTATCCCACAAATTATGATAAGTTGTGTCTTCATTTTCATTTCATTCAAAGTATTTTAAAATTTCTTTGGAGGGACACTTGGATGGCTTAGTCGATTAAGTGTCTGACTTCAGCTCAGATCATGATCTCAGGGTGCTGGGATTGAGTCTCAAGTTGAGCTCTGCCCACAGTGGGGAATCTACTTGTCCCTCTCCCTCTGCACTCCCCCCCACTCATGCTCTTTCTCTCTCTCTCAAATATATAAATAAAATCTTAAAAAGATTTCTTTTGAGATTTCTTCTTTGACCTATGTGTTATTTACAAATGTGCACACTGTCTTAATTACTTGAAATTTATGAAAATTCTTGACACCTGCTTATAGCTCCTGAAGTGTGGTTTTTCTGCTTTCAACACTATTTGGCTTTTATTGAGCCTTTGCGTTTCCATATAAATTTTGCAATCAGTTTGTCAATTTCTTTAAAAAGCTGCTGGGTATCTGATTGGAATTTTACTGAAAATAGAGATCATTTCATGAACAATTGACCTCTTTACAATATTGACTCTTATAATTCATAAAATTGTATATCCCTCCATTTATTTGGATTTTATTTTCTCTCAATAACTTTTTTGTAATTTTCTATATAAAATTTTTCACATCTCTTGCTGTATTTATTTTTAAGAATGCAATTTTAAAATGGTATTTATAGGGACGCCTGGGTGGCTCAGTTGGTTAAGCAGCTGCCTTTGGCTCGGGTCATGATCCTAGGGTCCTGGGATCGAGTCCCACATCGGGCTCCCTGCTCGGCGGGGAGCCTGCTTCCCCCTCTCTCTCTTCCTGCCTCTCTGCCTACTTGTGATCTCTCTCTCTGACAAATAAATAAATAAAATTGTTAAACATCCTCTCAATGTCTGGCTATTTTGGAAGCTCTCTAGTGCCCTCAGACAGAATTTTGTATCTCATCCAGATTTTCTTTTTGGTTTTGTGGGTACATACTTCTGATACAAGCCACTTCACTGTAGAGAAAAGTAGAATGTAGCAGGTGATCTTTTTATAATCTCTAGAACTGTCATTTAGGTTCTGATCTAGAACTAGAATGTAAACATTTTCTGAACAATATTTATTGAGGTTTCACTTATAATTTCACACACTGTCTTGGCACTGGAGATACAGCTGTAAGCAAAGAGAAAAAATCACTGTACATGTGATGCTTGTATTTTAGTGGGAAAGATAGAAAATTGGCAAAATGATTAAGTAAAACATACAGTGTGTTTAATAATGAAAAGTGATAGGGAAAATACATGGAGAAATGAATAGAGAATGTTTAGGGGAGAGAGTTATAATTATATATAAGATACCCAGCTGAAGTCTCAATGGGAAGGTGACATATTCATAAAGATATGAAGGAGGTGAGAGAGCAGGTCATGCAAATATCCAGAGAAAGAACATTCTAGGTGTTGGAATAGGAAATGCAAAGTCATGAGGCAGGGGTACACCCAGTATGTTTAAGGAAAAGGAAGGAGGCCAGTGCAGCTGGAGCAAATGAGTGATAGGAGGGTAGGAGAAGATGAAGTCAGAAAGGAAATTGGGGGAAATTTATGGAGGACATTGGAGGTCATTGTAAGTACTTTAGCTTTTACTCTGAATAAGATGGGAAGCTGTAGGAGGGTTTAAAAACTTAAGAGTGACGTGACTGACTTATGATTTACCAAGCTCACTTTAGTTACTATATGGTGAATAGATAGAAGAAGGGCAGTGGAAGAAGCAAGGAGACTTGTTAGAAGGCAATGATCTAGGTAGGAAAGGATCGGTGTGTAAAAGAAGTGCTAAGATGGAACCCAAAGAACCAGATATGGGGTAGAAAGACGAAGTCAAGAATACTCTAAGGTTTTTGGCCTGAGCAGTTGGAAGAATGAAAAAAACCATTTACTAAGATGCGTAGAGGCAGGAAGGGGGTTTTAGAACCTCAACTTTGACCAAGATAATTGGAAATGTTTAGTAACCACTCAAGCAGAATCAGATGATTGGATGTAAAAATATGAAATTCAAGGGAAAGGGCTGGGCTGGAAATGTAAATTTAAGAAGCATCAGCACTTAGCAAATATTTAAAGCTATGAGACCTGAGGATATCTTCAGGGGAGATATAGGTAGAAAAAAGGTGAGGACCAGGACTGATTCCTAGGCTTCCCCAACATTTAGAGGTCCAGGAAATGTGGGGAAACTAGTAAAGGAGACTAGGAAGGAGCATCAGAGATGTAGCAGGAAAATGAGAAGTGAATGATATCCAGGAGGGAGTGAACAACTCCATCAAGTGTGTTGCAAAGAGGCCCAATTACATACACAATGATGGGCAACTGACCAGTGGCGTTAGTGATGTAGAGGCCATTGTTGATTATGATAAGGGCCTTTAGGTGTCATGGTAGGAAGGAAAGTCTGTTATATATGGGTTCAAGAGAGATGGGCAAAAGAGAAATTACAGACAGTAAATATGGGCAACTCTTTCAAGGAACATTGCAGTAAAGCAGGACAAAGAGGGGTAGAGGCTGCGTTGAGAAGAGAGATCAGAGAGAGTATTTTCAAATCGGAAAAACAATAGCATGTTGGCTATGATGGCTGTACTAGTCCAGTGAAGGGCAAAAATTGATGATGTGGAACAAGGAGAGGGAGAATTGCAGGAGCAATGTCTTTGAATGGGTGGGAGGGACTGGGATCTGTGCACACGTGGGGGCTGCCTCATGGTCGCACTGACAACTCAACAATAGCTATGTGGTCTGTGAGCCAAAGACTGCTTTAGGCCACAGATGTCCAAGAAGAGGTAAGGTTTCTGACCTGTTCATCCTAGACTTCCATATTTTAAATGCATTTCAATACTAGAGAGTTGACTCCTCCAACAAAGATTCAGCAAAAGGAGGGAAAACTAGTGCCAAGGAAAAGTGGCACTTTCAGAAACAGAGGAAGCAGGTTTCTTCTCTCCTGCCCACCCCCTTTGTGTCAGGCTATTTCAACTGCAGGGCAGCCTGAGGGCAGACCAAAGTCTATGGTTAGGACCCAGCCCTGAAGTTCAGGCTATCACTTTGGCCTCACCACAAGGAGGGATGCACCATTTCTGCCATGATTCAGGTTGTCATCATCCACTAGGTTCCCAGGCCAGAACCTCTTCTCCCTCTCTCACCTCCATCAACCGGTCAATGATCAAATCTTACAGTTGCTATTTTAGAAATGTTTCCCCCAAATCCCCATCCCTCTCTCCATTCGCTTGGCACTGCCTAAATCTACACCCACATCCTCTTCCTTTTGGCCTACCTCAAGGTCTTTTACTACTCTCCCAGCCTCTTTCTCCCTCCTTCTCCATCTTGTATGACCATGAGAGTTATCATCTTAAAACACAAAGCTGGATTTGTCACTATCTGTTTGAAAGCTTTTTCTGGCTTGCACATGTCTAGAAGCAGGAATTTTGAAACTGGGGTCTATACATTCCCTGAAATCACAGGTATAATTTTATGTGTATCATTAGGTGTGGATTTTTTCTGGAAGGCAGTGGCTCATAGCTTTGTTCAGATCTTCAGACGTGTCCATGACCTTGACAGCCTAAGAATCACAGGCTCGAAGGGTAATGCATGAACTCCCTGCTTGAGACTATAAGATTCCCCGTTATTTGTCCTCATTTGTGTCTGCTATCACTCTGCAACATTTAACGGAACAGAACATTTGTTGAGCCAGGCATTGTTGTACTACTAAGTGCTAGGTATGGTTGTGTGTCCTGGGGGAGACAGGGATAGACAAGGTATGGAGCTTACCTTTCAGTAAGGGATGGGGTTGGAGAGGATATGGAGATAGATAAATAAAAAGAATATTTTTTAAAAAAACAATAAGTACCATTTAGGCAATTAAATTAAGATTATATGAATGCTAATGGAAGTCTACTTTAGGTGGTATTGTAAACTATAATAGCCAATTTGGTCAATGGCAACTCTTACGCTCTTTCTGGTTGACAATGCAAGTGGCTAAAGAAGTTTGAAGAGGATGAGTGTTAGCTACCCCTGTGATTTCACGATGATGTTATAAAAGATGCAGTTGTAGACCAAATTATGCCCTCATAGAGATATTCATCAACTAAACTTCTCCAAGAGGCCAGCGCAAAACCAGTTTATCCACTTGTTCTGTAGGCTCAAGGAAATCCCAGCTCTGTGTCCTTTAAAGTGCTCCAACAAACACCAAGATTCCAGAGGCAGGATTCTTACTACCCTAATAGCCCACCAACAACCAGAATCTTCCAGAATTTACAGCTGGCTCATGATAGCACCACTTGAGAACTGGCTTAGAGCAACACCCCAGTGGGTAAAGCCTACAGACTCCATTGGTTTCTTATACTCTGTGCATACAAAGTGTGGGAGAATGTTTCCAACACATTTTAACTGGCGCATCTATTGTCTTACCTTGGGATCCCCCATAAGCAGACCCTGAGACAAGACCATGGGTATAATTATGTTATTTCAGGGATGATTTCAGGATGTGCAAGTGAAGGGGTAGGGAAAATGAAACAGGAAATAAAAAAGACAACAAAGGGAGACATCAAAAGGTTTACTAAGGAGAGTCATTGCTCTAAGTGGCTGTGCCTTAAGGCATCCAGGGACCCTCTGAGACACCATGTGAAGCAAACTGCAGAATCTTTCCACCAAAGGACTGGGAGACGGGGTATTTGTCCAATGACTCCTAATCTCCTGTCAGATGAAGATCGCCTCTGGGGAATTAGCTCTCCTGGTTAGACCTGCTTTTAGCAGAGCAAGCTCCAGTGGCAGCAGAGAAGAGTCAGGCAGAAAGAAAGAAAATATGGAACTTGAGGTGGGAGGTGGCCAAGCTGTTGGATACTGACCATCTCAGAAGCAGTTGAACCCAGATGGGCAGAGGGATCTTGGGGTGGGGCACCCACACAGCACCATCTCACATAGATCTGGAAAATTTCACAGAACTCACCTCTAATTTACCAGTAAAAATCCATCCAGAAATCCATTCGCTAGGCTGCTTAGCCAAGTGTTGCTCACTGATCTAGACGCTCCAGACACAGGTCTCCTGGCTAATTATCAAGCCTCACCCTGCACTGTGCATTCTTGATGGAAATGCTAGCAGCCCCTGGCTTATAGCTTAACCTAAGCCACACACACGTAATCACACTTATATGCTGGGGTCTCTCAAGGTAAGTTACAGACCCTCTGACCGGTGGGTGGCCAGGGAAGGCCTCAGAGGAGGTCACCATGAAGCTAAGGTCTGAATGACAAGAAGGGGCCTGCCAGGCAAGGCTGAACATGTTAGGCACAGGGACTAGCTCCTGCCACTCCTTCCCTCTTCCCTCTCCTTCTCTAGGCTTGCCAGGACCTTTTATGCTTTTTGTTTGTCTACCTGGTAAACAACTCTTGCCTGTCTCTATGCCTGCAACCTCCTCTTCAGGCTTCAAAGCCTAGCTCAAATATCCTATCTCCTCATAAACTCTCTTTCCACAACTTCACTGGAGTCCTCTGAGCATCCAAGGCACTTGGTCCTACCTCTGCTATGTTGTATTATATTTTGTCTTTCTGTGTTTGTCTTCTTAGGAGGGCTTGTTCATCTCTGTATCCCTGGTCCTTAGCCCAATGCCTGACTTATAGTAGCTGCTCAATAAGCAGTTGATCCATGACTGGTATCAGTGGGCTTGGCAAGGAGGGGCAGTTTAGTCAGGATGATGAGCCAGAGTTGGCTCCTCTTTCTAAGCCACTTGCTACTGAGTCCTTACATCCCCGCCCAAAGGCTCATCCCCAGTAGTACCAGGAAGAGAAATGTTAAAAATGTCTGGAAGGGAAGACTTTCTTCTATGTGCTGAACACAAAGGTAGGTCTTTGGGGATATGCTGTGGGGGAGGTTCTCCCATTCCATGGTTTAATGTATAACTTGTCACCTTTCCTGAATGTCAATTTCTTTTATTTGCCCGTAACACTTTCACCTTGCTTGGTCTCCTTGGTTACAGTTCCAGTCCCACTGCAGACCTGTCACCAGCTTAGCCACCTCTGTGCCACTTTGACTGATAGAGGCCTGACCAAGGCTAGACCTCCCAAATCCACCAGACATGCCCCAAACCACCCTCCCCCCAGGGCCAGCTCTTAGTAGCACTGGGTATTCCTTGAGGATAAGATCCTTGGGGGCAGGACTTGTCCTGTGCCTCCTGCAGAGTCTAATACTTTGGAGATGCTCAGAGAGTATTTGCAGAATTAAACCAAATTCCCTTCCTCTGTTGAGATCCTTTCAACTGAAGACTGTTTTCATTTCCTTAGGAAAGTTTATACTAACCTCTAAGCTCTCCCTCTTTCCCTTTCCCACTTACTCCATTTCTTCTACAAATACATATTGGGCACCTAATATATGTCAGGGACATACGGTAATTATCGTTATCAATAATGATAATGAGAATATGATAAAGAGGGGCCCACGATAAATAAGACATCCCAGGTATGTCTTATGGAGATGTCATTACAGTGGGGGACAAATCAACAAATCAACAAGGTGATCTCAAATTGTGGGGAATTCTATAATGGAAATAAGCAGAGGCCCCTGACAGAGAGGGAGAGCGATCTGCTCTGGAAAGGGCCACCAGGGGCAAGCACCATCAGAGGAGGTGACAGATCACGTGAACAGTGTCAGTGTCTTGATGTAAAATTTTGTTTCTTAAAAAAAAATCTATAGCTAATGACATAAGGTTGCCATTTGTTCATTTTGGTGGCAAGTACATGGGTACTTATTACCTTTTGCACTTTTCTCTATTAAAAATGTTTTCTGCATGAAATCATCTAATTGAAAACTTCTATTCCAACAATTCATAATTTGTAACACACGAGCCAAAGCCCATACAAATGATGAGTGGCCATTTTGGAGCATCATCAAGGGACTCTTTGGCCCTTGTCTTGTGGCCATCCTTGCCTTTCACCTTTTCTCTTCCAGTCAGACTCTTCTTCATCCTTCAAAACCCAGTTTAAATATCACCTTCCCAGTGAAACGTTCCTTTACTTCCTCTTAGGGAGTATCAGTTGTTCCTGACTCTGGTGGCTCAGTACATTGCTTGTATATTCTAATAAATGTTAGCATATTCGTAGTTTATTTATTTGCATATAGAGGTTCTTCCAAGGCATCCTCTGAATCTTGTTTATCTCTTTATCCTTAGCTTCTAGCACAGAGCACATAGCGGCACATTGTAGATTCTCGGTAATGATTCTCCATGATGCTTGTTGGACGAATGAATGAATGTTTAACCTTCAAACAACAAGCTCTCAAAAGAGTATTAATAGAAGATATTTGTATACAAGGAGTGTGCTAATTAAAATTAGTTTTATTTATTCATTCACACAAACTCAGTAAGAACTCCATTTAGCTGCTATTAATGTTTAGTGTGATTTACTGTAAGTACTAGAAATGTAAAAAATGTGGTTCTTCTAAAAGGAAAGCCACAGTTCCCTCTGGTTTTCCCCCTCCCCTCCCCCTATCTGTCTGAATCAGTAAGGCTTTACTTTTACTTCAGTCTTTTCCTAAGACTTGCAGGCGGGTTGTGCGGTAATTTAATTACTTCTATATCTACTGAAGGCAAATACCAAGCAATCTATGGGGAAAGATTACAGAGTTCCAGGTTATTTATTAAGTAAGCCTTATGTAGTCCTCATGGTGTTGATGGCGACCCCACCCCTCACCCCTACCCTGTGGGGGTTAGCCCTGGGAGGAAAGCCCAATTAGAAAAGTTGAGATCTTGAAGTTATCCAACAGAAGGACTGCAGAACCCTTCTATAAAGGCCAGCCAAGACACTGGGCTGCTCAGCTCCTCCCAAAGTTCTAGGTTCTTCCTGGAGGGACATGGATTAATGAACATAGAACTACTTTCTTTCTTTGCCACCATCGTTGTGGCAACATTGTTGTGGGGAGCGTAGGTCTGGAGTAGAACTGACTTGCTTCATACCCCACTTTCAAGGTGGGAACACTATAGGACCTCCCTCTGCCTCGGTTTCTGTGTCTGTAGAACGGGGATGAGAGAGGCATCTCCACTTCACAGGGTTGCTGTGAAAATTGGATGACTTAACACGTACAAAGCATTTAGAACAGAGCACGTAGGAAGTGCGCAGGGGCACAAGGAGCGCTCCAAGAAACACACTCACGCGGCTCAACCGATTTAGAGAGAGTGATCTTTGTTGTTGTCACTCAGTCCTGAAGAGTACCGAGAAAGGTGTGGCCGAAGTAGGGAAAGGAATGCAGGGGAGGTGACAGTGGAATTGGATCATGATGTCCAAATGGTATGTTCTAGGCAGAGGTATGGAGGAGAGTGCAGTGTTGCCAACGAAAAGGCTCCACACGGCAGGGAATGGTGAGAGGGGTGACCGGGAAGACAGGCTGGAGCAGATTTCTTAAATATAAGCTAGAGCAAGGCATTGGATTTTATGCCATGGAACATAGAGAGCCATGAGGGTTGGGGGCAGAGATGGCTAAACAGTGAGTAGGAGCACAGGCGTTCAACTCAGGCAGATGTGGGTCCAAATCCTGATTCTACCACTACCCCACTGCCCAGTCTCGGACAAGTCACGTCACCTCTCTGGCTGTCAGCTTCCTGGGTGATGAATAGGGGAAAAGAATCCTTGCCCGTGAGGGTAGTTGTGAGGATTAAATAAGGCGGTGTAGATCAGGGGCCTTGCACAGACTCGGCCCGTGGTGGGTGCTCAGTACGGCGTGACTTGTCTCCATTCTGACTGCCTCGTTGTAGCATGAGGCAGTTGATCTAGGAATGCCACCCAGCAGGGACAGCTGGTTTATGGGGCCCTGTGTGGCTGGGTGGGCAGTGGGCGGTGTCTCCTGGGGTTAGGGGATGGAAGAAATCAGGCTTGGGGATCTAGGGCCTTTGATTTGTTGACTTGGCCCCACCTTAGTTCTCCTGTTATTCCCCTGTTTTGGCACCTTTCCTTCCTCTAGGAAGAGTCGAGGCTCCTCTCCCGGTGGGGGTGGGGTGGGGGTGGGTTGAGCATGTGTCACACTAAGGGACCTGGCAGTTGCCAGCAAAGTGAGTTCCTGTTTGGGGTGGGGGGGGCGTGTTTGCTTCAGTGGGAGCACCTGCTTTCAGGCCCAGCCACCTCGGGTGGTGTCAGGCTGCCCCCCCACCTCCTCTTCCCAAGCCAGATGTCACTGCCTTTAAGTTGCGTTACCCACCCCCCATCCTTATAGAACGCCCTCCGGAGGGAAAAGCCAGGAGTGTCTCCGACTCCAGCTGGCCCTTGTGTGTAAAGCCAGCGCCCACGATGGCCACTCTCAGGTCTCCTGAGTCCTGGCCGGAGATGATGAATGGCCTAGCGGCACCGACGTGTTGTATTTCGTTCTCTGCCCAAGCAGATAGATTCTGCTTTCCAGATAAAATGAATGCAGGCCCTTCCTGGGCTGTGTGCGGGTCCCTGCCCACCCCTCCTGGCTGCAGTCTGGTAGGGAACTCTGAATGGTAAATGAGTTGATAAGCTGGTGGGGGCAGGGACGGCTGTACCTTCAGGGGCCCTTGTAAACAGTGTAAAGTCACCTTGCTGTGCGGGACTAATGACGCTGCCGCAAGCCAAGTGGAGGCCGGTGGCACCACGCCAGCCTTGGAGCCAGTGTCCCTATGGCAGGGAGGGGGCCGTCAGGCCTTCACCTACCCAGGCCTGTCTTTCCCGTGCGACCCTCACTCAGCCGTGTCTCAGACTGAGTGCCAGGGCTCCTGAACTTTCCGTTGCCTCCTCTGTAGAAGGGGATGTCATGGATGAATTGTGTCCCCTCCCTCCCCCCATTACCAAAGGATGTTGACATCCTCACCCCCAGTACCTGCGAATGTGAACTTACTTGGAAATAGGGTCTTTGCTGATGAACAACTTAAAAAGAGGTCATTAAGGTATCGGCCCCAATCCAACAGGGCCTGGCCCCGGAAGCTCTTGCAAACAAAGGCCTGTGTTCTCCCAAGATGATGAGCAGCATTTCACGGGAGGCCTGTGTGATCCGAGGGATGCCCCCTGGCTGTCGGCTGGTCCCCCGCAGACTCCCGGGGCCGCTTACAGGGGGCAGACACCAAGGCTTCATTCAGTTGGCAGAATTGTGACTGAAACTCTGGAGTAGTTCAGAGATCACCTGGAGGGAAAACGCCAACACCGAGGTCCTACCTCACTTTCTAAGGAGGGTGCCTTCCAGGAGAAGGGGCTTGGTTCAACGCATTCGCTGGGTGCACTGCCCATTCTCAGTTTCTGTTAACTTGGAGAGGATAAGGGATCAGATCTGACGTGAAGAGGAAATTCAACTTCATTTTCCAAAAAAGGGGGATCAGGAAGTATGTATTCCTTACCACACCAGCAAAGGGCTTGTCCCATGACCCCTCTAGAAGAGGGGACCTGACCTGAAATTTCACCTACGTCAGTGCGCCCAAGTAAGCAGACCACCCAGGCAGATGACCCTCGTGTGACCAAAGCAAGTGAGTCTGCTGTGGTGGAATGGAAGTCTGTGGGGTGACCAGGAGCTCACCTGGGTGTCAGACAGCCCACACTTCTGTCACCGTGACTCCTCCATCTTCTGGAAACTTTGCCCGTGGCCCGGCTCCCAGAGTTGGGCTGGCCTGCGCCAGAAAGGCCACCCCACCTTGGCAGGACTCTGGCAGAACTTTGTTTCTTAAGAGACCCTTCTGGATCTCAAAGAGTGGGGTTCATTTCCCCCAAGGAGAAACTTTTTTCAATGTCTTCTCCTAGGAAATCTTTCTAGAAAAAGCAGACACCAACGCCCCCCAAGGCCTTTCAACCTTGGGCAATTCTTCTGTCAGGAATGTCGTTCGCAGGCCTTTTAAAAACCCATTATGTGCTGCAACTTGGCCCTCTGGGCCCTGCCCACCAGGCACAGGTGACTCCTGACTCTGTCCGAACCCCTCTCCTGCACATCGTCCCTCACCCTCCGGGGGCCTCCTGCAGGTCCCCCACGAAGCCAGTCTGGCCCCTGAGCTAGGAAAACTCTGTTCCCTCTCTTCCTCCTGATCTGGCAGCAGGAACGGAAACTTTCGTGGAAAGCACTTGCGCTGACGAAAGCTCCCAAGTTGGGACTTTGACTCGGGCCCTGACAGGGCCACAGGCTCAGGATGGGGCCTCTCCTTCCCGGGGGTCAGGACCTGCCGCCAGGCTCCTCCCCTTGCTCTCCCTGCCCACCATCATTCCTCAGCTCCTCCTTGACCCCAAGGGAGTGCTCCACCCCTACAGAAGTAACTTTCACACTTTCCCCCCCTTGCGTATCCTCCCCCATTTCCTCCTCCCTTTTACTGTATATTTTCCTTCCCCGCTTTCCAGTGCCCATCAGTGGCTGTGGAGTCTGCATGGGGCTCGGCGGAACTGAACGCCCAGAGCTTTGGGCTGTTTTGTTTAAGACCTGGTTATGGTTGTGGGATTTTTTTTTTCTTTTCTTTTCTTTTTTTTTTTTTTTTTTGTCAGCTGCCTGTTATATCAATCACGGAGTCGGGATCTATTTATAGGTTGGGAGTACTGTGTCCTTAGTCACAAAGAGACACAGACAGGGGACTGTCAGCTGGTGCTGGAGGAGCTGAGCACCGAGTCATCAGCAAGTGGAAACACCTGAGGGGTAGCCTGTCCCCCGCCAGCCCCTGTCCTCAACTCGGCCCCAAGCATGTAAGTACAGCAACTTCTCCCTTCTCTCTGCCCCAGCGCCGCCCCTCACCGTCCTGTCCTTTCCCCTACACACCCCCCTTCCCTCGCTCCTTCAACCTCTCCCTCTCTCTCTCTTTTTATGGATAAAAATATCTCCCCATGCCTGCTCTTTCATTCTGGTTTTCGGCGCTGGAAAGCATCTCTGCGAGGCCAGAGGTGGGGGTGGGGGGGCTGAATGTTGCCTTTTGCAGACTGTCCCGGCCAGGTCAGAGGGATCGGGAACGTCTGGGGGGGACTGCTACCTAAACTCGTTCGGAATCCATAGGTTCCCTTTTATTTTTATTGTTTTTTGCCGAGGAAAAGTAAGTAAATCAAAAGGGCAAGGGAAAGTTTACACGCGGCTCGGCGGGGTGGTTATGTCTCCCAGCGTGAAAACTTTTATTTGCTGGCAGCTCCAAGCGTTGGGTGAGCTGAGAAGGTTACAGAGGGAAGACCCGGTTCACCCAGGACAGGTGATGATGGAGGGCTCCCGGCAGGGTCAGGGGGATTCAGAGCAGTCCCAGTGGCCAGCTTTTCTAGAGCACCTCAAAGGAAAAGGACTTTTGTTTTTTCTTTCTTTCTTTTTCTTTTTTCTTTCTTTTTTTTTTTTTTTTTTTTTGGCTCCCCGGTGTGAGTTTGCTTGGAGGAGTCCAGAAGTGAGCTCAAGATCTGTGTTGCTTTACAGGGCTTTTGTTGGCTCCCACATTTGGTGTATTTTCTTCACCCTGAAAGGGCCACTTGGTGGGGGTGGGGAGGAAGAGTCTCTGAAAAGACTGAAGTCAGGTGTGGCGTGCTGGTGGTGCCCGGTGCTCTGCGTCCTTCTCCGAAAGGGAGAAACTTAAGATCACCATTCTTGTTAAAGTGCTGCTTGTTTCAGACAGTGGGGGTGCACGTCGGTGGCTCCTAAAGGTGACAGTCCCCAGATGCTGTCGGGTGTCCACAAGGCCCACATGCCACAAGCTTCCTGTGGTTGGGAGGAACAAGGTTTGGGACTTTAGTTTTTGGATAATGCAGAGTATTAACTAAAAATCCTGCACTTGGGGGAAGTTTGCCATATATTGTTTACAAAGGAATAGTAGCCCTAAATTTGGGGGGAAAATGTGATGATGTTTAATGTATATTATGTACAACTTTTAAAATGAGTGGTCTAATAATGCCTGGGTTTCTACTTATTAATACGGTGGTTACCATGTACTATATTGGTAAGGACTACTTCTTGATTTGTGTGGGAGAACAATATCCTAACAAAAAAAATAATCTTTCCAACAATTGAAAAGCATTAAGCAAAACAGATGGCTCTGGATTATTTTTTATTAAAAGCAAAATAGTTTTAACAACAAATTTATCTTGGTGAAAGTTCAATAATATGGACACACATATGTTTAGAGAGCCAATTTGATCTCGTTTTACTTCGGACCTTTCTGAAACTTCTTCTTTTGGTTCTTTACTCTCCACTGTATTTTATTTAGGGTTATGACTGTAATCCATTCATTTATTATTGTGGAGGGGAAAATGGGGATCAGGAAGGAATAAGATATTTAGGGGACAACTTCATGTGTTCGGGAAGGAAGACCACATGTATTGGTGGGAAAATTCAAAATAAGGAGTTTGGTGTAAAATGGGGAGTTGGGGGGGGGGCTTGTCACTATTTAAAACCTAGTGTGAAAGGTAAAGCCCAGGAATCAAGAAAAAAATAAACAGGAGTTGAACGTAACCCTATGTGTGGCATGATCACTTTTCTCTATTCCAGGGCCTCCATTTTGGTAAACATATTCTGCTAAGGTTCCCCACAATAATGCCGAAGTGAGGTTTGGTGGGTTGTTGTTAATTAAGACTCAAGCAAATCAAGCAATTGAGACGTTGCATTCAGAAATCGCAGCAGTCAGCTGTTTGCGCAACTGAACTTCTAGCCGAGGACTCTCAGATCTCAAAGGTTTTTTAGAGAAAGTGTGACATTTTTAAATATTTTAATGCAAGAGCAAACCATTCCCTCCCTCCTCACCGTGCACACTGCAGCCCGCTGGCCCAGGATTGCATGAAGTAGGAGAGAGTCCCGCATATCTGAGCAAGGGTTCTGTTCTCATCAGCAGGAGCAGGTGAGCAAGAATGTTTGTTGAAATATTTAGGCAAGAACCACTCCTTCCTTTGGCTACTTGTGGATGCTATTAGAGGGGATGGAGGCTTTGTTTGGCAGAGTGATGGAGGGCCTAGATTTCACCCTCAAGTTCACGCTATGGTTTTTCCCTTTGGGCTTCGTTCTGGAGATGCAGTTGGGGGGAAAACTTCAATGCATTTGCCTAAGGCAGCCTCTGATTACTTAGTTTCTGCTTCAATAACGATTAATTTTATGTGGACCGAGCTCCCGTCTAAACTCATTTTTTTTTTCCACACTGATTTCTTAAATGCAATTGGTCACGGGGCTGTCTGTGACTTCATGTCTGCAAAATCAAACCCATTCCATCTTTGTCGTTGTTTTATTTCTCTGGATGTAAACGCGCAGTCGCCTGTGTGCATGCACTGTTTTATGTGTTCCCCTCCTTCCCTTGAGCACATGGAAACCCAGCCCGACCTCCTCTCCCAAATTGGGGACAGTGGGGCCAATGAGCAGGTGCTTTGGAATACAGCAGGCTCAGGTGCAGGACTATCAATCTCCAGGAAGAAGGAATTGCAAATACCTGGAAAGCGCTCCCCTAATTCAAACAATTTCACATAGCTGAGGCCTCTCCAAATACCCCGTAAATAAAAGATGGCAGCTGGCAGGATTTTTAAACCAAAGACCACGCACCGCTCTTTCTCCCCATCCCTTCATTTCTACAGTGTATCTGTCCATCTTTTTCTTATCTCTATTTTTACATTTCATTACCCTCCTGCTCTCCCTCCCCCTTCTCGCCTTCCCTGAAAAACACATTTCTATCTGGCACAGAAAATAAACTCAGATTGTGGGTAGTTATGTTAATCTAATTCAATCCTCAGCGGGTTAAGAGTGAAATTCTAATAGTGGAGCTGTTGAGGGCTTTTTTGTTAATGGCTTGGGGATTACATTGAGTTAAAGGCTCATTTCCTAATCAAACAGAGAGGGAGAGAGTGACTCCGAATATTTATGAGTCTCCCAGTGAGAGTTTAAACATTCAACTCCAAAAGCAAGGTTTCTGCAAGAAGAAAGAGTTAAAACCCCTCAGGGCTGCTGGGGAAAAGAATTAAACCAGTTAAGCCATCAGCATTTTCAGGCTGCTGTACAACTTCAGCAAAGTGGAAGATGGGGAGAGAGGGGGGAATCGGTCCACAAAGCGAGAATGGAAACTGTGGCAGGAGCTCTGAAGCCAGAGTCAGCTGATGTGTTCAGAAAAAAAAAAGTCCCTAGCAGCCCAGCAGACGTGGATCCTCCATTCGCAAGGGTCTGGAGGGGATGTGTGCCTCCAACTCCCCAAATCAATTCTCCTCCTCCATTCCAGAGGTGAGAACGCAGAGACAGGAGTATGGCTCAATTTTCCAGCAACTGGAGAGTTCCCCTGCTGCCTGGTGGAGCAGGTGGAGAGGATTCTCCCCCACTTTGGTCCTGCAGCTGAAATGCTGTGGGCTGTCTCCCCTCCTGGAGCAAATTCACATCTCCACCAGCCCCTCTTTTCCCCTTTGCTCTGTCATTGGGTCCAAGACCCTGGTCCCCCTGCCCTGCTCTCTGTATACGAGGACCTCAACGCCCATCTGGTTCACTGTGCCCACGAGAAAACAGGCCGAGATCTCCCTGATCTGCAGCCAGAGGAGGCGAGGAACAACCTGGCCAAGGTCAAGCAATGGCAAGGCAAAGCCGAGGTCAGGAGTCTAAGTTCTCCATGCCGTTCTGGCCGCTCTCTCCCCTGTTTCTCTGGGCTACAGTGGAGGAGATGGGAAAGTCAGAGCCAGATGGCTGCCCGAACGTGCCCCGGCTCTCCTGGAGTGTGGTCTCCTGCTTGGGAAGCAAAGGCAGGAATCCCTCATACAGGAGGATTCTGAATGCTCTGCGCACATTTGCCTTTCTTTTCTGCCACCAACCAAGGGAACAGTTTCTAGTCCTTTCACTTGGGCCTATTTTCCTGCTTCATGAGATCAGCAGAGGCTCTAGACAGCAGACTTTCTACCAGTGGAGACCTCTGGCTTTTTGTTTTCCCCTTTTCCCCGGGCGCTGTTCTTTCTCTTAGTGCTTCATGCTCAGTGGCCTGTGAGTCCTCTTGCACTTGCCCTTCCTCCTGTCAAGATGGCATTTATAGGGGCGCCTTGGTGGCTCAGTTGGTTAAGCGTCTGCCTTCAGCTCAGGGTATGATCCCAGGGTCCTGGGATCAAGCCCCACATCGGGCTCCCCGCTTGGTAGGAAGCCTGCTTCTCCCTCCCCCTCTGCCTGTCACTCCCCCTGCTTGTGCTCTCTCTCTGTGTGTCAAATAGAAGATGGCACTTATAGCATATCTACATCGGCTTTGCTGTGAAGCCTTCCTTATGTGGTCGGCATCTCCCTCTTCTTGGAGCCCCCGACAGATCTCCCTCCAGTATTGCATTCTGGGGCGTGATTGTTTCCGGGTCTCCCTCATTGCACCAGACACTCCCCAAGGGCAAGGACAATGTTCTATTCCCTTTTGTATGTGCAGCTGCTCACCGATGGTTCCTGCCACGTGCCTCTTGTGGACGGCACCAAGCTGTGGTCAAGAACACACACTCTGAGCAGGCAGCCCGGCTTTGAACCCTGGCACCACCTCTTCTCAGCTCCAAGACTTGAGCTAATTAATCCCTTCCGGCCTCAGTTTTCCCATCTGCTAACTGGGCATAATTATAGAGCTTACCTCACAGGGTTGTCATACCCCTAAAGACAGGCTATGTCTTCATCAGCTTGGGCTGCTGTGACAAAGTACCATAGCCAGGGGGCCTAAACAACAGAAATGTATTTCTCATAGTTCTGGAGCCTGGAAGTCCAAGATCAGGGTGCTGGCATGGTCACGTTCAGGGAGGACCCTCTTTATGGGCCAGTGACCACGTTTCTCATTCATCTTCACGTGAAGGAGAGAGCAAGAGTGCTGGTCTCTTCTTCTTAGAAGGACAAGAATCCCATCATGCCCCCCCCCCATGACCTCACTTAAACCTAATTACCTCCCAAACGCCCCACCTCCTAATACCATCACATGGGACATCAGAGCTGCAACAGAAGAATTTTGAGGGAATACAAATACTTGTATTTGTATTTGTAACTTGTATTTGTAACAAGCTATTTTCTGAATGCTGGCCACCAGAGTCCTGGGTCAGCAACACTAACAGCCTCATCTGCCAATGAACTATATCGCTAGGAAACCAGGGATCAAGGCCTATCAGGACCCCCCACCCCGCACCCCCATCACCAATCTGAAAAGAATGTAGGGAGAGCAAAGTTTGGGAACTGGGCTCTGGACAGCAGAGTTTCCCCTCCTAAGTGAGGGGAAACAGAGTTTGCTTGGCTCCCTTGGCCCTGGCTCACCTTCCAACAGGCATTTTTGTGCTTAGGTCCCCAGGTCACCCCTGCACCCCTCTCCACCCTGCGTCCACAGAGGGCAGCGCAGTCTCTACCCACAGAGCAGGCCAGGCTGGTCCCGCCTGTGAAGCCAGCAGGCCTGTGTTCTCGGGGCAGCAGGTGCCTTCTCTGTCCCCCTCTCTCTCAACGCAATCACTTGACAAGTGACTCCCAGAGACAAGCGGGCCCCCCGCCATTCCTGAAGAGGTGTCCTCTCATGGACGCCCCCGGTCCTGGTGTCCTCAACGCTCTTCTGTGTCTCTGTGTCGGGACTTCCTACGCTGCAAGGCAACAAGCCCTGCTCCTTTTCTTTCCCCGCTGAGAAGCCACATAGTTCCTGATCGAAGCCGGGATCCGGGATGTGAATCCTGGGACCACCCAAACTGATGTCATTCTCCCTGCCCTCCTTCTCTCCTCTCCTTCCTAGATGTGGGGGTACCACTATTAAACCCTGGAATCATCACTGTGACCCCTTTGCCTCCTCACTACATGTCTCTGAAATTCCCCAGTGCCTAGAACAGTGCCTGGCATATAGTGTGTGTCCCATCAACACAAACAAAGTGAGTTGCGTGGAGTTGCTTCTCTCGAGGGGGCACCTCTGATCCCTTCATTGTAAGAGGAGTGATTGGAAGTTGTGAGTGTCCAGCTGCCTTAACTACCTTTGCCTGTGACCCGTGGATCGTGGTCCTTGCCCCAGCCCCTCTCCCCTCGGTCCCTCCTGCTTTCATGTTCCTCTGGCCAGACCAAAAAAAAAAAAAAGAGGTGTGTCTTTTATTTAGACGTGCACAAACCTTCCTGGGAATTTTATTCTAATCTGTAAAGAAGCTTTGTCTAAGCCAATGTCAGATACCAGCTAAGCTGGTACCTCTCCGGTGACTGCTTCCCTCGTCTGTCGTGCCCTGACCTCTGCCCTTTCTGGGCTGTGCTTACCTGCCCCTCTGGCGTCTCACACTCTGTGGGGCCCTCGTCCTCTTCCCGATGTAACCGCACTGGTCCCGTGTGGTACACCTAAGAGGGAGACCCTGCCTTCTGGAGTGTTCCAGAGTGTCTGCTTCCATTAGCGCAGACAAGGCTTTTGAAAGGTGGCAAGAGAGGAACATGAGCTTAGGTACCGGATTCTTCCCAGAAGAGTATTTCTGCTCTCTTTTGGAAGGCAGCAGATGAAAACTCAGGCTGCAAAGGGTTAAATGATAGCAACAAAAAGTCTAGGCATCTCCTGGGGGCTGGGGGCTGCCTGAGACAATTGATTAGCTTGGCTTAATGATCTTTCCAGCGATCCAGCGATCCAAGATCCAGTGATCTTTCCATATTCAGGAGTGAAATTATTGCTGATTAGGCTGTGTGTGAGTGTGTGTGTGTGTGTGTGTTTGGGTGCATGGCAGTATGGGGTAGGATAAGATCTGAGAAAGAAACGTCATAGATTGCTCCTAAGTCAGCCCCAGAACTGACCTGTCACCCCATGTATGTCTGCAGTTCTATTAAGACTTCGTGTGTGTGCAAGTCAGCCGGGGAGGGGCAGCTCCTTATGAATCTAGAATTACTTTGAAATAAAAAGTTACCAAACAAAGTCAGTTGGAGGGAGTTTGAATGTCGAGGGCTGCTTGCACCCGCAGCTTCTGTGGGCAGGGGGGCAGACCGGTGCCGTGGACAGGGGCAGGGACCAGGTGGGCCCAGCCCAGCCCCCAGCTCAGGCCGGTGATACTGAAGGTGCACAGGCTCTCAGGGCCTCGGTTCCTTGATCGTGAAATGGTGGCTTGGAGGAGGTCTCTTAGGCCCTCCCACTCTAAAAGTTGACATTTAAAACTGTTATTCATGGCAGAGCCAACACGTCATGCTCCCAACCAAACCAATAACCACAGGTCGCCAGCCTGTGTCCTCTTACTGCCAGGCCGCGGGCCCATGGCTCTTCTCTGGCTTCATGCCTTGACTGTCGTCATTCGGTTCCTATTCTCTATCATCTTCCTCAGTTTGTTCTTTCTCCTCAGCTCCCTCCGTCTGTAAGTACATCTGGGCAGTGAGTGGAAAACTGGTCTGGCCCCCTTGCTCCACAACACTTGATAAACTTGGCATTTTTCAGGTTGTTTTTAGTTTGTAGACACTCTTGTTTCCTGCCTCTGTGGTCCTAAGATTCTGCCGCCACAATCCTCCGCCCCAGAAGTCGCGTCTAGGTTTCCACACGTCCGGAGAAGCCCCAGCACTGAGCGCCGGCTCCTCGGGATTTGCTTAAAGTCCTCAGGCGGCCTCGGAAGAGAGGATTTGGGGTCAGGATTTGGAAGAGGGTTCCTAGTCAGGGCGACCCCAGCAAGTGCCTAAGCCCTTCCTGCCTTCACTTCTTCACCCACAGAAAAGGGGGCAGAAACCTGCTCCGAGTGCCTCAGGCCTAAAATAAGAATCAGAGCACAAACATTCCTTTGAAATGAGACGCGCTAACCAGTCTCAGACTCCCCTGAGGCGATCTCCCCGAAGTGCTTTGGGTGGTGACTACGTAGGCTTGGAGCCCCAGGGAACTCAAGTCCACCCTGTACTGGCTGTGACCTTGGGCAAGTCCCCCAGCCTCTCCACTCTGCACCCGACTTCCTCATCTGTATAATGGGCACGATGAGAGCTCCTTCCCCATGAAGTCGATGTGAAGATTAAAGAAGATGCACGCAGAGGCTCTTGGTGTGGTGGCTCCTAGCTTATAAGCTCTCGGGGCCGTTGGCCAAGTGCGCGTGCTTGCTTCGGCTTCCATAGGTTCGTCTCTTGCCTTCTTTCCCCATTTATTTTTGGGGCTGAATTTGCCTAATCAATGAAAGTGGGGAATGGGGGCAGAGGGAAGGCAAGTGGATGCATTATAATGAAACCTGTGGAATCTCTGCTAAAAATATCAGAAATATTACCTTGAAATATGATGCTCTACTGATCATCATGGTGATCATTTTCTAGGGCCGCATGCCAAAAAGGCCAAGAGGAGGGAAGTTTCAAAGTCTCTGCATTCCTCCCCCTGAATGGCTTACACAGACAACAGAAGGTGCCCCCTAGAGGTGGTTTGGAGACGCGCCCCCGTCCTCCACAATTCCCCACACTTCTGTCCCAGAGCCAAGTGAGCACCCTCCCAGTGCCTGCCTGGGGCTGGAGAGATCCGGCCAAGCCTCCCAGCCCTCATGGAGATCTGCTCTCCATAGCCTCGCATCGTCCAGGCGTGAAAGCCGGAAATGGTTTAGATGGTCACGTGTGTCCGCAAGTGTTGTGGAATCACTGGAGCGTAGTGTGTGCACGGGGCGAATTCCTCCTCCTCACATAGTGGGGCTGAGCAGAGATGGCTTGTTTTCCGTACGTTTGATGGTGCATCTTTAGGGGATACTCCTCGAGGAAAGAAGGCGGCAAGTAGGTAAGGACAACTTCTGATGTCTCCAAGGTGGTCTGATTTGCATATTTCGAGGGACTTGTAGAAGTGACATCTCACTCTTAGGGGAAAATTCTGAATCCAGACTTGTGAGCAGCTTGTGTATTTGTGCACACGGGTACACATTAAGGGTATTGTGGTCAGCCATCCATGACTCTCTTCTTTCTCCTTCTCGGGCTGAGAGTAATCTTGAAGGAACATGTAATTACTATTTACTCTAGGGCACTCAACTGAGAACACCCTCATGTAATGACTCTTGAGTTAATTCTGCCTTCAGATGCCCATCTGCTCTTGCTCCTTTGGAAACCAACGGGAACCGAGCACCACTTTTTAGCCCAGGGGAAAAGATCCTGAGATGGTTATTAGTCCCTCTAAGTTCAGGCTGTACTCTTGGGCAACAGAAATAGGGTGGTAGCATCGTTCTCATGCAGAATTTTCACCCAGATTTCTGCACTTAGTGATAGAAACTTCAAAGCAGAAACAACTGCTAATCTAATGAGCAGTCTTGGTGGATTTGGACAGTCAGCAGCATTGATAAGGGAAGGGCATTCAGAAAGATTCTAGAGACAGGACTGTAGCATTTATATAAAGTTTTCAAACATGCAGAGATGCTCTGCATTGCCTAGGGGTCAGACATAGACGTGCATGAAAATGAGAAACACCCGCTCCAGGAGAGGAGGGGTATGTGCCCGTTAGAGTATATTCTCTATACCCCTTGGCCAAGTGCTCCAGGAGAGGAGGGGTACATGCCCCTTAGAGTATATTCTCTATACCCGTTGGCCAAGTGCGCGTGCTTGCTTCGGCTTCCGTAGGTTCGTCTCTTGCCTTCTTTCCCCATTTATTTTTGGGGCTGAATTTGCCTAATCAATGAAAGTGGGGAATGGGGGCAGAGGGAAGGCAAGTGGATGCATTATAATGAAACCTGTGGAATCTCTGCTAAAAATATCAGAAATATTACCTTGAAATATGATGCTCTACTGATGTAGTTGGACACGGGTGTGGAGGCTACCGAACTGTTTATGGAAACGCAACTGATTTTTATGGCAGCATATTGAGCAAGCCTTTAGGTGAACTTCCAGAAGGTCCCCGTTCGAGTCCCAGCTCTCACACTGCCTGATAACTTTGTATAAGTCACTTGACCCCTCTCTGTCTCTGGTTCTTTACCTGTAAAAGGCATGGGTAGGCTAGCTGACCTCTTCTGGGTGCTGAACTTCTCCGGGCCCCTCACCAGGAAGTGATCGTCTTGTATCACAACTGTTTGCATGGCGGTTTCCCCTCCAGAATTAAGGCTCTCTGGGCAGGGACTGGGGGTCCCATTCCTCAGTGTAGTCCCTCAGCATGCCTCTGAATGTTCTAATGAAATAAAGGACACGAGTAAATGCTAGCCCCCACTCCTCCCACCCAGTATGACTTGGCTGTTTCAGAAATGCTTCTGCCCTGGCCAGTTATCCTGAATGGCTCCAGTGTCTCCCCTCTGTGTGCCCCTCACTGGTGGTTCATTCACTGGTGTGAACTGGAAAATCTTTTTGCACTATGTAGATGGAGCTGCCCAAAACCAACCCACTGAAAACATCTTTTAGGAAGGACATTATTTCCCAACTGCCACATCTACTTCTCTATTTGACCATTCTACTCTCTGTTTCTGTTCTTTCCCCCCTCTCTCCATCATATTCTATTAATTTAAAAATATTACATTTGGAGGCTTGCTAAATAAAGAGACCTCGGAACACGAAGTGTCCTTATCTGCTTTCTGGGTCCCTATGTGCTTCCCTGTAAAGGTTTCTTTTCCTCATTTTTTACTAAATGGCCTTGATTTTTATCATTAATCGCTGTGTAACAATTCTTTTTACTGCATCTAACTTATTTCTAGAACATTCTCCCGTAAGTCCTTACCTCTACTTCGATTGATCCCTTGAGCCACTTCTCACTTCTGTCTTTGCCATTTCATAAACTTAGAAAGGGATTCCTTTATATGTTGGACCCTTGATCCTGGGACTTTCCTAGCCCTCCACCAAAATTTCCCAGAAGAACGGCTCTTACAATTGGACTTTCACAGCCCAGGTGGTCTTGGGTCTCAGTCATTTCCATACTGAGCCTGGGGACATGCTTTGTTGTCTGCCGCCTAAAACCTCCTACTTCCTTCAACCAGCACCTTTCACACTGCCTATGAACCACATTAGGAATTGAAAGCCTTAAAAATTCTTCAGTATCTCTCTTTTGCGCTCTACTGTGAAAGATCCCGCTTTTCTCCCCTGACAATAATCTCAGTGCACATTAACTGTACCCTTACCTGATACCTGAGCGTGACATTTCCTCAAGACATGGCTTCTTTGTTTCTCAGTACTTGGTTCCTTTTTATTATTAAAAAATATTCCATGATGTAAATACAAAACATGTTTTGCTTGCAATTTTTTAAAAAATTTTAGTTTGGACGTATAGTTGGCATACGATGTTGTGTTTCAGAGGCACGATATAGCGATTCGACAATTCTATACATTACGCAGTGCCCACCACGTGTAGCTACCGTCTGTCCCCCATTACTGACTGCGCTCCCTGTGCTGTACTTTTCGCCTCTGTTACTCACTTATTTTTACAACCGGAAGCTGGTACCTCTGATCCCCTTCACCTATTTCACCCATCCCCCAATGCCCCCCCCTTGGGCAGCCACCAGTTTCTGCATTTATGAGTCAGTTTCGGTTTTGTTCGTTCATTTGTTTTTTTTTTTAGAATTGACATGTGAGTGAAATCATACAGTATTTGTCTTTCTCTGTGTTTTACTCGGCATAATACCCTCCTCGAGACAATTCCTTACCGTGGCATTTTACGTTGTTGCTTGGTGCTTGCGTAGTTTCTGGATGTTTTCACGTGTCCCACCTCTGTGTCTACTACTCTTCTGAGTGTGGGAAAAGGAAAGAGGCAGGTACCGAGGTTGTGTTATGTGCCGGAAACTTTCCACAGTTTACCTTCACTGATCCTCGTAACAACCGAAAGACACAAGTATTATTATTATTCCCATTTGACAGAAAAGGAAACAGAGACACAGAGGTTGTGGACCTTGCTGAAGGTCACGCAGGTGGCAGGCGGTATGGTCTGACATCATCTTCTACAATATCAGTACAGAGCTAAGTGCAAGAAGGCGACCAATAAAAACCACACCAGCACTCTCTGGTAGCATTTCCATAAACATTGAACTTGGCCCACCATACACCTCCCCAGACCGTAGGAGAGCTCCTGCAGCTCTTGCTTCCCTCTGCCGAGTCCCTGCATCCTGGGAAGTATCACCACACACTCACTTCTTTCCGGCGAGCCCTCTGCTAATCATCCTTACCTCGCCTTTGCCGTGGCTAACAGTCTTGTGCCTCCTAAATAAATGTTTAAAATTCTCTCCAGAGGAGTTGGCAACCCTACTAGTAAAATGGAGACCCAATCTGTGGCTAGAATGGGTAGACTTTAAGAGCTCCCAGGGTATGGGGTCCTCTTTCAGAAAGCATGTCCCTGTTTTCTCCTTCTTTATGATGGCTGTTCCTTCCCTCACTCTTCTGACATCTGATCCTCCCTTCAGTCAGCCCGCAGCAGTGTTCTCCTTCCCTTTGTTTCCTATTTTGTCTTTCCCCATCAACCATAATCCACTGCACGGTTTTCTTATTGAGCGACCAAGGCAAAGAAGAGGGGTCTCTCACTAATGCCACCATCTCCAACGGCTGGACTCCTTGCCCAATCTCCTGTGACCTTTGTCTCCTCTCAATCCACCCATCTGGGCTCTTGGGATGCTAATCACATCCCTGAGGACAGTTATAATATTTTCCCACCTTGGATGGAGTCCAGCATGCGCTCACTGTTTGGGACAGAGTGTTTGTCATCTCCCTGTCCGTGACCTTCCCTGGGTACAGGTTCATCGGGTTTCTGCCTTTCCTCTGGCTTCCCTGCCTCTTAAGGGGCCCTCACAGCCTGCATGCAATCTACCTCCTGCTGACAGTGCGTGGGGGTGCCTGGGGGACACTGGCCTTTGCGATGAAATGCTGACAGATGTTTGATCGTCACTGGTGTGATTCCCAATGTCTCATCTTCCCCTCCTGTCCTTGAGCCACAGTGTGGCGCTGACAACCTCTGTCAGGTCATTAAAGTTCCTTACACGGTTTAGTGGGGAAATTTTCTGTCTCTGAAGGACTCACATTCCTTGGAGACTTTGTTTCCCACTGTGTCTGAGGTTCTTAGGGTCTCCAGTCTCCCATCTCTCCTTTTGTGGGGAGAATATGAAAGTTCTCCAGAGTGGGAGGGAAGGCTTACCTGATGTGACTGTGGTTGCTCTCAGTGGAGGCCACTGGGTCCCCAGCGGCATGGGACAGGGTATTAGGGTGACCTGTAGGATCCGTTCGTTTCCTGAGTCATGGCCTTGACCCAGGCTCTGGTTCTCCAGATTGGAGTGACTCAGAGGAGACCAATGTTACCCCCTATTCTTGGGGCCTTTACAGATCAGAAACTGACATGCCCCCAGATTGGGTGAGTCTGTTGCTTAATCTTTGCCTTTTCCTCTGATGGGCATGCGAGTGTCTCTGCTGGATGGTTTTCTCTTGTTTCTGTGTTCGATCCTGGCTGTTTGGGGGAGACTTCTGATAGGTGGGGAAGGGAGTGGCCCTGGTCAGTGTCCCCAGAGGCAGAGCCTGAAACAGGGATTCTGGGCAAGAGATGTCCTGAGGGAGTGCTGTCTGGAGAAACCAGCAGGAGAGCAAGGGAAGAGAGGTCAGTGGGGGAGGGGGCTAAGGAAGGACAGGGATTCCCACAAGGAGCTCTGGAGCATAAAGGCCACCACAGAGTTGTCCCACCTTGATGTGGGACAAGCATACTGGCCAGCTCTACCCCCATAACAGCCAGTCATTGGCTGTGAACTGCCCTAAGGGGAGAGGGTAACCTCCCAGGCTCTTCCGGACCAAAGGGGCTCCCACTGGTCCAGGAAATTTCTCAGGAGAAGGCTGCGGCCCTTCAGAACTGGGGATGGGTACACCGGTGGCAAAGGGATCTTAGCAGAGCACTACCAACACCTCGACACAGAGATTATACTGTGGTCCTGGTGGGGGCTTCTTTCTCTCCATCTCCATGTGAGCCGTCACTCTCTTCCCTGGGATGAGCCCACGGAAGAGCCATAAAGCACCAGGACCCTGGGTGCTGAAGACGGCAGGTGACAAAGACAGGGACTCTGAAGATGCCAGTACCCAGAGGCTGCATTATTGCATCAGGGGGCCACAGCAAACCCTGAGGGGCTTGGTGTCTCCGATTTATAGCTGAAGGCACAGGGGCTCCCACGTCAGCCTGCCTGGGGGCACGGCATGCCTACGAAATGGTACCAATGAGTTTTTAACTCAAGCCTGGTTGCCTCTATAAATCTATGTTGGATTTATCAAACCAGTAGGGCTCAGGTACTGAATTCTGGGAATACCGGGGTCGGGTCCCAGAGAGCATGCGGCTCCTACCCTTCTGAATCCCTTCCTGGCGTCCACCCACCTGTAACACACAGTAATCAGGCTCCCTGCCCTGGCCCCGCGCGAAACCTCGTCCTCCCCCCGTTACTGTAAGATACCCTCTCCCCGCGCTGCCCTCATGGTACACAGCCCCAGAGCGCCGCGCCCCCCTCCTGCATGTGCCGCGGCCCCTCGCTGGCTCCCACAAGTGCCCACGCGCCTGAAGCACACCGCCGTTCCTGCCCATGCCCACGGGAACGTGCACTCGTGCGGTAGGCCAACGGCTCGGGACCTCCTCACACATCCACGGGGCTGTCCTCGTTGCCTGCTCCGGGGCTCTGCACTGCCCAAACCAACTGGAAAGTGACTTCAAGGCCCCCTGCTGTCCCCATGCTGAAGGAACGTACACACACAGGGACCCTGTGGCCTGATGGCAGCGGAGCAGAGGGCACACCTTCTGACTTTGGACTAGTTCAGGCTCGGATTCTGGTCTGCTACTTACCCACTTTATGGGCCCGGGACGCGAATCTGTAGTTTTGCGCTCAGTTTTCTCTTGTGTGCAGAAGGGATGCTCACATCCAGGCTCCTGGAGTCGTAGCAAGGAGTAGGGGAGGTGAGGCAGGAGGCAGCACAGGCTCGGGGCTGGGCTCAGTAACGCTGCTGTCCTTGTGACAAGGTGTCTAAAACTCAGGGACAATGAGCACCATGGAGTTTTTAGGGACACAAACTCTGGCGGGAGGGTTCTGATGGTAACAATCTTTAGTCTAATTCAAAATGTTGCTGATTCAAGAATTTGATGGTTGCCATGGGAAGAGGGTGGGAACGAGGTTTGCTTTGGGATTCGTTCGGGGCCACACCATTGCCCACTCCTCCTCTGCATTCAGCACCCCGGGACACTTTCGAAAAGCCACGCTGCTTTCTTCTCTGGCTGTGGTCTGCACAGAGTGGGGAAGAAAGCACCTTCCTGCCAACAGCTTTTCCCAGTGTCTGGCATGTTTGCTTCCCTGGGTAGAGGGAGGCTCTGGGGTGCCCAGGCCACCATCTGCTGGAGCCGCCATGCCTGGGCCCAGCACCAGCCCAGCCTCCAGGAGGACCCCATCCCTAGCTTTTGGCAGCTGCCTGGGCCAGGGGAGCCCAGGCCTGGGCTGGATGACCTCGCAGCTGTGCCTTCAGCCCCTCGGGGGCTTGTGTTTCTGTCTCTCTCAGGGGCCCATCCCGGCTGCCGGGCAGAGCGCCCACTGTCCTTCAATACCAGAGGCTCACGTTGCCTGGCCCGTGCCAGCAGTTGGCAAAGGATTTTCAACCAAGAGTCCCCATGTCTCTTGCATCCGTGGCTGCCTGCTTGTCCCACCAGAGGCATGGACCCCAAGTGGGGGTGAGGCCTTGCCAGCTTTTCCATTTCTCTTTGACAGGTCTGAAAACTCCTTGAAAGACATGTAGTTTCACATGAGTCAAGGAGGGAAATCATGCAGGTGGCCCTGAAAACAGAGGCACTTGTTAAATTGTAGTGAAAAGATACACTAAGCAAGGTCTGAGTTTTCTACCTTGACTCTATGAAAGAGTATATGGCTTATGATGAGGGGGAGGAGGGGGAGGGAAGAGGAGGAGGAGGAGGTAGGAAGGAGGAAGAGAAGGAAGGGGCAGGGGAAGGAGGGGGGAAAGGGGAGGAGGAGGAAGGGGCAGGGGAAGGAAGGAGCAGCGGGAGGAGGGGGGAAGGGGCAGGGAGGGGGAGGGAAGGGGAGGAGGGGAGAAGGAGAGTGAGGGAGGGAGGGGGGAAGATGAGGAGGGGTGGGAGAAGGAGGGAGAGGGGAGGCAGCCCCACGTGAGAGCACACACTACGAAGCAGGCCCCATGTTTGCTGTCCTACTCCTGTGGTTCCTTCTCATACTCAGCAACCATAGGAAATAGGTGCCGTGATTCCCCCCATTTTACAGATGAGAAAGATGAGGGCCAGAGGAGTTAAATGATTTGCCCTAGGCCACACAGCTGCTGAGTGGCTGCAGGGGATTTGAGCCTGGTCTCTCTCTAACATACGTCCTTTTTTTTTTTTTTTTTTTTTTACATACTTTTACATCCATTTTGATATTTGAACCACAAATATATATTCAAAAACTTAAAGAATTAAAAAAAATTAAGTGTTTGACAGCATATGTTGCAGGTTTTTGTTTTGTTTGACTTGCCAGGTTTTTTTTTTTAATTGTGGTAAACTACGCAGAACACAAAATTTACCATCTTAACCACTGCACAGCTCAGTGATACTAAGTTCATTTGTATTGTTGGGCAACTCTCACCAGCATCCATGGCCAGGATTCTCTTCGTCTGAAGGAGACTAAACTGAAACTTGTCTCCGTTAGACACTAGCCCTGCCCCTCCCCCCAGCCTCTGACAACCACCGTTCAACTTCCTGCCTCTATGCATTTGACTGCTCCAAGTTCCTCAGATGAGTGGGATCCTACAGGGTTTGCCCTTTTATAACCAGCTTATTTCACTGAGCGCATTGTCCTCAGGGTTCATCCAAGTTGTAGCAGGGGTCAGAATTTCTTTTTAAGGCTGAATAATATTCCACTGTCAGCCTAATACGTCATTCTGCTTAGCTGTTCACCTGCCAACGAACAATTGAGTTGCTTCTACATTTTAGCTTTTCTTTTTTTTTTTTTTTTAAGATTTTATTTATTTATTTGACAGAGAGAGATCACAAGTAGGCAGAGAGGCAGGCAGAGAGAGAGGGGGAAGCAGGCTCCCTGCTGAGCAGAGAGCCCGATGCGGGGCTCGATCCCAGGACCCTGAGATCATGACCTGAGCCAAAGGCAGAGGCTTTAACCCACTGAGCCGTCCCTACATTTTAGCTTTTCAAATAATGCTGCTGTGAACACGGGTGTACCAATATCTCTTTGAGACTCTGCTCTCAATTCTTTGGGGCACATGCCCACCGTGGAATTGCTGGATTATATGCTAAATCTATCCCCAATTTTTCGAGGAACCGCCATACTGGTTTCCATGGTGACTGCCCCATACGGCGTTCCTGCCCGGCGTACACAAGGGTCCGCTTTCTCCACATCCTCGCCAATACTTGTTTTTTCCTGGGGTTTTGATAGTGGCCATCCTGATGGTGTGAGGCAGTGTCTCACTGTGGCTTTGATTTGTATTTCCCTGGATGAGTGAGGTTGAGTGAGGTTGCACGTCTTTCCACATGCTTATTGGCCATTCATTTATCTTCTTTGGAGAAATGTCATTTCGAGTCCTTTGCCCAATTTCTAATCAGGTTGTTTGGTTTTTGAAGCTCTTGAGTTTTAGGAGTTTTCTCTATACTCTAGATACTAATCTCTTATCAGAGGTATGATTTGCAAATAGTTTCATTCTGTAGGTTGCCTTACACTCTGTCGATGGCGTCCTTTGATACACAGATGTTTTTATGAAGTCCAAAGGGTCTGTCTTTTTCTCTTGGTGTCTGTGCCTTTGGTGTTACAGTAAAGAGGTCACTGCCAAACCCAATGTCATGAAGCTTTGCCCAATGTTTTCTCCTAAGAGTTTGATCACGTTAGCTCTTACATTTAGGACTTGACATATTCTGAGTTAATTTTTTGTATGGTGCTAGGTAATGGTCCAGCTTCGTTTTGCTGCATAGGGATATCCAGTTTTCCCAACACCGTTTGTTGAAAAGACTGTACATTCCTTATTGAATGGTCTCAACATCCTTGTCCAAAATCATTTGACCATACGTGCGAGAGTTTATTTCTGGTAAGACCTATACTTTTAACCAGTTCTTGCACTGCCTCTCAAAACTGTGCAGCGCTCAGTAGAATGATGGAATTTCAAAGCTGCAGGAGACCCCAAGCAAGTAAAGGAGCAACTTCCCCATTCTGTAGGTGGAAGAGCAGAGGCCAGTGGGCAGAGCACTCTCAGTCCACTGCTCACGCCAATACGGGACACTGTGAGGGTCTTCACCTCCTGGAGTGAACTGAGGGGTCAGTGAGGTGCTTTTCTTGCATTTAGCAAGTGTTCCATTCTGTGGGCAAATGCACTCATGTGTTTTGGAAACCCAAAGTGTAGAAGATGGAGGAGAGAGAGGAAGCAACTAGAATTGGCCCAGGAGTGAGGTGTGCTGGTTGGGAGGCTCCTTCAACCCCTCAAGCCAGTCTCCAGGAAACCCCTCTTCTGGGTGACTCTGGGGGAGGCCCCTAACCCGCACACGAGCGCAGCAGGCCACCTTAAAAATCATGTATGTGGTCAAAAACCACTGCTCCTCCACAGCCAAGGTTCCCACCGGCTCTCAGCACACGTTCTACGCTCCGTGCCCACCTCCGCCTCTTTCCTGCCCTTCACTGTCCTTGAGTCTCATGCTCCAGCTATGCCGAACACACTATGTTCCTGAACAAGGGCCAGGCTGGGTGGCACTCCTGGGTCCCGGCTCACACAGACGCCTTCATGACTCTGCTGGGTCGTCCACGTCCCAGAGCCGTCTTCACTGTACCTGCTCTCGTAGAAGTCATCTTGCCTGCCCTGGTCTTCTCATGGGCTCTGAGAACTCACCCCTTGCATGGTGGCCCCCCAGCTATAGTCACATGTGTGTGACTTGCTACCAGGGCTGAGATCTCTTGAGCCAGGAATTGTGTTGCAAATATTCAGAAGAATTCCCTAAAGAACTTGTGTGCGTGTGCATGCGTGTGTGTGCGTGTTGAGCTGAGCCCGTAGCAGGGGCTGGGGGTGGGAGAGTGAGATAGGGGCTCACCAGCCAGGACTTGATGATGTTTAGGAGAAGGCAGTTGGGTATTTTTTGGCCCACCACGCCCCACTATTCCAGTGTGAATATTAGATTTTCATTCTGGGAAAGGGGCCACCAACAAACTGGTTTTCCCAGGGCCCAGGAAGGAGTGGGGACAAGGGGCTGGTGTCTGGCCCAAGAATACATCATCAAGTCAACCCCAGGTTTAATTCCCCTTTGACCTCATGTCCCGGACCTTCACTGCCACCAGCTGGTCCAGGTGCTCGCAGGTCACCTCTGCATGCCAGTTCCCTATCCCCGGCCTCTGCGGGGAGCCGGAGGCTCTGTGCGCCCCAGCACTGGCTGGCCCGGCTGGAAACGGCTGCGCACAGCACAGACACCGCGGCTCACCACAAGCCAGGCACTGACCTATGCAAACACAAGCAGAATTATAGCCACCCATAAACAAATTAGCATCCTTTAAAAGGTGAAAAGCTCCATAAAATGTCTGGGTTTTGTTTACGGCTGCTAGGTGGGGGTGACAGAGCCTCGGATTAAATCACCGGGGTGCCCGTGCGGCTCTCCTTCCTTCCCCTGGCCGGCCCCCAGCCTTTTGGGCGGGCGCGCAGACCGGGGCACGCTCTCCGGCGCGCAGCCCCGTCTTCAATGGCCACTCAGTCCGTCCTGCCGTTGTTCCTGCCAGCCCGGGTCCCAGCAGGTGTTCCCTAATTAGCAATCTCTTCATTTCCAATCAAAGCACAAAGCGGCCCCAAAAGCCTGTCTTTATGAGGGAGCCAGCAGCGGCTAGGGATGTGCAGGGGGATAATTGTCTTCGCCAGTGGCGGCAGTAAGCGGGCTGGCTAATTCATTATTGTAATAACTTTGCTTGTCCTTGGGGAGGTGGGGGTGGGGGAGGGAAGGAGGCGAGGGGGGAGGGGACCGAGTGGCTGAGGGTGGGGCGGGGTGAGGGTCTGGGGCAAAGGGGTGGGGAACAGAGGAGCGAATGAACAGGCACGTGCTGGCTCCCCTTCTCGCCCACTGGCTCTGCCCCCGCTTCCCACCGCGGGTGAGTGACTGGGCTTGCCAGCCCTCTGCAGCAGCCGCCAAGGGGCAAGGAGTCCAGAATTTCCAGAATCTCCGTAGTGCAGGGAGGAGCCCTGGGTTCTGGAGGAGGCTCTGGGCTCTGGGTTCTGGGAGGTGTATGCTCAGTTACCCTCGGGCTGGAGGGGCTGAGATCTGGAAGAAGTCAGGGTCAGTGGGGTGAGGTGGGGGCCGAGAAGGAGCCAGCCCTCTATCCTACCACGGGCTCAAGTCCTGTTAACTCCTAGACCTTGACTGTCATCCTGCCTGGGGACGGTGGCAGAGGGCCACCAGTGAGAATGCCTCAAGGGGCTGCCTTACACTTTGATTGGCAGAAGGATATAGGTGACGTCCCAAAGACCCCTCCGAGTCTCCAGGGGCCACAGAGGTGGCTGAACGTGGCCCTCAGATGAGACCCCCCTCACCCTGTCCTGGGGCACTGTCTCCGAACCACTTCTCTCTCAGTGAGCAGGGCCTTGCGAGTAAAAGGTTGGAGAAGCCCTGCGTGGCAGCCAAGGGCTGGGTCCTCTGGTGGCTTGGTGGAGGCTTGGGGACTCCTGCTGAGCCTCCATCCAAACATGAAATGCAGGTACAGAGGTGGGAAAGGAGGGTGTCCTGGAGGGGGCGCAGCAGGGCCAAAGGCAGAGGTCGAATCCTGGGATTGGGGGTGGAAGGAGGCAAGTCTTGGGGGGCAGGTATGAGTGGGGGGCGTGCCAAGGACTCAGGGGAGATTTGGGAATAGACGGCAAGGCCAGCCCATGGACGGACTGTCAGGCTTCGAGCTCAGTCTTTGTTTCTTGTGCCCCCAGTCAATAGAACACAGCCACTGCCAGAGAGCCCGTGATTGGCATTAGGGTAAACCCTGGCCTTTCCTTGGCAGCAGCACTTGTTGAGAAAAGACCTGGTCCAGGGGTGCCTGGCTGGCTCAGGGGAACACGGGACTCTTGATCTTGGGGTCATTGAATTTGAGCCCTACTTTGGGCATAATTTACTTAGAAAGAAAAGAAAAGGCCTGGACCAGAGCAGGGACCTTCCAGGGGACCAGAGGGAAGGTTCCTTAGACTCCTCCCTCTCCCCTGCAGCGGTAATCTCTAGACCCTGCCGCATGGTACTTGCCATGGGACATTAGCGATGGATTACTGACCAGCCGTTGCCTGACTCCCCACAGCCTGGCTCTGAGCTCTGCGCATTTCCCTGGGGCCTTAGTGCACGGTGGTTAGGATCAGGGGCTCTAGAATCAGACCTGTGATCAAATCCTGGCTCCATCAGCTAATTCACCACTTTGTGCCTCGGTTTCCTCATCTGCGAAATGGGGGTGCTGAGTCCCTACTGCACATGAGCTACCACATGGGAAGGGCGCAGCACGGTGCTGGATGGTAGTGAGGGCTCCTGCTGGGCCAGTTCCTGCTCTGAAAGACTCCGGAATCGGGAAGGGGGGTGTGAGGGGACTGGGAGGGGGTATTCATGGCTCCTTCCACCTGTGGTTTTCCTCATCTGCGAGGTGAGATCAGGGAGGCTGAACTTGGATGCTCTGAGGTTCTCAGGTTGAAGAATGCTGGGAGGCGCCGTGGCGGGAAGGGTTGTGCTGCGCTATAGCCCATCCTCTAGTTGGGGGCTAACTCTGAGACCTCTATCTTGACCTGGAGGCTGAGGCCCAGTCCACCCCCTCCCCCCCACCGCCGTCTGTGTGCTTCCGGGGGGGAGGCCATGGGGCTGGTTCCTGGACCCTGCACCTGTGAGTCCTGGGGGGAAGGGGTGGCTGTGCTCACGGGGCGTCCTCCTGGCCCTGGACTTGGTCTGGCCGCAGAATACAGTTTGGGGGGCCCGGTGCCCAGCCCCCAGCTCTCTCAAAGGACGTTTCCTCAGGCGTTGATCCCTGCTCGCACACTAGCTTCAGAGTCTGCAAAACCAAAAAGTCAGCCTTGGTCTTCGCCCACCCCCGATTTACAGATCGTTCTACAACAGCCTTCCCACAGTTATTTATGAAGCGTCTATTAGGTGCCAAGCAGGAAAATCCATGCTAACAAGTGAATGAGGGGAAGAGTTGGGGATCCCCTTCTCTCTGGGGATGGAGAAGGCCGCTCTGAGGAGGTGACCTGTAGGCTTCAGTCTGAATGACTGGGCCAGAGGAACGCTGCCCAGTGGAAATACAATGCAAGCCGCAAATGGGAACCACTTGGGTAATTTTAAATTTTCTAGTAGCCATATTTTTAAGAAGTCGAAAGAAACAGGTAAAACTAATTTTAATAGTATATTTAATTTAACCCAAGGTATCAAAATATTATTTCAACATGGACTCAATATAAAACATTACTACTGAGATATTTTGCGTTGTTTTTCCTGTGCTAAATCTCTGAGCTCTGGTGTCTGTTTTATACTTAGCACTTTTCAACTCACACTAGCCGCATTTCATTTGCTCAGTAGCTACATGTGGCTAGTGGCCCCTGTCTCTGACAGCACAAGTCTAGAAGTTAAGGGTATTACTGCTTGCTGTGTGACCTTGGGCAAGTTGCTGAACCACTCTGTGCCTTGGTTTCTTGATCTGTAAAATGGGGCAGTAATAGAAACTGCCCCTTAGAGAGCTGTTACGAGAATTAAATAAACTCATAAACATAAAGAGCTAAAATAGCGCCTGGCAGGCGGAAAGTGCTATTTAAAATGTTAGCTATGAATAAGAAGAATTAGAAAAATAAGAATAATAAATCTCTGAAGGAAGAGCCGTCAAGGCAGATAACAGAGAGCAGAAGGACGAGCAGGAAGGTGGGGGAGGGGGCTCAGAGGAGGCCTGAAGGGTGGCCCCCATCACACCCAAGCCTTGAAAAGGTTTCCTTTTCAGCTCCAAGAGCAGAGCCTGAGAAACCGGAGAGAAAATTCTAGGGGCCGACTTTGTCGGACACCTGTTGCCATCTTAAGGAATGGGGTGTGAGCCCTGAGCGGGGGGCCTGGAGTACCCCTCAGTCTTCCCCATCTTGCTCTGACTCCAAAACTGTTGCATTCCTCCCCCTCACAGCCTACGGAGAGGCCTGGGCATCAGCTGGAGGGGGAATATTAATGATTCAATTTTCAACCGGGTTCCACTCCAGGGCCTCGCCTGCGACATGCATTTTTAATCATAACAAAACAGAATGACAAAGGGAGTCATTTGCAGCAAGGCAGGCCCTGTGGCTGGCCCCCCTGAAGGGTCTGCTTGGGGGGAGGGGGAGCTGGCTTCCCAGCCCACAAGACATTCCTCATTCTGGTGCCCAGCTTCAGAGAGGGTCTAGCTAGGGGCCCAGCCTCTGGCCCTGCCGTGCCACGCGAGTCATTCTCTCTGAGCGGTGACTCTTTCCAAAAGGGAGCTACTGGGTTGGGGGAGCCAGAATTACTTGGGTGCCCAAGGGCCAGAACCGGAAAGCTGAGGGTAGCAAAGACTTGACCATCTCCCCGAGGGTTCTGGCTGATCCACAGCAGGGACGAGGAACCCTGGGGGTGCCAGGGGGCCATGTAGATGTGGAGGATTCCACCTGCCCTTCCTTCCAGGCCTGGAGTCATTCTTCTTTCTTCTGAGCCTCTGTGGGGCTTGGGGTTGGGTACCCCAGAGCCGGCCAGGTACTTTCGGAGCTGACCTCACCTTGCTGGTCACTCGTGGTTATCTGGGCCCTCCCGATGGAAGCGGCACCTTTGTTCCCAGCTGGATCGCATTCTGTGGGCTGCTGGGTCCTGGCCCATCCTTTCTGGTGACTAGCTTGGTACGGCGTCGATCTGGAATGCTCTCCTTCAGCCTTCCTGATGTCCTTGAGGGCCCAGCTCGAATCCCATCTCCCTGAGCCTTCCCTGATGACCCGGCCACAACAGCAACCTCCAGCAGCCAGTCTGTCTCCTTTCCCCCCATAGTCCCCCGGTCTGCACCACTCTCTTGGTGCTTCTGCCGCCCTCTGACCATCGCCCTGTCCACTTCTCCAATCTCTGATTACCCAGCGTGTATGTGGGGCTGTGTCTGCTGGCTCAGTATACGGGCAAACAGCCCGTAAACCTCAACGCCATCTGGAAAGTACTATAGTGGGGGGCATAACGAAGCTGTAGGACCAGGGACCAGCACACGTCAATGTGTCATGCCGTTTCTTCCACTCACATCTGTGAAGGACTTCGTCCATGCCAGGCGCTGTGCTAGGTGCCGCAGCGACAGCAGCGGTGATGACAGAGTCTCCGCCTTCACAGACTTTACAGTTAGGCGGAGAAGATGAAACAAGCCAACAGGTGCCCTATGCACCTTCTTACATCCTCCCTTGGGTCTTATACACAGCAGGTGCTCAATAAATGCTTGCTGGCTGGTTGGTTCTCAGTTGGCTAATTCTCTGACTGTGCTACTTTCTTCGCCCTTGCTTTGTGTTTGTGAGGCTCGTTCCTAGGTTAGGCTTTTACCTATTTCCCACCAGGAAGTCCCTGTCCTGATCCAGTTAGCTCTGATCTCGGGTGTAATAGATTAGACATAGCAAACACAAACTTTTATTAGGCGCTCGTCATGTGTCAGGTGCTAAACACTGGCCAACACAGGGAGTACAGGGAATACAACCTCTAATCTTCGCAACAAGCCCGTGGAATAGGTACTATGATTTAATCTATTTTACCAAAGAGGAGAATCAGGTACAGAGAGGTTAAGCCACTTGTCTGAGGTTGCACAGTAAGTAATGAGCAGAACTGGGTTATAAACGCAAGCAGCCTAGTCTCAGAGTCTGTGCTCTAAACCACACTGTGTCGTTCCGCAGCTGCCTCCGATCATGGAGAAAACAGGTCAGAAAGATGTATTTTCACCCCACTTACAGAAACTCGCTGCCTTTTAGTTGACAGGGAGCCACTGCTGAGGACATCGAGGTTCTGTCCCACACCACCCAGGAAATCATGGAGGGGCAGGGCTGGGGGGCCCTTGGGGGTCCTCTCCTGCATCCCTCTCAGGTTTCAGCCCAAGCAGCCAAGGCCCAGAGATGGGAAGGGACTGATCCAAGGTCTCAAAACCTAGCCCCCACTGAGGGGCCTTCCCGGCCCAGGCTGCCCACAGCCCCAGGCTGCCTTCCTGAGCACCAGTAGTGAGTGGGCAGCAGACAGCCAGTCTCGTGAAGAGGGCAGAAAGGCCCAGGAGCGGCCCCTGACTTCCTAAGCAGCACCTGCCTGCCGGCTGGCAGGAACCCTTCTTCCTGGGCTCTCTGGGGCAATGCCATCTACTCCACTGTGGGCACTCCCCCTGCCCGTCCATGGTCTTCCCCCTGAGGTGGCAGGCAGCAGCACCTGTGCCTGTCCCCACTCACCCAGGCCAGGGCTGGGAGTAGGGGCAGCTGCCCCACAAGGTGAGTCGGCCCCCAGGGCTCTCCTCAGTCTAGCATTCATTCCAACGTATGTGCTAGTGTCTCCTGGGTGTTGGGGGATTCAACAGCGGACAAGATAGACAAAAGTTCTTGCCCTCCTAGATCTTACATTCATTTGTGTGTTGGGGGGTGACAGGCAGATATAAACAAGACAAAAGCAAACGTAGGATGATCAGTGCATTTGGTATATGAGGGTAGAGTAAGTGTCATGGAAAAATAAGAACAGGGAGCAGGGGAGCCTCACTGCCGCTGAGTAAAGACCTGAAGGAGGTGAGGAGAAGAGCCCTGCAAAGGTCTGGAGAAGAGCCTTTCAGGCATAGGGTATACACAGCAAGTGCAAAGGTCCTGAGGTAGAAACAGGCCCAGTGTGTCCAAGGCACGGCAAGGAGGCCAGTAGCTGGTGTGGAACCTATGAGGGGAAGCATAGAAGGAAGATGCAGTGAGACGGTGAGCATCTAAAGTGGACACCCTCTGATGCCACTGACCTCAGGTGCCAGAGAGAAACAGAAATCACAGTGGCCCAGACTCTCTGCTGAGCCTGAGGCTTCCTGACCCTGTGAGAGAAAGGCATCTGGCATCCAACTGAAGCAGAGGACTTCTGTCATGGAGTCAGTCTCCCTCAGCTGCCCTGGCTGGCTCAGGATCTACATGAGGTGTTTGTGGAAACTAACTGACAGGGAGAGAGCCCATACAGTGGTCGATGTTCCGGTTCTTTCCAAGCCCTGAGTCGTGACCAAGAGGATTCCAGAAAAAGCCTGGTCCACTTACACCCCCGTCCTCCTCTCACTCTCACTTGCCTTGGTTCTGCAGGGGAATCCATAGAACTTTCTGGGGAATAGGCAATGAGTGTGTGGTGGGGTGGGGGGTAGGAGCTTGGTGTCTCATCTGGCTGCAGCCCCATCACCTAGAATCCTTTACAATGGAAATGATCGTTCTCTTTGCTCCAGAAAAGGACTTTCCAAAGCTCTTGTGCCCATAGCTGCTTCCCGAGGAAGGAGGCCTCAGTCAGTCCCTGACTTTTCTTAGGAACTTAAGAGATCCTGGTCGTTGTTCTGAGGGGGGTCAGTGGACATAGCCTCCTGCTCGCGGCCTTGGTGGGAGTCCCTACTGGCACTTAGGGTCTCCTGGGGCCACAAGCCACCAGGCTAAGGCGATTTCGCCCTGGAGCCTGAGGCTTCTGCTTTCTGGGCTTACGTTGTCTCCTCCTTCCTGCCTCCAGCCGCCTCTCTCTGATTTAAGGGCAGGTTTTACTCCTGAGCTGCCTGAGGGCTCCTCTTTCTGATTGTATTAAAGTCTCCGTAATTCTCCCCTCATTAATGATTGGCATATTTTTACCTCTCACTAAAGGAGCTTCAAGGCGACTCTCGGGGGGCCCTACTCTCCGAATGAAACAATTTCATCCTGTTCCAGAAACGCATTAAAAAGGGTTTGTCAGGATCTTATCACCAGTTAGAGAAAGCTAATCAAATTACTTCTATTTATTAGCTGGTACAGCAGTGTGTCATTCCATCAAGCCCGGGTCCCGACTCCGGCCCGGGGAGGGCGCGCACAGAGCACCCCAGTTGCTGGCGGAGGGCAGTGCTGGATGGACGGACGGCCCGCTGCCCAGCCTCTCTGCTCCCGGCCAACATCTTTGCACCTGCCATGCTGGCCACGGAGAAGGGAGGAGCCAAGGCCACAGCTGTGGTGACAGCTCCGTGCAGGTACCTGAGCGCTCTCCTAGCCAGAGGGTGCATCTCAGCCCCAGACTGACGTCCTTGGCAGAGCTGGGAAGGGAATCGCAGGGTATTTATAAGAACACACGTATTCTCCCCTACTTGGGGAGAAAAGAATATAGACTATTTTGCTTTCCTTTGGGGAATAGGTCTGTTTGTTTGTTTAAGAAAAGAATATTTTTAAGAAAAAAGAACTACAGGAAATAGTATGTATCTACTACCCCAAATTGACAATTGATAATATGTTGGTATATATGTTTCATGTTTTAGTAACAGAATGAAATTGCAGGCAAGTTAGAAACTCCTTTGTGCCCGTCCCCCAGTTGCATTATTCCTCTACCCTACCCAGTGACAAGTCTCAGGGATTTATTATGTATGTTTCTAGGCCCTGAAGAATTAAATAACATATAGCTATCCGAGGATGGCACAATCTAGCGGGTACGGTCGCCCACATCCGCTCTGCAGCATCACAAACATGGACCCCGGCATCCGACTGCAGGTTGCAGCTCTGTGCCCTCGGGCAAGTGACCTAACTTCCCTACGCCTCAGTTTCCCTACCTCTGAAATGGGGATAATAGTACCATCCCTTAGGATCTGTTGTGAGGATGAAATGAGCTGAGTAAAGCACTTAGCAAAGCGCCTGGCCTGGGTAAAGCACACACATGCCATCCCTCTCCCCCTTCCCCTTGCACCTCGTGGGGGGGCCCATGTGACTTCTGGGCTCCGTGTCAAATGGACACGTTTGTGCCCACCCAGCTTTAGGCTGCTGAAGGATGTGTGGTGTGCTGTGTCCAGACAGACCCCTCTGGTCAAGGTGTCCTGGAATCCTACCCTTCGGCACATGGAGAAAGCAGGCTGGGTGGGAGAATGTGGTCAGTCTGGCTTCTCCGCCCAGCATCCCCTGGGCCCACGGGGGCTGGAGCAGAGGAGCAGCCCCCAGCCCGGCCAGCCCGAGGCCAGGGGCTCTTCCAGCTGCACAGGCCGCCTCCATGGCCCCAGGAAGGGTTCAAAAGGCTATGCCGCATGCTCCATCACGTCGCACAAAAGGACGTATTGATTAGTTTGTAGGAGCATTTCCTGGGGTCCTTTATATCTCGCTCCCTCGCTGCTGTAATGAAGAGGCTGAGAGCGCAGAGAAGGGAGAGGCCGGCACACATGCATCCGGGTGGGATTTCTTCATCTTATCAATCAGGACTTTAATTAGACACGTCCGAGAGGGCAGTTCCATCTTGGGGCAGGCGGCAATCTTTATCAAGCGTGCCACATCTCTAATTACTGTGTACTGACAGATAACAATTGGGGGGCAGGGTGGGGAGCCCAGGAGGCAGAGAAAGGACAGCA
>CM052896.1:104284046-104329777 GCA_028534135.1 Potos flavus
ATGAACCTAGGTCTGGTGGTTATGTTGGTATTCTTTAAACTACTTAGGAAAGTGAGAACATTCAAAAGAGAATGAGATTGGGCAGCATAGGCTAGGGAGGTAGCCAAGAATGTCCCTGGATGAGAATTCTTGTGAGAAACTTTGATAAGCCTACACTCACATTTCTCCAAATGGACACCACACTGTTGGAGAAGGGTAGGGGAACGCAGTACTCTGGGAGGCAAGAGTTACTGTGTCTCTGAGAGTGCCTCTGAGGCCATCGACCTGGTCCACCCTGGTCCGGAGCCGATGGAGACCCCAGAGTGGAGTTTTAGAATGCCAGGCTGGCCAGGACATGGAGGGCAGGCAGGTGGAGGTGGCCATAGCGGTGTATAGAAGGTTGGGGAATAGCCTCACCTTAGAGACGTCAGGATATGGGTGGGGAGACAGAGCTAACACAGGAGACCCTGCGAAAGAACAATGAGGGGCTCACTGGGTGGTGTAACGAGGGCTCCGAGGAAGGAGTGGGCACTGTGGGGGAAGTACGCGCTACTTTCTTTGCTCTGCCTCTCTAGATTGCATACCTTCCAAAAGAGGTGGCATTCTAGCAGGAAAAAAGAGACATGATGAGCAAAGGTGAGGGGGTCAACAGGGAACTTGGTGAGAGCATTAAACAAGGCTATAAGCCAAGCCCCCCAAGCTCCGGACCTTTCCAGGGAGATGCTGCTGACCCCAGTAATTCCTTCACCTGACACCCACCATGTTACACACACTTGCACTTGAATTCTTCCCCGGGCGCCAGCCCCTCTGAGAGGTAGGTGGTTAAGATCAACCCTATTAATCCAGATTTGGAAAGCGAGGCAAGTGAAGAAGCTTGGGAGGGGGGATGGGATGGGGGGCAGGTAAGAACATGGGCTATGGAGCCAAAGGGTTCCGGTTTGAATTCGGTCCACTTGAGCTTTGATTTTCTCATCTTTAAAAGGGAATAGTGATATTTATGCCACAGAATTGTTGGATGGCCATCACCAAGTGTGTTTCCTGACACTAAAAACTCGATAAATAGTAACTGCTTGGGTTTTTTATTCATTCAGTCATGTGTGTGTTTGTTCGTTAGTTCATTCATGGAGGAAAATACTTGTCAAGCACTTACCCCATGCCAGGCATGGTGCCACATCCTGCGATCCCAGCAGCAAATGGCAGCCAAGTCCTACTCTTGAGGCACTTATGTGCTAGTGGGGAGATGGGCAGTGACCAAGTTAACAAAGAATGAGATCATCACAGAGCAGAATAAGCAGCGAAGAAGGAAACACAGAGTGGTGGAGAGGGGGTTGGGGGTCGGGGCAATGGGGGAATCTTCCAGATGAGGTGCTCAGGGAAGGTTCTGAGGTGCTCAGAACTTTCTGGCCTCAGGCCTGAAGTATAAGAATGACTCAGTGATGCCAAGAGCAGCTCAGGTGCGGGAAAAAACAATTGCAAAGCTGGGGGGTTTTAGAATATTCAAGGAACAGAAATGAGCAAGCCCAGTGAGGGGGAGGGTGGTCCCCTGAGAAGTTGGACAGACAGACCAGGCTGGGCCTTGTAAGTTATAGTTTATTCTAAACATGGTGCGAAGTCCTTGCGTGGTTTGAATAGGGGAGAGAGGGCATTTTGTCGGGCTCAAGGGCATGGAGTCTGAGGCCAGCTGGTCTGGATTTGAGTCCTGTGGAACCAGACCTGCCCAAAACGTGTGTCTTAAAGCAACAAACATCATTAATTTTGCTCACAAATCTGGAATGTGGCTGGAGCTTGGGGAAGGTGGTCCGTCTCCGCTCAGGGAGCATCAGGCTGGGGCGGAGCGGAGTTGCTGGCTCACTCCCACGTCCGACAGGTGGTACTGGGGTAACCGGGAGCTCAGGCGAGGGGGCTGGCAGCCACGGGCCTCATTCCTCTCCAGGTGGGTCTGGGTTTCCTCACAGCAGAGTGGGTGGGCTCCCAGGGTGAATGTTCCCAGCTGCATGGCTCCTTCTGCTCTGGCCTTGGAAATCACGCCTCATCACTTCTGCCTCTATGGATGGATGCTAGTCACTAGCGCCGGCCCAAGTTCAAGGGGACAGGAATTAGGCTCCATTTCAAAATAGTAGAAGCAGTAAAGAATTTGTAGGGGCATCTGGGTGGCTCAGTCAGTTAAGCGTCTGTCTTTAACTCAGGTCATGTTCCCAGAGTCCTGGGATCAAGCCCCTCATGGGGCTCCCTGCTCAGCGGGGAGTCTGCCCCTCCCTCTCCCTGCCACTCCACCTGCTTGTGCACATGCACTCTCTCTCTCTCTCTGTGTCAAATAAATAAACCTTAAAGAAAAAGAATTTGTACCCGTGTACTAAGGAGTTTGGAGAGGTGGACCAGAGGTTAGGTCAGAGAGAGATCAGGCAAAACCTTGTCGGTCATGCTAAGAAGTTTTTAGCAGTGTGAAGTCATTGGATGATTTGAAATAGGAGGTGAGGGCAAGTGTAGTGGGTGACAATGTGGATTCTTGAATTAGGCTGCCTGGATTTCAATGGTGCCTGCGGTACTTTTGAGCTGTGTGACTTTGGATGTGTTCATAACTTCTCTGGGCTTGGTCTCATCTGTGAAATGGGATTAGTAATGGGACCTGCCTCAGAGGGATGTTGGGAGGAAATCAATTTCATTCTTATAAAGGACTGGAACCATGCCCGGAACATGGCCTGTGCGCCAAACCTTCTCTATTGCTATTAGATTTCTGCTTGGAAACACTTGCTCCGGCTGCCGTGTGGAGAAGGCATTGCGGGCCGACTAGAGTGGGACCAGGGAGACGCGATGGGATGGTAGAGCCTAGACCTCAGTGCAGACTTCCCGGCGCTCTGCACACTTTTTTTTGATGAGGTATTTACTGTGTGCAAGAAACTGTCGGTGTTAGTTCCTGGGGCCGCTGTGACAAATGACCACAAATTGGGTGGCTTGAAACATCAGAAATTTATTCTCCCATGATTCTGGAGGCCAGAGTCCAAAATCAAGCTGCCTGGCCAGGCTGTGCTCCCTCGGAAGGCTTTAAGGAAGGAACAGTTCTGTGTCTCTTCTCTGAGCTTCTTGTGGCTGCTGGAAAGCCTGGGTCACGAGTGCGCCCCTCCAGTCTCTGCCTGTGTGTTCACGTGGCCTTCTTCTCTGTGTGTCTCTGTCTCTGCGTCCATATTTCCCTCCTCTTCTAAGGACACCAGCGCCCACCGCATCGAGGATAGCCTCTCCTTAACTTGGTTACCTCAGCAATGGCCGTGTTCCTAAGTCAGGTCACGTTCACAGGGCGGACATGAATTTTGGCGGGAGAGTATTTAATCCAGCTCACTGTCAGGGCTGTTAGTGGGGGGTCAGAGGATGGAATTGCCGCAGGTCCTGCCCTTAAGGTGAAGGAAAGCTGCTACCTCCACTGCATCGCTGGTAGGAAACGAGGTGTTCCAGTGGGAGACTGAGCGCCAAGCTGCCGAGCTGCCCAGAGCCCGGCCCTTTCTAAGCACCTCCAAGGCCAGCCCCTGAAAGGACCCCACCCAGCCAGGGCAGAGCACTAAGTTCCCCAGGTTCTAAACCAGGAGACCGAGAGGATGGACGCATACAGGCTGCTTCTGTCGGTCAGAGGGACTCCTCTAGGGCTCGGCCTCCAGATGCCTAGGGGGCTAGGTGTTGGGTGAGCTGCCGGACACCATGCCGCTCCTTCCCGGCACCCAGGCAGCCAGCTCGGCCTCCCCTGGGGCCCCCCACGCATGCGGACCCTCGCTGCTTCCGACGGGCCATCTCCAGCCGGGCTGAGCCCAGGCCCAGCAAAGGCTGAGGACTATGCCCAGGATCAACCAGGATTCCGTAATTGGACTGTTGTTCTTTCATTTTGCCACGTCGTAGCATGCGGATTATAGACACCACATGCTATAGATTTCCTGTCAGAGCTCATGAATCAAGCCCCACTGTCTTATTTACTGCTGGCCAGCGGCTGTGAATAACAGCACCCGGCACACGCGTGCAGGCTCGTGCTAGTGCAAACCCGGCCCGCAGAGGCGGCCCTGCTGGGAGGGAGCACAGGGTGCGGCTCCCCACACACCTTCCTCCCCGGCCCTGGCCTCCGCGACCAGCTGCGGGCCTGCTCGTCTGAGCTGTCGCCCCGCTTGGCAGGGAGATGGCTCACTGAGGCCTCGCTTTCCTGCGTCCGACTTAGAGTTACTGTCTGTGGGCTCAGGTGGGAGTCCAGCCCCTAGACTAGCCTGTTGTCGCCTCTACCTACACCTGTAGGCCGTGAGGAAAGATGAGTATCGCGCATGGGCGCTGGGGCCAGAGAGATGCGGCTCACATCCCAGCAAGGTCTCCTGACACCTGGGTCATCTGGGCTGGATACGTGCTCCCCGTCTGAGCTGCCTCCTCTGCAGAATGAAGTCATGACGGCATTCGTTCTCGAATGCACACGTGTGTGTGTGCACGTGTGAGGGGAGGACGAAGATCGAACGGGTCAGGGGAGGCAGTGGGAGAATTAGCTGAGAACTCTTGGGAGCACCCAGCACGGCGCAGAAGGCCAGCCGCCATGAGCTATCCACTTGCTGCTGAGAGCCACTGCCCGAGTGAGGCCGACCGCAGATGCCGAGCTAGCTCGCCAGTCGCCCAACGACTCTTTGGGTGGGTATGGCTCCATTTCGCATATAAACAACTCCAGGCTCAGAGGGGTTAAGCAATCTGTTCAAAGTTGCACAACTATGGAGTGATGGAGCACAGACTCAAATCCAGCTCTGTCTGGCCCTAAGGTCCAGGGTATCTCCATTAGGCCCACTTTGAGGTCAAGGACTCGAGGCAGACAATTCAAAAGGAGCCTCCTCTCCCCCACTGAGCCACCAAACAGTCCAAGGTAGCAACCCCTTCCTTTCTCTCCCCTGCCTATGTAGGGGCTGCTCAGACAGACGTTGATCCTCCTTGTGGAATTTAAACCCTTATCCTGGGGCTCAGGGCTGGTGGGGGTCAAGGGTGGAGGTTATGAGATGTTTGTCTTTTCGTGGAGAGCATGTTTATCACTTCTAGCATGCACACCAGACCGTGAGCTGCTGAGGGCACGTGCCCTGTGCATCCAGCTCGCTGTTCTCTCTCTACCTGACAACTGGACAGGAAGTATCTGGATGGATGGATGGATGGATGGATGGATGGATGGATGGATGACTGGATGGATATGTCCCTACCAGCTTCTTAAGAAAAGTGTCCGGGTACATTTTAAACTAAGTATGTACCACATTTCCCATCGAACCTCTCTCGTCCAGTTTCCTTAATAACAACCACTTCAAGGTGGCACAGACCTAGGAAAATCATCCTTAAAATGCAAATTCCTTTGCTTCAATTTAAACAGAGATGCTGGCTCACAGAAGAGGAAACACCAATGACCTTTTCCCCATGGGTTCAGGGCTGGACGCAACCCAAAGGAGGGTGTCTGAGGCTCGATGCCGCTGTCCCCCTCTTGTGACATTTGCTGGAGGCCGGACCTGGCAGGCTGCTGGCCTTTTCCCTCTCGGACACTGTGGCCCCACAACCACCCGTGGCTCACTTCTTACTTTCCTCTCCTTGCATCCTCAAAACGCAAGTCAGGAAAGGGGACCGAGGCTTCGATCTTTTTGGGGCTGTTCCCCAGGCACCTGTGTGAGACCTCAGAACCACTTTTGACTGATTTCATCCTCGAAGGCAGTGTGGTTCCTGAGAAAGCAGGGTGCTATGATTTCCTGACCCATAAAGTGGGACTGAGAACACTTGTCTCACAGAGATATTATGGGGTTTGAGGTCCCTGAGTCCTCCCCCAAGTCTAGGATAAAGGGTCATATTTCATTTCTTCTGTGTCTTGACAGGCACCCGGAGGGTGTTAAATGTAAGTGTGTGATGCATTGTGGAGTTCTGGGTTCCTCCCGAAGCTTCGGGATTCTGGGCATGGGTGTGTTCGCCAGGACCTGACGTGCCCGTGGTGACGCGTGTGTTCAGCCCCTCTTCTCTGGGAGGTAGACGCATTTTCTTCCTTCCCCCAAGAAGAGAGACTTCCACAGGGTAATAAGGCCCATGGGCAGATAAGGGTTGAGCGAGCCACACCTGCCCGTAGGGAACCCCCAACCTCAAGGCCTGTCCCATGAAGTCATCTCCAAACACGGCCCCTCCCCGCTCCCCCAGAAAAGCTTTCACTAGCTTGTTCTGTGCCCAGAGGAAATGCTTCATCCTCAAATGTAATTGCGTCTGAGGAGGTGTCCTCTGCGACCAGGCGGGTCATGGAGCCCACGAGTGAGTCAGCGCATCCGGCCTGAGTTAATTAAAGCGCAAGGGCCGGTGGGCAGCTGGGGTCCAGGGCGGCCTGGCCGCTGGGCTGGAGAGGACTTCCAGCGAAAGGGGTCCCGGGCGGGCCAGGGCTTCTGGCTGGGGTCTGCTGGGCTGCAAAGGCCACAGGAGGGGCCATGGCCAGGAGAGGGGGCTCTGGGTCTAGGTGGGGAGGTGGAAACAAGGAGGGCGGTGGCTCTCCAAACTAGCTCCACACTTTGGCTTCGTATTGGCCATTTCCATTTTCCTTTGGATTCTGCATACAGCATTCACAAGCAATCAAGTTTTCTATGACTATGTGCCCAGTGGGATGGACTGGTCTGGTGTGGTCAGCGGTAATTCTCTTAGACTGCTCTTCACCCAGGAAGGCACGCCCTCAGGAGGGGTGCCCTAGATGCCCAGAGCCTGGAATGGTGCCCATGGCACCAACGGCACACTGTAGGCACTTAATTGACAGCTTTGAACAAATGACTGAGATTTGGGCTCCCCGGTTGGGTTTTTCTTAGCTACCAATAGCTGGGCCGGTGGCGAGAGAAGAATAGGAAGAAATGAATTGTTACGAGGAAAGAGAGAAATGGGTCTACTGGAATGTGAGTCCACAAAGACAGGGCTTTATGGGTCCCCTGCACTTAGAACAACAGCCGGCTCGGAGCAGAGCTCATTAAAGATTTGTTAAATGATGAGAGAATGGAGAAAAAAGGCAGAGAAGGGGAGTGGGGCATGCCCCTGAGGCAGGTCCAATGAAGACCAAGAAGCTTAGCGAGAGCAGTCCTCGTCTCTCTCCCACCCTTCCCTTCCCACCCATTTCCCAGGCACCTGTCCGTGGGGAAGACAAACCTTCTCTTAATGATACCGGCGGTTTCTTTTCCTTCTGCACACCGTGACTGCTGCCTACCAACCTGCCCCACTTCCTGCACATCCACTCCAAAGGAGATTTCTGTTCGAGACTTGTCTCTAGTCCCAGACAGGACAGCTAAATGGGATCTCTGCTTCTTTCCCTCCTTCATAGACAGGGCCGGACAGCCCAGAAGGAAGCTCTGCTTCTCCCGAAGCCTGTCCTCCCTCGAGCCGGCCGAGGCTGTGGGGAGCGCAGGCCATTTGCCCACTTCCTTTGATCGTATGGAAGGCTCCGTGCTAGACCGAGGGCTCATTCAGAATAGCCCCTGCCCTGAGCTTTGCTGTCTTCCTAGAGAGACGGAGGATCGGCCTGTGAAAGCCCAGATGCCCAGAAGAGTTCCAGTGAGCTAGCCGAGGGGGTTCTGGGGAGGCTTGCAAGCCTGCCCAGGTCATTCACAATGAGCACTGTGGGGACCCCAAGCTCCCAGGACAGTAGAAGCCACCAGCCACGTGTACCCGCAGCTTTGCAGCGAAGGACTGGGTCATTGCACAGTTTTCAGATGTGGCACTTCGTGCATTTCCAAACTAGAATATCTGAAGCCAAGCAAGTCAGTATTTTGCCTCCCAGAACCCCAGGCCTCACATGAGCCAGGCACAGGTACAGCAGGGTACTTGGTGGGATAACTGTTGAGCAAGGGGGACCAGGCCACGCAGGACTCCCCGCGGGGCTGATGCCCTCTGTTTGCCACGGTGGTGGGCCACCTGGACACAGCTGGAGGGGAGGGACTAGCACGACACTGCCTCTCCCTCTGCCCCTCCCCTCTGCAGGAGCCCACAAGCAGCACATCAGCGATGTGGGGCTTTGGCAACACTGAGTGAGGCTGGCAGAGGGAAACTGGCAGGTGAGATGCGGGGACCTGGGCACACCTGCCTGCCGTCTGCCCAGCTCTGCCAACTAGATGCACCTTTGTCATCCTGCCTGGGAGCCACGGGCTAGTGCAGACAGGTAGAGGACAGCACTGCTGAGACCGCAGGCTTGGAATGGATGCCCTTGCGGCCAGCGAGCTTTGTTCCAGGGCATGACCATGGCAGTCTCCCTGACTGTGAGCACTGCGGGCATGGGGGGAGAGAGCCAGTGGGTGGGCAGGCCAGAGTCATCCCCATTAATGAGGAAAAAATGAGAGTTAACACCCCGTTATAGTAGTTTCCTAAGCAGCTCTAACGAAGTACCACGCATTGGGTGCCTTAAAATGGCAGAAACTTACCGTTTCCAAATTCTGGAGCCTAGAAATCTGAAATCAAAGTATCAGCAAGACCGTGCTTTCTCGGAAAACTGTAGGGGAAAATGCTTCCTGGCTTCTTCCTAGCTTCAGATCGGGGCTGGCGTCCCTGGAGTTCCTGGGCTCAGACACAGCCCTTCAACTTCTGCTTCCATTGTCCCATGACGTTCTCCACATGCACGTGTGCGTGCGTGCATCTGTGCGTGGTCTCTTCTTATAAGGACACTAGTCACACTGGACGAGGGCCCACCCTACTCCACGATGACCTCATCTTTTTTTTTTTTTTATCTTTTATTCTTTATCCTTTATTCAATTCCCACGATGACCTCATCTTAACTAGATCACATCTGCAAAGACCATGTTTCTAAATGAGGTCACACTCACAGGTACCAGGGGCTAAGACTTCACAAATTTTAGGGGACACAGGTCTACCTGTAACGACCATCGGTATCTTATCTTGCAGGTGAAGGACAGGAATGTTATCTCGTGTACAGAACCATACGCAAAAAGCTGCTTTTCCTTTCTGTTCAGTACTCATGGCCTCTTCTCATAAGCCATCCAGAAATAGGAACTGGGTTCACGTCGACAGGGCAGGCCCTCTAACTGATGAGGAATGTAAGCTGTGAGAAAGAAAGGGTTTTTGCCTGTCCTGTCAACTGTTGAATCCGCAGCATCTGAACAGTGACTCTTACAAAGATTTGCTGAATGAATGAATGAATGAATGAATGAATGAATGAATGAATAAGTTTGGTGGAGGGAGCTCCAGAAGCTGTCAGGTTTTAACTGTGTGACCCAAGGAAAATCACTTACCTGCCTGACTTTGTTTCCTCATACGTAAAATGGAGAGAGGAATGAGCACGTTATTGGGAGTATTGGGTGAGAAACCATGTAAATGTATCAACTCAGTTCCTGGCACATAGGAAGTATTGAGCAAATGCTGATTAAATGAGAATCCGTTGGAGGCCGTGGTTTGGTCTTTGAGTTTTATAGCTGGAGCGATGCCAGCCTGCCGAGTGGGAATGTAGCTACACACTTCTTTTCTGCAGGGAAGGGTTGAGCTGCTTCAACCAGGGGTCTGCTAGTGAGAAATGATTAACCCTCGGGTGGAAGGAAGAGAATGGATCACTGGAGAGGGGTTATCATAGAGAGCTGGATAAGAAGAGCACAGTTTCTGGGGCCAGTCCCCGGGGGTTCAAATCCCAGCTTGGGCTCTTGCCAGCGGTGTGGCCTCTGGCACACTGCGGCTCAGTTCGTCCGACTGTAAAGTGGAACAATAATAGCGTCTACCTGGTGGCCTTGTGGTAAGGATTGAACTACAGTGTGTGGCCCATGGTGACAAATAGTAAGTTTACTGGTATTAGGATCACGGTTGAGTCCTCTGCCCTGATTGCTCGGAGCTGGGTCATTGGAAAACCTAGCCCTCGTGTTGTGGGCGGATTCCCGGGAACGCAGGCTCTCTCACTCTTCTCTCCCCAGCGCCCAGCGCACACTCGGCCATGCACTTGCCCACCTGGCCATGCACCTGCCCACCAGCCCCGGCACCGGCGCCCGTGCCGGCGGAGCTCTGCGCTCTCCGAGATCCAGCGCGCCCTCTGGTGGCGCTCGGCTGGGACGCGGCCACGCTGGGGTCCCCGCCACTGTCAGGCCCACCTCGAGGGTCGCCCAGTGCTCTGTCCCGCGGTCCTGACACGTCCCTTTCCGGGGCACCCTTGTCCGTGGCCCTTCTCCGTGCGTGCGGTCTATAGGAGAAGCTCTCTGTGGCCTTCCTTGCTAGCGTGCCGCTGTCCCAGAGAGAGCAGGAGGACAGAGGACACCTCCTCATCGCGGAGGCCAGGGTCTGACCTTCCGGTGCTGGCTGCGAGGGGGGGAAGAGGGCTGACGAGTGGCTCTGACAGCCCCCACCCTGCTACTTTTTTGCTTAGCACGATGTTGAAGCCATCTGGGCAGCTGAAAGCGCCTCGTTTCTGCAAATTTGCCCCTTCAAAGATTCGCACCATGTATCTTGGGCTCACCAGCTATTTCCAACCCAGAAGCCAGAGGAGGAGGGTTCTGGCTGCGTCTGTGGCTGCGAGGACCCGTTCTGGCATGTAGTGCTAAGCCCTTGCCAGATGCTGTTCTAAGCGTGGGGTGTGTGTACCTCCTTTTGCTCCGAGAGCAGTAGGACCCAGAGGTGCAGTAGCACCTAGGAGGGAACCAAGGCCCAGAGAGGTTAGTGACTTGTGCAGGATCACACAGAGCGGGGCGGTGTGGCTCCAAGCTGATGTCACTATCGCCCTGGCTTACTGCGCCTCAGCTGAGTCCCGTGCAGTTAGTTGGTCCAGCCCGCCTGCCCTTGTATACGTGTGCCCTGATCTCCCCATCTGGAGTGCCCTTCTTAATGCCCAGGACGTCTGCTTGGCAAGCTCTTCTGTGATTTCTTCCCTGCCTCTCTGTGGCCTCCCGGTCCCCCACTCCCACCCTGTCTCTCCGTGCCCCTGTCACCCATGGTACTTTGCTAGCCTCTGCAATGAGGCCCTGGGCTTGCTGACAGCTGGGGGCCCTTGGCTAGCTGTCTTTGCTCCCCCCGCTGCCTAGCACAGCAGCAGGCACACAGCAGGGGCTCACTGGATGGAGCCAGGCTCCAGCAGCAGCAGCCTTTTCCCGGGGGGCATAGCTCCTCATTGCCCTCCGAAGTTGGAGGGGGAAGTACATCAGTCCCATCTTAGCGACGGAAATGCCCAGGTCGTGGGGGTGAGAGGTTCTGCCCACTCCACAGAGTGAACCAAACAGGAGACGTTCTCACATGGTCCCTTGTTCTGTGCTCAGCTGCTCAGGTCAGATCCTTGTGAGGGACCACGAGGACCTGTGACGTGGGCCACGGGGACGGAAGAGTAGGCGTGTCTGTACAGGGAGATCCTGGGCTTTATCTGCAGAGGCCTCAGGAGAGAGAATTTGAAATCAACATTTGTTTCATTCTGCAAGGTCTCCCCCTTGAAAGACCTCATCCTCGGAGCACATCTTCCTACTGGATGTGTCTCCTTTCCAGGGAGACTTCTTTGCCATCTGACGCAGTAGAGACCCTCCTGGGCATGGGAGTGCTGCTCCCCATGGGCAGCTGGGAGCTGGGAGGCAGAGTGGGTGCCTGCGAAGGGCCTGGCATTCCCTCACCCATTCTCCCTTAAGTACTGCAGTGCTTGCCTCACTCCCCATTCCCACCGGGTGGCTCCCGTCCCCTCATCCCATTGGAGCCTCCTACTCCCCTTCTGGTCCACGCCCACCGCATCCCAACCAGCCAGCTCACTGGGCACTCAGGTCTGCGTCAGCGTGGAGCACGGCAGGCATTTCTCCTGCTGTAGTGAGCTCTTCTTAAGGAGAATGATCAGGTCTTCTGTTCTGTCTGCCTCCCCCTCAGGGGCCAACATAATGCTGGGGACTCGTAGATGCTCGGGGGGGGGGGGGGCAAGTTGCTTAGCTTCGCAGAGCCTCAGTGTCCTCCTCCGTGAAATGGGGATAATATAGCCACATGCGTGAGACTGTACATCAGAGTACCTAGCACAGGTACCCAGCACCCAGGAGGCAATTACTCAGGGTTAGTTCCGCATCTTCCCCGTCAACGCAGGCCACCGACCGCAGGCCTCCAACCTCCTGCTCTGACTGGGGATGACCTACAGTGAGTAGCACGTGTGCTCTCTCCCGCCTTTCCCAGACCCAGGGGACTGGTGTTCGGAGGTCCAGTGCCCTCTCCTCTGTATGCCTCTCCCCCACCTTGGGGGACTGGCGGGGAAGGGCACGAGCCCTAGTGGGCTCCAGCGAAGCATAGGTAGGGTCTTGGTGGTTCCCCCAGTGCCCAGCTAGAGCCCTGGGAGCTGGCAGCAGACATTGTGGGCATGGCCATCATTGACTTGGTCTGTTCCAGAGCCCCTCCCCACCTTCTCCATAGGCAACAGATGTATGGATGGGTGGGGGTGTTGGGGACAGGGCTGGGATTTCTGACCCGGCACTTGCTGTGTTTGTGAGCTATGGCGCGGGGCATCACCCTTTCCCCACACCAGAGCACTGGTTCCCACAGTGCGGGCAGGGGTAGGGTTACCCAATGTGATTTTCTAAGAGTTGTCTCATATTAGCTCACTTCATCTGCCCAAGGATCCTATGAGCTAGGTATGGCATTTCCCACATTTTACAGATAAAAAAACAGAGAAACTAGCTCTGGAAGCCATGCCCCCTACCATGGCTATGCTCTCTCCAGATGACAGACACACATTTTCATGTAAACCCCGCAGCCTGATTTCTTCTAGTCCCAGCCTGCCTTTCTGGCCCGTGTCCAAGTGGGCCTGCCAGTCTCACGTGGCCCCAGGTGAGCGCTCCCCAGACCTCCCAGCTCTGAGCCGGCTGCAGATTCACCCCACTCTCTGGGCACTGCCCAACTTTCAAGAGGAAAAGGAAAGTCCCCTGGGGATGGAGAACGAGCAGCACGTGGGTAAATAGCCACTCCTGTCCTGCCCCATCAGTGCACAGCCTCGCGAATGCTCGGGGCAGCTGGACTCTTTCTGTGGATTGGAACTCATGCTTACTCTCCTGTCCACCTTTATGCTCCTTCACTGTGCCCCTCCGCCTTGATTTCCGTCTCTCCAGAGGGCAGAAGAGGGCTTTGTTGAACCTTTGGCTGGCCACTAAGAGTTTCTTCTGGGGATCCCCAGGGAAGGTTTACACCCTCCCCCGCCCGAGGGGAAAGTCGTTCCAACTCCTGGCTCCCGCCTGCCTGCCTTCTGGCCAAGCTGCAGCCCAACTGAATGGGGCTAATTTACTAGCATTCTCCACTCCTACCCAAAGTGGCCAACAGTATTTTTCTGAGTTCACAGGAGGGTGGGATTCCAGAATTCTAAGATGCTGGGAAGCTCAGAAATACACAAAGTATTGCCAAAATGTGATGGGATATGCGTTTTTAAAAAACAGGGTCAGTAATCAAGAGGTCTGGGAAACTGTTCAGGGCCTTTGACTCAGTAATTTCACTTCTGAGAGCTGATTCTAAGGAGATCATTCCAGAGAAGAAGAAGGAAACGGGAGGTCCAAAGAGGTTCACTGCAGAAGTGGAAAATGAGAAACAGCCTAAATATGGGGGCAGAGCGAAACAAGTGGGGGCTTTGGTGCAATGGGGTGATGTGGGGCCATTTTATGTGATCCCTAAGAAGGAAAATTAACCACAGGGAACCTGCATATATTATAACTACAGAATACATACATGTATCCAAAACTACATAAAATATATGTGCAGAAGAGAATGAGCCCAATTGAAATAATTTCAGTGAGAGGTGATTAGAGGTTTGTTCTTTGAAATAATTTTCCTTGTTTAAAATATTCCTACAATTAAGAAAAATAAATGCCCGGGGGGAGGGGAGCAGGAATAGTGACCGGACCAGGGACACTGGATTGCCGGCAGTGCTCATTGTCACAATCTGCGTGCTGGGTACGTAGAAATGTTCATTTTATGAAAATTCAGTGAACTGTACCTTTAGATATGGGAGCATTTCCATGTGTGTACTTCAATGGAAAGTTGAAAAATAAAAGAAAAAAATTGCAATGTTAAAAACGAAAAGGTGATCACCTCGTGTGATCAGTGAAGGGTTTTTTTGCCCATAAAATGTATTCTTAGTAAAAATTAGTCATGACTGTTTTCAAAAGTCCTTTCGTCTGGGCTCGTTTGAAGCTGGAGACATGGTCTGCGAAGATAGACTTAAGAGCTTATAATACTTAGTATTTGGGAAACCGTTAAAGTAGTGGTTTCCAAAGCGGTGCGTGCATTCGAATCTTCTAGATGACTTGACCACTTGTTTAAAATACAGAGTGCCAGGCCCCACCCAGGTGCAGGGTGGGCCAGAGACTTAGCATTTTCAACCAATTCCCAGGCGGTGCCAATACTGTTTGGTCTGCGGAACCCACTTTGGGAACCACTGCTCCGAAATAACCCCCTAGAATCCCATGCACGATGGTAGGGTAGGACCACTGCCGATGGCTAGCGAGGCATAGTCTTCCTTCTGCAAAATCAAAACAGGTGCTAGGTCTTGATAATAATAATTCTATCAGCCAAGAAGATGTCAGTGTCCTTGATCGTCTGACACTCTGCTCTGGGCAGGATGGATTGATTTAGCCCGGCCCTGCTGATGCCCTCCAAACACTGCCGCCAAGGCTGGTATTGGGGTTGCCGGGTGTGAAAGGGACCTAGAGGCGTGGGAAATGTACAAAGTAAAACTCTGGTATTGTACCTTTAGAACACAAGCGAGTGCTTTTTTCGGGGGTGAAGACACAGTCAGCGTTTATTGAGCAATGACTCTGGGCCAGGCACCCTGCCGAGAGCTTGATACACCTTGTCAAGTTCGTCCTCAGAACCACTCCCTGGGCGTCAGTCCGATCATTATCGCCTCCATGGCCCAGAGACTCAGAGAGCTGAGTAGCTCGTACCTGGAGGAGTCAGGATGGAAGGCGGGGTCCAGAGCCTGGGGCCCAGCCCAGGCAGACCCAATGGACGCTCAGTCACCCCCTCCTGGAGCCACCTGTGGGAGCGGCCAGGGGAGGAGGGAGGCCAGGGCTGTCTGCAGACAGAGGAGGGAAAGGATGGCTTTCCTCGGAAGAGACAGCGAGGAGGTAGGCTAGGGGGAAGGTAGGCATGTGGAGGGAGGAGGAGGAAGCAGTGTGTGGGAAGAGATCCAGGAAGCAAAGGTAACAGGGGCCGCATTTGCCAAGCCCCCAGGAGGGCAAGACATGCATCCCACAGCTGCAGGAGCCCCAAAGGCTGCTTGTCTGCAGGCCTGCCACTGTGGCCGGCTCTGAGGCCATTGGAACTCCACTGCTCCTTGTTTTCTGACTTTCTACAAGCCACAGAATAGAAAAAGAGAAACAAAGAGGCAAAAGGTGCCCCTCAGGTAGCCCCAGGGCAGGAAGGGGCGGGCAGGGCTAGTTTTTAGCCACCCGAGGGTGCTGCTGCCCTGGCTCGGGGCCTCTGGGTAGGAAAGCGCATGCCAGAGGTAGCTCTTACCCCCTTCCCTGGGGGAGCGCAGCAGGCCAAGAGGGCCCTGCGGGCAGCTCGCAGCCCTGTTGCTCTGTCCTCTTGCTGTGCTCTGTGTTTGGGCAGCGATCCTGTCCTGGGCACACATCACGAAGCTTGTGTACCTTGGCAGGGCTCCCGAGGGTACCACCAGAACCCCCCTCCCAGTACATGCTTGCTCTGCGCTCCTGCTCCCTCCCCACGAGTCCAAGATGCAGTGGGCTTTGCAGCACACCCTCACCTGCTGGGCTGCAGACAGAGGAACTGGAAGGGTAAAGAGGGAGAGTGGCTCTGCCTGGAGAAGTCTGGAAGCTCTGAAGAGGCTTGATGGAGGGCCAGAGAGAGTCCTGGGCAGGCGTGCAAAGCTCGAACACGGAATGGCCCTGCCTCTAGGAGAAGGTGGCCAAGAGCACAACCGGGGCACAGACCCATAGGATTAACAACTCTTCCTTTCCCGTGGGCAGAGATGGCAACGGAGGGCAGGGGATTGCAAGTCTCCCTTTGTCTTGGGTCTGTATCTCTGTATCAGAGGGACCTGGCCAAGCCTACTGCTCTGCACACGGCCTTGTCATGGGGCTCTCCTGGGCTGAGTACTGAGTGTAACTGTACACAAGTACTGAGTGTAACTGACTTAACAGATTATAAAGATGTGCTACCGCTCTGTCCCACTGAGCCAGGCACCTGCCTACCTTTTGGGGCTGTTCCATTTCAAACTCCAAGGACATGCTATTAATCTTCACTATCTTTTCATTCCACAAACCCCCCACTAAGAAGGGACCCAGGAGTGTCACGCCGAGGGTAGATTGACTTTATTTATTTCCCCCTTGCCGGATGGAAGATACTCTTCTGCCTCTGGCCGTCAGCTAACAAGATCCATGGAAGAATATCCAGCAAGGGCTTTGAAATGACAAGGCAACTTGCACACATAGAGCTTCCGCCCTGTCTGGACAGGCTGCCACCTGGCTCCTCGTGCAGACCTCGGACAGGGAGCTCTCTCACCCTGCTGGTCACAGAATCATAAAAGGACACATTTGAGAAGCCAACCCCGTGTTTTCATTACACTGTACCTTCCTCCATCGGAGATGGTCTCAACACATCCCAGACGACTTGGTTGCCCAGTGGCTGGACAGGTGGGCTCAGGGCTCATATGCCCCCGCCTGGGGTGGTGTCTGATGCCATTCAACGTGGCTGCACTGAAAAGTCCCCAGAGATGGGAGGCTGGGGGGGTAAAGGCGACCTCAAAGTATTCAGCTTCCTCTCCGCCACAGCAGGGAGGTGAGGTGAGCTCAGCTGAGGGAGATTGAGTAACCCTTGTCTCTCCATTACCTCCAAAAGGTTCTTTGGGAGGAAGAAATGGCCAGTGTTTGAATTTTTACATATCGATGACTCTAACTCCGAGATTAAGAAAGGGGAGTGATATGCACACTTCTGAGGGTGGTCTGGGCAACACCTGCTGTGATTAACAGGAGTGTCAGAGAAGGGAGGATTTCCAAGGATGGAATGAGCCTGGGGCTGAGGAATGGCGATTCTTCTAAGCCCCGCTGAAGGACTGAGATCCCAGGGAGCTGTTAGGTCAGCCTGAGATTCCACGTTTGAATCAGAACGAAGACTCAAACACACCCACGGGCATCTCTAATGGGTGGTCCCGACGGTGTGGCCTTGACCGTAATCTTGGGCGAGCATCTGCAGCTCCCCGCGCAATGGGCCAGGCATTCAGCACCTGGGTCACGAGGGTGGGGAGCTGACGGTGAGGTGGGCAGATGGTGGCTGGGCCGTAAGGAGCTATGCTGCAGTTATCGCTGAGAAGGCGCTGCTCCCCATCCTCGTGGATTTGGAGATAAGACGGGACACACAGGGAGCAGGCTGTCACAGTGAACAAAGTCTGCCACCAGCTAGTGCCTCAGTTGTACTCTCCCCCCCGGGGGTGCTGAGCATACCGTGGACAATGGATATGTTCTAGGGAAGGTCGAAGTGGGAGGCAGCCTTCCCCTTCCCGGAGTTGAGGTCAGGACCTCCAGGGATGAAGGATGGAGTGCGACCAGAGTCTACTGACCAAATACCGCGGGCCAGGCACCATGCACAGTACTGTAGACACACGACCCTGCAATAGACCATTGTAGAGATTTTAGGAAACCTGGGCAGGGAGGAAACACGTCCCAGAGTCCTAAAGCTCATGACGGGCAGAGTGAGGATTGGAGCTCGTGTGCTCGTCTTTATTCTGCCAGTGCTTCTCAGCTGCGTCCCCCAGGTACTTGTGACAGGACACATTTACCTGGAGACATTCTCCTATCAGCACACGGAGTGTTCCTCGTAATTCACAAAGCGTTCGTTTGTGTCTCGAGTCACCCCTTATACTCCCACTCAAGAAAGCACGTCCCGTGCCAAGTGAATGAAAGTGACGTTAATACTATTTAATACCATTAAGTACTACATGAGAAAAGTACTTTACCAATGTTAATAGGCCTAGTAACCGTCTCCATACTTGGTAGGAAATCCACCTGCATCCTTCCCAGTGCTGAGAACCCCAAGCAGCCTGCCCGCGTGTCATGAAGAGTGGGGTCCTCGCTCACAGCTGTGCGGCGAGGCCAGCCACCTAAATGGGGTTGGCCTTATTCTGAATGGCAAAGGACATGGATACAAAAAGCAGGCATGTTTGGGCAGGTTGCTACTTTTTAACCATGGCTTCTTCCAATATGGCCCCACGGACTCCAAATAGGGGTTGCCCAGACAACCCTCAGAAGTGTGCGTATTCCTCCCATTTCTTAATCTTGGAGGACTGGTCGAGTTGATTGAGTTGATGCCATTTAGAGAACCCTGATTTTAGAGATATCCTTTTGATTTTCAAAGTGCGCTCCCGGGAGAACTAGGGATTATATAGAGGTGGCTTGTGGATTTCCTGCAGTGGTGGGGGAAGGACCCACTTGCCTAAACCAGAAAAGCTACTCTTTTGCTGTTTCATATAACAAAATTCTGTGTACAGTTCCACCTGAAGAAAGACTCTATAGGGCTCTTTTGTAAAGCTCGAAAAACATTGCTTTGAAATGACGCTTTTGGGGGCTTCTGGGTGGCTTAGTCGGTTAAGCGTCTGCCTTCTGTTCAGGTCATGATCCCAGGATCCTGGGTTCAAGCTCCGCATCGGGCTCCCTGCTCTTCAATGAGTCTGCTTCACCCTCTGCCTCTGTGCTCTCTCGTACTTGCTCGCTCGCTCTCTCTTACTCTCTCTCAAGTAAATACATACAGTCTTTAAAAAAATAAAAATTTAAAAAAATGATTCTTTCGTGATCCCCATAGGTAAAAAATATTCTTGCTCGTGGGTGAGTCTCTCTGGTGGACCAGCCGGTTGGCTATCACTGAGGAGCTGTTAAGGAGCAAAGTCTCTGGAAAGACCCACCCTCTGGCCCATCCTCCGATACAGGGGCAAGAAACGAGTCCCTTGGCTGAATGGCTAGGTTAGTTAGGATCCTAGGAATAAAAGGAAACGTGCATTTGTTGATGTTGGAAGAAACAGGGAAACAAAACCAACTATTTGATCTCGCCATGGCCTTTCAAACTCAGGGGAGGGGAAGGGGGAGAACTACGAGGTGACTAGGTCTCCTGAGTTTATTAGGGAGTTTACCGTTCCCCTAGAGGGGACCCTCAAATTTCTCAGGCGTGTCTGCAGCGGTCACTGAAGCACATCCAGCTGGTTTCAGAATCGCTGCCCATTTGAACTTGCTCCAACCAAGCAAATTGGTCCTAATGAGGAAATTTTGCTTGGCAGAAGATTGTCTTCCTTTTCGTCACCTCCTCCTTCTTCCGGCCGCCCTTCACCTTCTCTAAGTCATAGAAAGTTAAAATTTACCCTTTGGCATCATTCCATAAGTCAGTTGGTTTCTTCCCCAAAGTTACACTGCTTCTTGCATTTTCTCCCTCCAGTACTGAGAACTCTACCATTCTGGTTTGAAAGAACTTCTACAGGTCTTGGCTAAATACGCGAACATGGGGATAGGTTGGCCCATACTGACCTCCCAGAGGCTATGTTCCTGAAGTCCTCTTACAGATCAGTTGATTAGGTCTAAGCACCTATATTCCCAGTTACCCATTGCACTTAGGTTCTCAGGCTAGCCCACGAAAGCCTCTTCTTTTGTCCTAGGATACAGCATTGGCATGGACTCCATTAAGGTGACATGGAATAGATAGATAGCACAGGTTTTGGGGTGAGCCAGAATTGGGTTCTAACCTCAGATTGTCTTCTGGCCTTTCACACTTACCCTCAGAGCTTCAGTATTCTCTTCCAGAGATAAAATGAGAGGGATGACACACACCGTGGGTGTCAGGTGGGCTTGATGACCCAATGCGAGGGCTAAGTGGCAGGCTAGCGCCGAGCGCAGAGTGGGTGCTCAGTAAATGTACATCCCCTCCGCCCTCTCCACCCCGGTCACTGAGTCTGAAGACTCATACTAGAGCTGGCATTCTCCAACGAACAAAGAAAAAGAGGGAGAAAATGAAAATGTTATGATACTAGTGATGGACCAAAACAGACGATCGACCGGGGAATAATGAATAAGAAATAAAGAGTTTCTGTCTTCATTGCTGGGATTTGGTAAAAGGCAGAATTCTTCAACTGGAGGGGAATGGAGTGAATGGGGGGCATGGTGAAGATGCCGAGGGGATTTCGGAGCTCCAGGCTTGTTGTCACTGATCTGTCTGGAGATGAGTTCCCTTGAAACTGTCTTAAGGAAATGTGCACATTCGCCTTTTCTGTTTCTCAGGACAGCCAGCTGAACTGGGGACGGGCTGAGACAAGGAACAACCGGGCAAAAAGGAGGGATGGTGGGCAGACCTTGAATACTTAACACCTGCAGACTTAGCATAATCATGGAATAACTAATAGTCAGCACTATTTTCCCAATTTGTTAATTAACTTAAAAACAAACCGTAACACTACAGAACAAAGAATAAATGTCTACCTTAAAAAAATATGGTACAAACCCAGGGAAACCTTTCATGTAAGGACTATTACTGAACTAACAAATATCACAACTCCTAGTTCTGCCCTTACACTGCTTTAACTTTTAAATGCAAATGAAAACTCCAGGTGGTCACATAGAAGAACAAGACCTAAGCATGTCAGGGGCCTTCTCTGTCTTTAGAATCTCTGTGCTGTCGTTGCTTCTGGGGCGCGTGGCTGGCTCAGTTGGTTAAGCGGTTAAGCTAAGCGGTTAAGTGGTTAAGCGTCTGCCTTTGGCTCGGGCTCAGGTCATGATCGCAGGGTCCTGGGCTTGATCTTTGCATAGAATCGTGCTCCCCACTCAGGGGGGAGCCTGCTTCTCCTTCTCCCTCTGCCGCTCCCCCCTGCTTATGCACATGCACTCTCTCTTTCTCTCTCTGCCCCTCTGTGTCAAATAAATAAATAAAACTCTTTAAGATAAAAAAATAAATAAATAAATCCACCCATTGAACACAGGATCTATATAGACCACAGGCACTCAGACACACTGCCCCTTACGTGAGCGGGAACAATTCTGTGCCACTAGGAATCTACTCTTGAGGACCCCCCCCCCGGGCAGCTATGTATAACTTGTATAACTAAGTTAGTGTTGGGGCTGACTTTGGAAGTTCCACATGGAATGCAATTTGTGTTAAAGAAATTTTCTTGGGGAGAAGTGTCTTATCACCGACATTATTTTGACGTGCTGGAGTAAGGTGATGACACAAAACAGCTTGTGGCCAGCTTTAGTGTTGTTTTTACGTCTGTACAGATGATGACCCTCTTATTGTTTGCATCCAAGGTGGCCTGTTGCCACTGTCCTGCCTGCCGCAGGTGTGCCACCAGGCCTGGCAGCCACTGTTGCTGACCCCGCCACCATTCCTGCTTCCTCTTCTAGCGGAAGTGGGTTCGTTTGTCATTGAATATTAACGTACTCGGGAAGAGTGAGCCTCCCCTCAGCTTCCGGGAGTAAATGTATTTGAAACCAATCATGGTTATCTATTTCTCCTCTGACAGTGATTGGTTTGGGGTGAGCATATGACTGGATTGTGGCCAAGAAGATGTGAGCATAAGTCTTAGTGGGGTAGGGATGGGGAACTCTTAGGAGAGATCTGCCTCTGGACAAAAATCAAATCAAAACCAACAAATGAAAAACAAACGAATGACATAAAGATTTTTTAAAAAAGACCTAAAGGTCAACATTTTCCCCAACATAAGCACACATATGCACACACTCCCTTCCTGGATTTGGACACAGCTAGGTGAGAAAGGGATACCGATGCCCCAGAACCATCCTTCAATCACGAGGGAACAAGGTGAGCAATATGCTAAAGATGGCCGGCCAGCCAGATGAAACCATGGGCCCCTGGAATTCTGCTGTGCGAGATCACAGACCCCCTCTGCCCGAAGCCACTGGACTCTCCTGGTGGCTGAAGCCAAAAGCCAAAGTTAGGGGTGTGCGTGAGGGGCCACAATGGTCACCTGAGGAAGTGGCTGAGCTCAGCGTGAAGAAAACCAGGGGAAGGGAGGGCACCATATATACTGGGCCTCCTGGGTATGGAAGGAGAAGAAAGAAAGGGGAATGGGGAAGGGGGAGGGTTGTTAGCTCCAGATGACACCATGGATCTAAACTTTTGGGCAACTGACTCAGAACCACAGGGTCTGAGTGGATGGCGAGTGGGCGGGTGGGTGGGGCAGAGTCCACTGGGCCTTTGTAAACTGGAGAGTCTATAAGTCGTGTAGGGAGGAGCCACAGTAATCGATCTGTCATTGCACTCATTATGCTCCCTCTCCTTTAACCAAGGAAAGGGGGAGTAGATACTAAGATAGTTTAAACTGAGAGAAAGTCGGTGGTCCTAGACCATTTGCTGACTGTCTTTATCTTAGCCCCAGGCCCCTGGAAAACAGAGCCTGAAACAAGCATTAAAATGCTGATACTTTCTTTGGGAGGTGTAAGCCCAGGGATGATAGAAGGGGGACCTGAGGTGGGGACAGAGGCCAACCAGTGTGGCATGAGGTGTTGCTTCCTTGCCTGCCATTTCCTACCCAGCCTCCAGGAGCCTGAGCGGGTTGCTTGGCATGTGTGTCTATTCTAGAAGGTTTCTACAAAGAAATGACCGTGAAACAGTGCACAGAGGGCAGAAAAAGGGAGGAATTCAGAGAGCTCCTCTCCTACACTTCTGGGGTGCATGATGTGACCCCTTAGTGAGCCAGGTCTCAGGCACTGGAAGTGGGGGGGGGGGCGGGGGAGCTGAGTGGTTACTGACCAAAAGAGAGAGGGAGGTGGTCAGGAGTGGAGATAGCCCTACAGAGAGAGAGAGAGAGAGAGACATGGTGCCTGGACCCCAGCCTTTGTCCTGCACACAGAGACAGCCCATCCCTCCTCATCCGCAGCTTGTCCCTCTCCTCGTGGGGCTCCGACACCTGCAGGAGGCCTTTGACACCTTCTCCAGCCCTCTCCAAGTCCTTTCCATATCACCTTTCCAGTCTGCCTTCGAAGCAAGTCCCTCAGGGCTGAGCATAAAATTCCATCTGTGCTTTTAGTAAGGGAGAGTAAAGAGGAATTATTGCTGCGCCTTGCTCCGCTGGGTTTTGTAGAATTACCCCAAAGCCGTGTTTGTCATGCCATTGAGCTGGAGGCCCATGCTTAATGTGCTATCTCTTCTGACCCCAGATGTCTCTCTGCATGGCTGCCCTCCCGCCAGCTCTCCTGCGGGCCGGCTTGCTCTAGGGTCACTGCTGACAAGTGTGTTACTGGTGTTTATCCATATTAAATCTTGTATCGTTGACTGCCTTTTACCCACCCCTGCAAACTCTATCTGGTTCCTCTGCAGTTTCCCTTCTTGCCTTGTCTTGTCCTTCTTGGGGAGGCAAACCCTCGTAAGTCAGGGATTCTACCGAAACTTCGCATTCCCAACTGTTGTTGAATAAAGAAGTTAGAGCTGGTTCTGCTACAAAGCTCGAGCCTTCATCTGGAATTGGTACTGACCTGTTCGTAATTACACCGTTCAGAGCCATGGGGAGCTCACCAATGGGATCGGTTTCATTACAATACACATCTGGGAAGGTAGTGGTCGGGCAGCACTTTTCTCATGCAAGAACACAGGTAAAAGCTATCATCTCAATCATGTTTTATAGAGAGAGAGCACTTTACAGTTTATAAACCATGTACATTTGATTTTTTTCTCAAACCTAAAAGCATTTGCTGTTTTCCCCCCTCTCCGTACAGCATTTTATTAGAGCAAAACTAAAATGCATTTTATTCTGAAAAAATAATGAAATCAGAAGCTCCACCTTAATCGCGCCATTAGGAAACGAAAACACATTTGAATGTTCCCAGTTTTGATTCTGGTGTCATTAATGCTGGAGACAAGCTTAGCCAACATATTTCTTTGTTCCCACTTAATAATAACCCTTGACATGTGTGTGGTGCTTTAGAATTAATTTTCCAAAAGTTTTATGTATCTTATGATTTCTCTAAGATAATTATTCTTGAGAATAGAGATGTATATGGAAGCATAATTTGTGAGCTGCAAAGCAAACTGTTCATTCTTTCTGTGGCCCGTGTTGACCAGGTTTTTGCAGTTAAAACTATAAACAATCACAGAAGGTCCTTTTCCCAGTGATGAGACCCCAGACACAAACTGTGTGTCTTGCTTTTTGAAACCAACTCTGTTTTATACTTACATTGATGCAAAAGTCACAAGAAATTGGATGATAAATTAATATGTGACACAGACAGAAAATAAGGTCAAAGTTCTTTGTTATAAGGGAAAAAAAAACCCACATGTACTGTAATGGAAAATATTTAATTAGATCATTCATTCAATCAATAGCTAGTTATTCAATGCCTCTTAGGTCCCAGGTACTATCAAGGCATATTCTGCCCCCCCCCACTCTTCCTCCTCCTCTTCTTCTTCCTCCTCCTCTTTCATTTTTTCCCCCAGAAATTTGGCAGAGGACAAAGCTATTACATTCCTGATGTGTTCCTATTCTCCTGCCAATCTGGAGGGAAAAAGATCTTTGTTTCTTTGGAGACACCTATCTCACCTTTCTCATCTCCCCCACTTGCCTGTTTGCTGCAGTCGCCATCTTGCACAGGACCTGCAGGAAGAAGGAATCTTTTTGGTAGACAGAGAACTTTAATATATTATTCAGCTGTGTTAGTGAGACTGGGATCTTGAGGCTCAGAAAAAAAAAAAAGAATACAGAAGCTGCGAAATATTTGGAAGCTATTCCAAGACCCCAGTAGGGATTTCTGATCATGCAATGGATGGCGGTGGTGGGAGGAGACCCAAGCATTTACTCACTCAAGACATCTCGTTCATACTTTATCTTCGGTGTCATGGCGGCACTGCTAATGTACACGAGCCTTCTTGCCCCAATAATGGGCCATTACAGCTTCAGGAAAAGCCATCATGTTTCCGCAGCATTTATCTGTCAGCAGGAGACTATTATGGGAGCACAAACTCACATTGTATTAGCGTTATCAGTTAATTATGATCCTTGGGACATGCGCCAGCCAATGGGCCGACAGTCTGCTGACCACCACTCGGGAATATAACCGCACGCCCCAAATTCAAGCATGTGAGAAGAGAGGGGGCCCAAAGAGGGGTGCGGCTGGGGACATTTTCCCTGGCCGGGAGTCCATGGAGCCCTGGCCTGATCAGTACTGTCCCCAGAGACGCCCAGGTTAGGCTCACGGTCTAGGCCAGGCCCACCTTCATCATCGTGGACGGTCAATGGATGCGCTTCCTGGTCCCGCCTCCCCCAGCCCTTACTCTGGGGCGGATCGTACACAAGCTTGGATTGTGACTCAGACAGTTCCACCGAGACGTCTTTTCCTTCCCGCGCCGGTGGTAAGAAGTGGCTACACACTTGTGTGCTTCCCAAGGGATCGTCTTGCCTGGAAACGTGGGTTCAGGGAACATGAGGGTGAGGGACAGGGACGGCCTCACCCGACAATCAGTGTCCCAGGTTCACCGCACTTGGGGAGCGTGTGGCCGACTCTCCAAAAATTCTTGTTGGTTCTTATTTTTTAGTGAAGCCATTAGGTCCTCTGCTCTGCCCGAGGGGCCACACTGAGCTCCCCAGCTCCTGCTGAGTGACCCCACCTAAAAGACGGGAAAAGCCGCCGCTCGTGGGCCCAGAGGAGCACAGGACAGGGAGGGGACTCGAGACTCTGAGAGACGCTGCTTGCTGCTTTCCGAGTGTAGAAATGACGGGTGTCAGGGGAGGCTGCCGAAAGAGAGGGAAGGTTCCCACCAAGCCTAGGTTCTGCTAAAGGTGGAGATTTTCTTGTCCCAGGCCGGTGATAAGGGGTGCTGGGTGGGCATCAGCCGTGGGAATCATGGCAAGACCGCTTGGGTGGACCTCGAGGTCCAGGTGTGGGCACTGGGACAGCCCATTTTAAGGCCTTAGCCAGACTGGGATGGGAAAGAGTGGGGGGTCCGTGTGAATCCGTGTCCAGCTATCCACGACACACTTGGTACTTTTTTGTACCTGGGGAAACACAGGTTTGGGGAACAGGGTGGGCCAGGCTGTGTCTGGTCTCTGCAGCTGGAGCCTTTCTCATGGCGGGACAGCAGGGCAGGGAGTGGGTGTCCACCAATCGATGCTTCCTTTTCCTCCCGGGAAACCCTGTGCGGAAGGGCGTGGACACGGCAGCCCGGTGCCCACCAGGTGGAAGCGTGTGTGGAGAGTGTTGTCAATGGCACTGCCCTGGTTTGGCTTCGTATTCCTTAGCAAAGAGCTTGAACTTGGGGGAGGAATAAGGAGGGAAAGTGAAGAGACTCGTGTACAAAGGTTTAGGAGTTTAGGAGTTGAGTAAGTAGGCCCCAGAGATGGTGCGCTTTGCCAGTTAGTCACCGCGTGACCTTGTGTAGGTCACTTCTCCACACAGGGAAATTTGTAAGTTTCCTTATTTGTAAAGTCCAGTGATGGTTCTAAATCATTCTCCAAGCCTCTCCCAGCTGTAAGGGTCTGTAAATGTAATAACTATCCATTTAAAGGAGTTCGTCACAAGAACAGAGTGAGCTGCTGTCCCCTTACACCATCCACATGACAGCGTCTAATGCCTTTGTCCCAGAGGCCCCTTTGGCTGATGTGCCCACGTGGGGCTGCCAGTAGTGGGACCCAAGATAGTGACGGGGTGGGTGGTGGAGAGCTTGGGCCTGGGGTGGGGGGAGCGGTTACAGAGAGCACCTGCCCTGGGTGAGCCTTGCAAGTGTGAAATAACCAGTAAGGTTGAAGGAACCCAAGAGCCCCACCCACTCATTCTACCTGCACCCCCCCCATCATCCCCTCCCACCTTTGTGTTCTGGAGAAGAGAGACCTGGGTAACATCGCAGATCTCCGGCAGGAGCAGATCCTGGAGCCTTTGCACTCCAGGTGGCACTGTCACCTCTCGAGCTAGAGGCTTGGGACCCACCCCCGGCTTTGGGAAGGAACCCCATCCTCTGTGAGCTGGGTGAGGACAGAGTGGAGAAAGACTGGTCCCATGAACAGTGTGGGGACCCCCCTGCTTGGAGTTTGCCTGGAGAACCGGAGGAAAAGCTGGCCCCTCCAGGCTAGGTCAGGTCATCAGGGTCCCCTTGCTGGCCGACCCCCTTCTCCCCTCCGGCAGGGTCTACAGGTCTCAAGGACCTCATTCCCTCCCTGGAGGGCAATCAGCTAGTCCCCAGAGAGGGCCGCTCCGTTACCTTCCTCCTCCTGCCTTGGACAGGTAGTGATTGGGTGTGAGCAGCAGCCTAGCCATTTAACCAACAAAGCCCTCTTCTTTTCCCCCATTTGCCCCCAGTGGCTTTGAATCCACTGCCCCGGGGCTGTGTCTTTCTTTTCATGTTCTATCAAATGTGTTCTGTCTCCAGTTAAAATTGGTACACCCACCCAGAGCAAGGAGCCACTGACCCCATACCACCTACCCCCTTCTGGGGCAGCCAGCCTGTCCCTCAGCAGGCCCCATCACCCCACCCCAAATGGCCACGCTTCTGTTCATTCAACAAAATATTTATCAAGCCAGCTGTTCTGTGCCAGGCACCATTAAGCACTGGGGATTCTCCGGGAAACGAAAACAGTCCCTACCCTCACAGGGCTTATAATCTAGTGGGGGGTGGGTATTACTCATACCAATACATATATCACCGTAGCCTGAATCACAGAAGGTTCTGGTGCCTTCCAGAAGGCGGGGCGTTCTAGGCAGCAGGTACAAAGACTGAGGGCAGTATGGCATGGGCTGAGGAGGGTGCAGAGGGACACACTGGAGTCTGTTCTGAGGCCTTCCTTGGGGACCTCTTTCCCAACTGGGACAAGCGCACACCCGGTGTGCATTTTCCAAAGTGCTCCGGGGCTGCTGGGCGTTTGGAGAAGGGATTTCAGGGGTCCTGGACAGGATACGGAGAAACCAGTCACTGAGGTCTTGGCTTGGGGGGGGGGGGGTGGTTGTGTAGAGGCCATGGTTAAGGAAAGAGTCTCCACACCTTCTTTCTGCCTCTAATACAACCAAGTACCGACGTGATTTAAAAAAAAAAAAAAAATCCAGGGTTGCTGGGGGTTCTGTTGCCAGAGCAGACATCTTCATCCATCTCACTGTGAGATGCCTGCCTGAGCCCCGAGCCCCGAGAATCCCTTGCGTTCCTCCACTTCTGCACACATGAAAAATCGCAGCTCTGTTTCCCAGCCAGCGCGCGCTCACATTTATCCAAGTCAGGGATCACCTGTGGTCCCCAGCCCCTCCTGGGGTTTCTCAACAACCTCCCCGCTTTTATTCCTGAAGTGCTTGAATACAGCCTGCGGTTACACTCCATTTAGACCTTATTTTGATGATAAAATTATGTCTTCCCTCCTACTGCTCATTGTCTTCTGTAGACTATAGGAGAGTAAGGTGGTGGTCTCTTCTGAGGGCTTCCCCCGCCCCCCCCCTTTTTAAAGATTTTATTTATTCATTTGACAGAGAGAGATCACAAGTAGGCAGAGAGGCAGGCAGAGAGAGAGGGGGAAGCAGGCTCCCTGCTGAGCAGAGAGCCCCATGCGGGGCTCGGGGCTCGATCCCAGGACCCTGAGATCACGACCGACCCGAGCCAAGGCAGAGAGGCCCAACCCACTGAGCCACCCCTTCCCCACCCCCTTTTAAATAATTCTGTACCTATCCCCTCCCCACACTCATTGGAACCATCAAATTATTATTTCTGTGGCTGGCACATCTCCAAAGATGAAAAGCCCCAGAAGAAGGATTGGGGCATAACTTATAGCTTGTTTTGGTACAGTGGCAGCCCATAATATTCCGGTTCGCGGAGGGAGCAGCAGACAGGGACGCAGGTGTGCTCGTAGCTGGGGATCCAGGTGTGCATGCTGAAGTGTCTACTTGCGGGCCTCGAAGTTAGTTGTTTTAACCACAATTGTATTTTCCTAAGCAGACAGGGATTTATTTGCTCAGGTCTGTGGCCTCAGCATATTTCTGAGCGTTGCCAGTGAAGAGCATCATTTTATCCATCTAGAGAGCATTTCATAGATGCACACCCTGTATCCAGCTGTACGAGGGCGGTTCAGAACCAACGGGCCCAGGTGATGAGATGGGAAGGGAGTCCGCTACTCTCCCGCTCTCTCTGGCTGGGCTTCACCTGCCCACCTGACCCTTTGCACTTTGGTGCCCCCAACACAGGCCCTGAGGCTGTGAATTTCTAAGGCCCGGCCTGCCCCGCTGGGTGTGAGAGTGCAGCAATGGGACTCATTTCAATTTGTAAAACAGACCCATTCTGAAAGGCTGAGGGACAGAGGTGAGTTTGCTGGGCCTGCCCCTTAAAGCATAGGATGGGGGGAGGGATATGTAAACAGCACATCTGTCAACCCCCAAGTCCCACTAGCCAGTTGGACCTTTTTTTTCCCCTTAATGTAGGCCTTTCGGCTCTACAGCTCGGTGCTCTTACTCCTCAGGAGGTGGGGACCTCGCCCGAGCGTCTGATTCCATTGAAGTCTCTCAGGCTCACCCCCCTCCCCCCACCCCAGCTCGATTCTGTCACTTTAAGTCCAGCCCCTGAGAGATAGCCAATAGGAGCCAAACCATACATCAGTCTCGCAGCCTTAAAGCTACAGTAGGGTTAGTGGGCTCCAAGTCTCTGGTGCCCGAGCCTCGTCCACGGCTCCCCATCCCCTCTGTCCGCTGGAGTGTGTGCATGAGTGGGAGCGCTGAGCTGTGCGCGCACGGCTCCCTGCCTCCCTCTCGCCCCGCCACGGCGCTTGCTCCCACTCTGCCTTCTCCCGCTCACTGTGCCCCTGCCCGGACTCGCACCTCGCCTGTGCCCTTCACTCGCTCTTCCGCGTGATTTCCCCGCCGCCTTTCTCTACCAACTGGGAATGCTAAAACGGGACTGATGGACGTGTCAGAACTCTGCATCCCGGACCCCCTCGGCTACCACAACCAGTAGGTGCTCTGTTTCTCGGTCGGTCGGTCGGTCGGTCTGTCCGCCCTTTTGCCTGTCCGGCTGTCTCTGTCCTGGGTGTCGCAGTTCTCCTTCTAGGCATTTTTGAAGTGGCAGGAACCCCAGGGGCGCTTGGGGACGTCGGAGGGGGAAAACCGCACACTTAGTGCGTTTCCTTCTGGGGGGGGTGTACACTTTCTCTAACTTTTCCCGCACCCCTTTTTACAAACCCTCACTTTTAGGTAAGAACAGCGTCTTCTCGTTCACCTTTTCTCTCTGATCTTCCCCCGCGGCGAGAAAATATTTGAGTTTCTGTGGAATAGGGAGGAGCTAGCCCAGAACAGGTGCAGGAATGTCTCAAGGATGTCCTGTCCCGTCCGAGAAGGCCTCCCCGGGGGCCCTTTGACTTTAATATTTCTTTCCATACTGGGGGCCACAAGTGATCCCAGCAAGGGGGCGAAATCGAACGTGTCTCCCGGGTTCGGAAACAGCAGGCGGCCAGCGCTGTCTCGCCCGGCGGTCCCGGTGGGGCGCCCCGAGGGCGCGCACGAAGCGCGGTGGACGCGGGGCGCCCCAGCGGTGCGGGCGACGCGGCCCGGGGTGCACTGCGCCCCGCACGCCCTGCGAGGGGAGCCCGCGTCCCACCTGGGATGGGGACAGCCGGTCTGGTGCTGCGGCGGAGGCAAAGTTGGTTCGCGGCTTTGGGGGAGGCTGCGTGCGCGGAACTGACGGGCGTGATTTCTGTGCCCCGGGGCACCTTCGCGCTCGCCCCCCCTCACCCCCGGCGAACCTGGGGCTGTCCGAGCGGCGTGGGCGGCGGCGGGGCTGCGGGACCCGACTCCGGGTGTCCGGGGCACCGCGGATCGGCGGTGCCTGGGCGGCGCGCCGGGCGCGTAGAGTGGGAAAGTGGAGAACCATCCCCCGAACGGCGTGTCCGGCTCCGGGTTCTCCGGGGTCCTGCTCCAGCTACCCGCGGTTTCCCTCTAAGGGTCCTCCGCGCGCGTCGCCCCACCTGCTCGGTGACCCGCCCCGGTTTCCCCTCTGGCGCTCCGCGTCCCGCCGCGCTCGGGGCCGGCGTCCCGGCGTCTGCGTGAGGGCGCGCGCAGAATGGTCCCTCGGAAGGCTCAGAAGAATAGTAAAATTGAAACTCTAGGTTCTCATGGACCTGCTTAACTTCGTGCTCTTCTTCCTCTTTTTTTCTTTCTTTTTTTTTTTTTCCTGAAGCAAACTAAACTACTAAAGTCAGTGCTGGCTCCACCATCCTTCATTTTTGTACCCCACCCCCTAAGGAACCGCGACATCCCTGAAATAAATACTCTGGATAATGTGGGGTCCCAGGAAGTGTCCTTAAACCCCTCCTCACTGCACAGACTGCCTCCACCCCGGTGGACCACGCGTGAGAGGGAGGCAACTTCACGGCCGTGTCTCCTGTCGATGACCAGACTGTCCCAGCCTCCACGCTGACCTTTTTCGTTTGAGTTTTAGGATTTCCCTGGGGCAGAGGGTCCTTTAGGTGCTGGCAGAGTGTCGGAAGAAGATGAGTTGGGATGGGCGATAAGGGGAGTCTTTAATTATAATGGATTCACATTGCCACCAGCCGGAAAAGTGTCTTTTAGGTCTCTTTAAAGGTTAAGCTGATCCCAGCTTGTGTGGCTGGTCGGGGTGGGGATGGGGGTAGTGCACTAAGATGTTCCCTCCTAAAACGGGAGTGTGAGCTGCCAAAGAAGCCTGGGGGTGGGTGAGTGGTGCTGTGAACAATGTTTGATTCTTGTGGGGCATCTCCTCACATAAAATTACCAAGTATGACAAATATTGGATATTTAAATTATTTAGGCTCCCTCTCTTCAGAGGTGACTTCTTTAGCTGAGCCTGAAATATCTATGTATTTGTCCCTGGCACAAGTCAGAGCCAATAAATATGAAAATTCGTACGGGGGAAGTACATCCTTTGATTATGTTGACCAGAAAAGCAAGGAGACAAGGAGGATTTAGCGGCTGGATAATCCATGAAGGTGACGAGGTGACGGCCACCCTGGCTTGAGTTTGAGGAGAAATATGGGCAAAGAGGGAATGTCAGGGAAGCAGCGAAAGGGGAATGAGGGAGTCGAGGTCCTGGATGTCTGAGAAGGGTCTGAAGTGGAAATCATTTATAGAGTAAGACTGACTGGTTTGATTTCTCTCGCCTCCCGGGTTTCTTTGCAAAGAATTCACTTCTCATTCCGCGGGACACAGGAAAGGCCAGAAATATACCTGCCAACTCCACCAAGGAACTAAACATCCCCGTGAGATACCATTTCCCAAAGCCCAGGCAGGACCTGCTGGGCGGCAGCAGCCCCCAGTGTTGGGGAAGCTGGTCCCACGTAGAGATGCGCGCCTCTGGGCGAGGGTTTGCATCTGCTGTGGTGCAGGGGCGCGGAATTTCCAAGGACGAGCTGGTGGAGGTCAGAGGCTGGAGTGTGGGGGAAGCATCTTTCTGACTTGAGCCCCCCCCCCCCCCCCCGGGCTTCAGGACAAGTAGCTTTAGACCCATTGGTAGCAAAGTAACAAAACAGGGGAACTGCATTGTTTGGTGTGTTGGAAGGACAGTTAGGATGACTGCATCCATTACCCATGGTGCTGATGTTTCTCAGGGAAAGTATACGTGCATGGGTTTGTGTGCTCTCTACAGACGGTTTCCACCCATGTGGCTTAGTCGACATTCCTGGACTTGAGCAAACCCGAGGGCACAGGGACCACAGTTCAGTCAGAAAGAACTCTCCAGTCCTCCTCTCACTTGCTAACATGCAGAGAGCATTTTTTAATGCTTTAAGTTATTCTCACTTTCCCAGGTGAGAAATTAACACACATGCAGACACACATGTGCACGTGCTCTCACACACACACACGCCACACACACAGATACATCTTACCTTCATACCTTTCTCTCCTTCATTTTCATTTTCCTGTAGCCTATCCTGTAGGTGACTCCATTACCATTGCTAATCAATATTTTATGTACATATATAATCAGCCAGGGTAGGAGTGAGTGTGCTGGCCTGCTTGTGCCTGTGTACAAATGTGTCCCTGACCCGACAGGCTGGCGACCCTCAAGGGTCGGGGAGCGGGGACGGGGGCTGCCTCACCTACGGTCCGAGGACCACTTTGCTGTTGTTAAAGAAACAAAGAACAAAGTGTCCTGAAGCTGAAATATGTGGGTTCACACGTAGGAAGAAATGCCACATGGTAATTCAGAATCAGTGACCCAGACAAAAACAAAGGGGAAATTAATTTTTAATGGTACATTTAAAAATAAATCAGAATGAGGACATTAGTCTTGGTTTTCCAAGGGAGGGGCTCTAGGAAATAAACCTTTATGTGCCTGCCACCCTTCTTGAGGTGTGGGCTGCCGTGGAAGAGGATGGGGTGATGGGAGGCTGGACTTGTTGGGACCCCGAGGCGGTGAGCTAGGAGGAAGCAGGTCAGTGTGGAGGGCTCCAGTCCCAGGGAAGCCCCTTTCCAGCTCAGTGAGATCCTGACATCAACTGGAAATTTCCTCTTGGAGCTTATTATTTCCCCAACTCCATTTTAGAAACAATCTTCTATTTTACTAATAATTAGGAACTATGAAAAGATATTTCTTAAAAGAATATATATATATATGTATATATATACATATATATATATGAAGAAACAACCTGGCCCACCAAATAGGAACCTTTTCGCTCTATTGATTTGGAGTAATCAATAAATATTTCATTTAGTCTGAGAGAGGAGGGACAGAGGGGACTTTTGGGGAAAGTGCTGCCAGGGAGGTGGCCGTGGTAGAGATTTTGTGGGCCCAACCCTGCCTTCTCAGGGTGCCTCCAGCTCGCCTTCAGGGGGCCCTCGTAACTTTGTCCAGCATGTTTGAGTCATGTTCCTGATACCTGGACATTTGTCCAAATGTTTTTTTTAAAGGTAATCTAAACTCATGGAAAAAGTTTGTCTCCTTCTTTGGTCCCCTGCAAAATGCCTTGTTTCTTTGGAGCGCTTGGTACTGGAGAGATCTGCGGGAGCCCAGCCGGCCAAGTGTGCGAGGGAGAGACAGGACGTGTGTGTGCTGGGGTGGGCCGCGGAGTTAGCCGTGTGAACCGGCCGACTCAGGAGAGAGACTTCAGAAGACAGTCAAGCAGTTACACAAGACACACAGGATGCTTTTGACGCAGTCCTGCAGTGCCCTTCTCTAGAACTTGCCTTCCCAGACACCTGAAGTGGCTTCCTCAACAGGACTGAAATTATTTGTGGTTTGAATTTAAGGGAAAGGAATAGCATGCTTTAGAGTGCTTGAGCACTCTTCAAGCTTGAGCAGGGGGTCGGCGCAGAATCTGTCGGAACAACTCACAGCTCCGTGGGGAGCCTGTCTGGGGGTCTGGTGGCTCTTGACTGAATGTTCCTGGGGGAGACCCCCGCAGGGCTTGAGTGCTCAAGCTCTGATGTCCTCCACAGCCACTGTCATTCCTAGAGGGTGCGCGGGCCCACGAAAGGGCTCTGAGCGGAGAGGCAACACACCGTGGCAGGAAGCCCTCAAGGTTGCAACTTGGGGGTGGGCTGGGACCAGACAAATCTGAGCGTTCATCCTGCCTATTTGCCCTTGAGGCCATTCGCTGATTTCTAGGGATAATCAAAGGTCTTTTTAGCATGGCAAGTGCTGGTGACCCCTGACTGGGCCTCGACTTTCCCCGGTCCCTGTGGCCCCATACTTCCAGGGAGCTGTCATATTCATGGCCATTCCTCGAAGGAGGGGCCCATAGGCTTCTGCTGGTCCTGGTGTCCCCTGGCGTGGCTGGGGTGGCCTGGTGGGGGGGGGATTACATCTTGATGGCCCCACGGTTGGTGTGGGCTGGTCCCCGTGCAGGGAGGCTGTGGTGTTTATAATTGCAAATGTAATTAGCAGACCAGCTCTGGGGGACTGGGATGCTCAACTTCTCTGCACATCACGGTGACCCCTGTGATGCCTGGCCGGGCAGATTAACCCTCACCTGGCCAGCCTGTCCCCTGCTTCTGGCGAGGCTGCTGACCTTTCACTGATAATGGCAGAGCATCTTGGGTAACTGGTGGCAGAGCCGGACCCCTTCCTCAGAGGGGATGTCAGGGCAGTGACCGGGAGAGGTCCATAGTTGGGGGGTTATTTCCTCCCCAGGCCACTGGGCAAGTGATCCTTGCCTCTTGTGACAAGTGTGACTCTGTGTGGTAGGCTGCTCTGGAGCATTCTCTCCCTCACTTTCCTGGCCATGCTGGAAGGATGTGGTCAGGAGACTTTGGGTCCATGCTGGTCGGTGGCTCTGGGGGCCTTGTGGGAGAAAGCTGGGCTCCAGAGAGGACCCATCACGACTCCGAGTGAGCGGCCGTGGAGCTCCACGGGCAGCGGGGACGTGAACGCCGGCCGGCTCTCCGTCTCTGCTGGGTATTCCGCTGGGCTGGGCAGCCACGGCTGGGCCCACCCAGGACATGCGGGGAGGCAGGCCGCAGGGGAGGGCTTGGGTTTCAGTTTGGCCCGGAGACCCCCAACCAACCATCTGACCAGAGACCGCAGAAAACCACGCAAGAAGGGAAACACGGAGCCACGTGGTCTTTTTCTTTTTTTTTTGTGCCTGCCCATCTAGGGCACCTTTCTGTACTGCTCAGGATTAGAATAGAAAGGATCTTAACAGCACCTTTATTTACAAGTAATGGCTTTTGGGAGTCTCAGGCCTTTCCTGTTGCTGTGAATGCCCCTCCTGTAGAAGGTGTCTCTGAACCCCAAAATATCAAAGGCTAGAGGAGCTCCCACTGTGCGTACATGTCGGCGAGTGTGTTACGGTGGGATTTCCCTTGACGATGGGAGTAACAGGGCGAGGGGCTCTGCCCTTGAAACACAGCCCTGCTGCCCGCCGTGCCCCTTGCCTGGGCTGAGGTCAGGCTGTGGCCACATTCCAGTGGGGGCTGCCAAGCCTTGGGGTTTTTCCATGGAGAGAAAATGAATGCCATAAGACCCAAGGGCTGCAGCTGGAGGAGTTCACTCTTTCTTCAGAGCCTCTCTCCAGTTTTCTGGCCCCGGGTGAGCTGGGCAGACTCCGGAGAGGGTGAAAGGCAGTGCTATCCTTCTCTGGAATAACCGACGGCCACACTCGAAGAAGCATTTGGGCGGTTGTGTTCCAGGTTCCCAACTGCTTCTCTTCCTGCATGTAGCCATGGACGATTTAGTCAAATGCTTTCCTAAATCGAGGAAAATCATACCCGTTAATCAGCCCATGGGACTTCCAGCATGGAATTGGACAAGGTGAAAAAAAAATCTATTGGCTAAAAGTCTTAAATTCAGAGTTATATGTGCCTGAATTAAAATGAACCCCAAACAAAAGTTTTCCTGGGGGGTTAGAGCCATAACTTTTTTTCTCCTCATTTTGCTCTGCTTTTGAACTATACACATTTTAGTCCCAAAGAAGTTCCTTCCCCCTCCCCCTCTAAATCTCTCTCCTCTGTTCCTTAGGACTTTAAAATATTCTATTCGATATTGTCATTCAGCGTCCCCAGGATTGAGAGCCCTTTCTGGGAAGGGTTTTCTGGATAATGTTATTTTATTTTCAATGTCATTTCATCCAGAGGTCAAAAGGCAGTTAAACAAACTCCGACAAGGTTTTGTTTTTATCTTCTGGTTTCAAATGTGATCAATTTTCATTTAAAGCTGTATCAGGGTCCTCTCGTGCCAATGACGGCCGCAGTCAGCCACACGCCTGGCCGTCAGTGCTTACTGAAACCCTCTGCATTTAAAATCGCACGAACTTGAAGTGCCCAGTTAGAGTCCAGCTCTTCTGCACTAAGTGTTATTTTAACTTGGCTGTTTTATTTAAACTGCTGGAATTACCTTGAGTTCATAAATTATTTTTTGTTTTCTTGTTAATCTGCAATATTTTATTGTATTTACTTAGATTTATGTTTTGGCTATTTTCACCGGGTCCGTAGTTTTTAAAAGGTACCTGGAAAAGGGGTTTTGAGCCTCGCAGGTCTTTTCACGTGCTCTTGGTTTCTGAAGGGCAAAGAACATATACAGCGCAACGCTATAGGGCAGGGTGGAGAATGGGAAAGCTGATGTGTTAGATGAGATCTCTCGCATACAGTGTAACCTTTTCCTTTGTCTTTACTTATTTTTTCCCTCTATTTTCATTCCAGCTTGCTCTAGGTTGCCCTTGCCCTTTTATCCCTCTGTGATTGTATGCATCTCGGAGGAAGGCGTGTAGGATCTGCACGTCTGTCTACCTGTGTGACCGTGTGCACACGTGCGTACGTGCACACAGGAGCGTGTGGGCATGGTTGGGCTGTTTTGAGGTCCTAAATGTGATCAGTCGGGGAAATCCCAAAGCAGACTGCCTGGTGGCGTTCACCCCGTTCTGATTAGGCCGTCAGTACCTTCATCCACTGTCCGTCGCCTGCTCCCGTGTTTGAGGGGAGACGGCAAGAAGGGTAAAAGACCTCCTGTTTACAAGAAGATTCTGGGTTAGTGGTGTCTATTGCCAGAGGAACAAGGCAGTAGGGACTGGAACTATGGGTGAGGGTACCAGGAAGCTCTAAACTTTATTCAAAACCAATTTTTCTATCTCTCATCTCATCTCACTGCCTAGCGTGCTGAGCTCGAGTTTGGGATCTTAGTGATGCAGGGTGAATGAGCTGGCATATGCTTTTGTTTTTGCCTCCGTAATCGATCAGCAGAAAACATTCCCTTTTGATGGTGCAACATCCCCTCAGCACACATGCAGAGTGTGGTGTTTATCCCTTCCTTTTCGCCTCACTCTTTGTCATCTGTCTCTTGGGTGTGTTGACATTGTCTACCTACGCAGTCAAGCTAACAAGCTTTGCCAGAAAGAACACTGCTTTTACAGAAATAATAGCAATAATGCGATGGTTGCAATAATTATGACAACGGTAATAACAGCTTGCAGCTTTATCTTCCCCAAAAGCGCAAAGCAATTCTCATAACCGGTTTTCTCATAGTAACCGGGTGAGGGTTGCTGTGTCTTGCCCCCTGAACGTAAATGTTTTGCTACAAACAAAAATATGCAAAGCCTTCAGGTTAGGCACAGGGCCCCCCTGAGAAATGCCGGGTGAGTTGCCTTTGAACTAGGAAGGGAGAAACGTTGCTTGTAAGGGAGCCCGTGTCAGGTCTGACCCCACTGCCACGAGCTTCTGAGGTCCATGCCACGCTCTGCCTCTCGGTCCCCCCACCTTCCTCGGTTCTTCTGGCAGTGACCTCAGGAGAGGTTTTAGACCAAAGGCACACAGAGGACAAGGTGGGTTATGGCTTGGCTCATGCGAATAAGTGGGGGAAAGAACTGTGTGGTGAGAGGCAGAGTGTCACCACCCTTGATCGCCTTTCTGGCCGTTCAGCTTCTCCGAGGCTGTCGTTCCCTGCTCCCGGGCACCTCGACCTGCCCTCTGGAGGCAGAGATTAGAGGGAGGGCACCAGGGAGCTGACCTGCTGGATGCCTGTGACCCCTCCTGTGACTCCTGGTGCTGACTCCCAGACCCGGACCCGCTCACCTGCACACGCTGCTCATCTGTGTGTTACTTTTGAAATAGGCGCTGCCTTTGTTATGTCCTCTCTCGTTCCTTTTTTTTTTTTTTTTAGTATGTGTGTCTTGGAAATAGGAGGCAGCCTAATACACCAGCCTACTATAATAGGGAGCGCCTAATAGACCAGGATCCTATGACTGGCTCCCTTTTTTTTTTTTTTTTTACTTTAATATTCTTACTCGTGTTCTTATTGAAATTTTTTTTTTTCTCCAAAAACAAAACCAAACAAACCCAAAGCTGTGGGCTTTGGGTTATTAATTGATTATTAACTGATTTAACAAACAAAACATCCTACCCCCAAGGAATCCCAGCAAGAGTCTGGCTGTGCCGCTCAGGTCAAGAGCTGCTTTTCCCCTCAGTCGGTGAGAAACGTTATAGCTTCAATTCCCTTGTTGGCCCCTGAGTAAAAAATTAATTCATGAATAATAAAAACCAATCAGTCTTGTTGAGTTTAAGAAGGATTAGGAAAAGGGTGTTTTTTCTTACAGAGAACATTTGGAATCTGCATGTCAGTGTCACCGAGTGTTCGGAGTAGCTTGAGCATGCCTTTCTTCACGGCGAATGAGCTATTTATTATCCCGAGGTATAGCACATCTTTCTCAGTTGTAAGGCCAACTTGCTGAAGACTATTATGGGTTTCCCACCCACTTCTCTCCCACAATCCCATACCCCAAACCCGTGATAATTCACTGAAATTAAGACAGTTTCCTGTGTAAGTGGCACATAACCAAATAGCAACAGAGCTGGCATTGCATTATGAATAAGCCGGTTTGTTAATGCAATGGAGAGGGTCTTGGTTTCCCTCCCCTTCCTTTCCCTGGGAAGTAATTGACCAGAAATTTACATGCCTTTGCAAGAACTACAGAAATTAGACTTGTAGATACTTTTTTTAGTTTCCATTGATAGTTTCTACCTCTCAGGGTTGTGAAGATTAAACAGAGGTAATTCACAAGTGTTGGGAATGTGTGTGGGGGGGTACATTAAATGTTCCATATTCCTGTTAATTTTTTTATGTCATCTTTCGGAAGTTACTTTTCATTCCTTTGACATAACCTCACAGTGATAGCCCTCCTCAGCAGTGAGATTGGGGTGCTTGAACTGATTACTTCCTTTAATGGGATCAGTGTGGCTTGGGTTTCCATATGTAACACAAGGGGATTAGAGAAGGAATTATGATATGGGACTGAGATGATGAATAGGAAATAGTCTCTGAATGAATCTCTGTATCCTCTGACCCGTGGGTAGAGTTGCCCAGTAAAATACAGGATACCCAGTTAAATTTGGATTTTAGATAAACAACAAATAATTTTTTAGTGTAAGTATGGCCCATGCAGTATTTGCTAAATCCAGCAACCCTATCCACGGATGTTTTCCTTCAATTGGTCTTATTTTTTTCTGCTTTTGACAAAGCCCAAGAGAGCAATTATGTGTTTAGTTTTTTCAAATTGTTTTTTAAATGACTAACTTTTTGCCCATATTAAATTTTTAAGTTGGCCACATCCTTAGAAGTCAGTGGGTACAAGTGATTTCGGTCATCTGGCTATATTGAGAGAATTGTAATTAGTGAGTAAATCGGCATAACAAGGTCTCCTAACATAGCACCCAGAGCTACTGAATTTTGCCTTAGGGAGGAACAGGGTAAGCAGAGTCTTTTTGGAAACCTGCCTTTGTGTCTTTCCCTGACAAGTTGAGGGGGCTGGGCTGCTAGAACCTGAGATCCTGGCAACTGGAAGCTACCCTTACTGCACCCGGGAAGCCAAAAGCTTCGGTCTCTCCCTGTCTTCCCACGCAAGGGCAGGGGGCTGTTATTTGGAGACATCCCCTAGGAGGCTGTGGGGGGGAGGGGAGGGGGAAGGAACCACCCAAATCAGCATCAGGTGGTGGAGTGGGAAGGACAAGGGGTTGCACTGGAAATAGCCAAATGGAAACATGGGTGAACTAGGGCTCACCAATGGGGAACCAAAGAACCCCAGCTTCTTTTCCCTGTCAGAGCAGCACAGTCACAGAGCCTGGGTAAACACAACCATTGTTTTAAGCGGGACCCTTGCAGCCCAGGGTATGGGAAATGGAAGAGTTCTAGAGCCCCCTACAGGCCCTCGGTGGCACTGCACCTCCTGGGTGAGAGTCCCATTACAGAGCCTTCCCAGGGTAGGAAGGAGTGTGGAGGGCCCCAGCGGGTGAGCCTGCAGGAGCTCCTGGAGCAGTGAGCCCCTGACCCCGGCTTCAGGACGCAGCTCTGGGTTTGGTACCGCCTTTCGGAGCCAAGCTCCGTGCTCTTTAGCACTGTGGCTGCCTCCTAGTGCAGTATGCCCCTCCCAGCACATGCACACATACATGCACACGTGCACACCTGCACACGCACACATGCATGGCACACTCCCTCCCTCCGTGGCTTGCCTGACCCCCAGACGGGCTGGAAAAGGCTCAGGCCTCATTCAATCTGAGGAAAGCCCTCTGGCTGCTGGATAGACTCAGCCGGGCCAGCACTCTTTTCAAAGCCTGATACTTACATTCAAATTCTCTTCTGCAAGACACCTAACTCCCTGGGGATCATTTTAGGGTTTGCTAGAAGAAAAGTTTTGGGGCAGATGAGGTAGCCCAAACTAAACTGTCAGATCACGGGTGGACAATTGTAATAATAGTAATAGTAGCAGTCATTGCAGTTTATTGAGCATTTACTATGTGCCAGGCCTTGTCCTAAGAACGTTTTATGTATTCACTTATTGCTTCCTCGCAACAACCCTGTGAAGGAGATCCTATTGCCATCCCCATTTCACCAGTAGAGAAACTGAGAAACAGAGATGTTAGGTCACTTGCCCAGGTCACACAGCTGGCAAAGCTGGGATTTGCTCAAGGGCAACCTGGCTGTGTGCCTGCACTCCTCACCACTATGTTATATGTGTCTAGAATTTCAGCTTTCTAGCTCCGAGAAGACCCTTTCTTAGCCATGTGGGCCGGACACATAGGTAAAGTTTAGGGTGGAGGGGGAAGGGGAAATTGGCCCCCATGTCTTATTTCTAAAAAGGCAAATGAAAGACTTGCCCTAGGGGATTAAGTCCCTCTTCCATCTTAGCCTGGCACAGGGAAAGGCTGGAGAAAGGAGCTTGTGGTCCTCCTGACATCGTCCTCCAAGGGCCCATGGCCACCACCCAGAGGCCCCTGATGGTCTCACTACCCCACCACCACCCTGTACCTCCCTCTAAGTGTGTCATATGTAATGCGTTTTGCTCCCAAATCCTCTCTTCTCTACCTGTGTTTTCTCCCATCTCATGCCCTCCCCTTGTTCTGTCCCCACCGCTCTCTGAACCCTAGGTCTGAATCTCAGTGACAGACACTCGGGTCCGACTTGGGCTTCTGGGGTAGTGCACACCAGCCTTTGCAAAAGAGCGTTCCAGCATTGCACTCAAACCTGCTTCTCCCCAAGTCCTCCTTATCTCTCCCTCCCTTGATGCAGGGACCCCTCAGCCAAGATAAGGAGTATAGCTTCAGTTCTGCCTCTCTCCTCATTGTCCAACGCCCGCCTCAGATGGACAGATTTTACCTAAACATACATCTCAGTCTGTTCTTTCCTATTCATGCTGTTGCTTACCCTCCAGCCCCCAGTCTGCCTGGCAAACTTCTGTTTATCCTTTCAACCCTGCTTATGTATTCCCCTCTGATGGGGCCAGCCCTGACCTGTCCTGGGGGAGTTCCTCTCTCTCCTTGCAGCTGCAAACCGGCCCGTGTCCTCGACTGGGCTGTAATCTGTTGGATTTGAATGCACATGTCTCTTTCCCCGCTAGATCATGAGCTCATCTCTGCGTCCCCAGCGCCTCTAACCAAACCTGGTACAGAGGAGGTACTTGACGCCTGTCGGTGGGGCTAACCTAGGGAGATCGGAGGTGGATAAAGCAGAATTCTGGGGCATGAGGGGCAGGTAGAAGGCCATAGGAAAAGCAGCCAGGTGGGGCCTGGTTCTGCAGGCCTGTGTCTTTGTTGATCACTGGGGCAGATCTGGCTGGGTAGATGGCCGTCCATGCCCTTCTTGGGTGCCCTGTGTATAGTGGTGAGGAGGAAAAACTCTGGCTGCAGACTGAGTCTAAATCCTGGCCCCAGTGCGGGTGCTGGAAGCAGCTCAACCTGGCCTGGGAGAGCCAGTGGCTTGGGCGAGGTCATCATTACATTTATGGGAATTTTGTGAGCTGATTGTTAAATACAACTATTACTAAAAATGAAATTATACAAACTTGCAATGAAGTACATTGTAGTAAAGACAAAGGTAAAAAGTACTCAAAACTCACTACTTTCTGATATTTCGCTACTTTTCACTTTATGTTCTTGAATTAAATTTGCATCTAACATACCTGCACGGTGGAGATCCGTGTCTTCACAGTCCCGCCGTGTCGGGGGGCCACATGGGTCACTCTCAGCGGTGAGGGGAGGATCTACACCATGGAAATGGGCAGATGCGACAGAGCTGTCCCTTCTTCCAGGCCGTAGGTAAACCCCTGCCTAGCTGTGGGCCTCTCCGCTCTGGGCCCTGGAGGAGTGACTTCGTCTCTGTGCCTAGGCAGCCATCCCCTTGTTGGGCTGCTGTGCAGATGAAAAACTGAGCGACATAAACTGCTGAGAGCAGACACTGGTCCACATTTTGGCTCTTTGCAGTCTTCCTCCCTGTTCCAGGCCCAGCCCTATCCGAAGTCTACTGAAACCGAGAATCTTCGCAGCGGAATGTGAGCTTGGTGTATGGCGTGTTAGGGTATTGCTTTTCCTGGCTGAACTCCCACCCGTGGGGTTTGACTGCCGGAGCTAAAGCAGGAAGCGGAAAACACTGATTTTCTTTCCACGGGGAAAGGCCCTGACGGAGAGGTCTGCTCAAGCCTCCAGCCAGCAGAGGTTTGGGCCCCAGGCCCTGTGAGGAGCTGGGTCCTCAGCAGTTGCCAGCGTGGCCGAGAGTTGAGGCAGGCACAGGTGAGGTCAGGGGGGAGATGGAGCAGGTGCCAAAAAGAGCCGGGCTTCGGGGCGAAGGGGGCTCTGCAGGCAGGTGCAGCGGGTCCCGAGGACCTGGGAGGGTCAGCTTCTCTCTCTGGAAACGCTGGGGACTGTGGCCATACTCACAAGGCTAGGGCCCCCCTGGCTCTGGGAGCCCAGGGACTATCCCGGACCCTCCCCAAGTCAGTGCACGCGTTGGAAACAGCTCGAGCTGAGATGCTCCTGACTGTGCCGCACTTTCTGGGGACGCCAGAGCTAAGTGGGAAGTTCAGAACATCTCGTCTGCGGCTCCCAGAATCAGAGGCCCTGGGAGAGCGTGTAGTAGGGCCATCCTGGGCTCCTCCTTGCAGGTTCCTCAGGCCCTGGCCAACTCTGGGTCCTGGAGGAGGTCTTTGCCCTGGCAGTCACCTGGAAATGGCTTCAGGCTCAGACCTCCTGGCATCAGGAAGCCCAGCTCGTGACTCAGTGACATGCAGCACTCTCAATGCTAAGTGAACTGCAAGCCGACAGACAGATAAGGTAACGGCTAGGTCTGCACAGCTGTACAGACCAGAAGGCTTGTCTCATCACTGGGGGCTCTTTTCATTCTTTGAATCCCTCGTCTGTAGAGAAACACCCTTGGAAATGGCCTTGCCAAGGAGGAGGCAGCCTTGAGAATTAAACCCTCCTTCCTACCTCTCCGTGAGATTTGTCCCTTTATCTTGGGCCACTCAAGGCTGAATCTGCCGCACAGGGTCACACGTGGAGGAGCTTCAGTAAATGTGAGGTAAAAAAGCTTGAGAAAATTTGTGCATCCACTGAGCTGCTGGTGGGCCACCTGTGTAGTTGTACAGGTTGTTCACTGACCAAGAGTGTCTGGTTGAAGGATAGGTGAGGTCTGAACCTGGTTTTTCTAATTCATGCCAAGGCACACATGGCAGGGAAGAAAGGGGGTGAGTATCCGAGGGGTTCATGGACCAAGGGGGATGAGGAGCTGCAGGCCCTGACTCATATCAGGAGCAGCAGCACCACCACTCCCCTGCCCCCCGGCCCTCCGGCCCCCCGGCTAACATGTGCCCTGGTTCTCTAAAGGCCGCTGTGTTTCTATCTGCCCGGCATCACCCCTACAGGCTGAATTGAGAGCTTAGCAACTCTTCAGAAACTCTTCTGTCCTGTTTAACCACGCTTCCCCGTGGGTCCCCCACAGCTGTCAGCGGAGTAAGGCAGGAAGGGGCGCCCAGGCCTTGCTCTTCCTGCCGCTCCTCATTCAGCATGCCCAAGGGAGCAGAAACATGCTGGGACCCTGTACTCCCAGACTTACTGTGCCGGGTGTGTGTGGGTGTGGAGGTGGGCGAGCCAGGGACCCTGGCCTGCAGGGCCACGTTGGAGGAAAGTGTCACGTGGTTGTGGGACTCCCAAGAGTAGACTCTGAGCTGTGCTGGAACTTAGCAACTTGGAGGGGCGCTGGAGCAGTGTGGGGGTGTTAGCATTTGATTGGGAGCTCCGGGCACGATCACTTTGTCTTTATAGCAGCACGTAAGTAGGGGTCCTATTCCTTTGTGGAGGAAGAGCCTGGGGTCCAGAAGGCTGAGTGACTTGCCCAGGGCAGCACAGTGGATCTATTTAAAGAGCCAGGATGCAAATCCAGGTCTGCTTGAAAGAGGCCAGAATGCCAGGGGCCTGGAGAACGTCTGTTTCTCTCACGGATCCCTGTGGTTCAGGACCAACTCTGCTGACACTTTTCTTGGCCCATTATTGTGGTCCCCAGCCAAACCTCTCGGCCGACTCGGGGCTCAGGAAAGGGGGGTACAGCCCCTGAGCAGGGCCTGTGGCCCACGCGGCTGCCACCGGGTCCTCCTTGCAGGACCGCTGTGCAAAGGGCAGGGCATCTGGCAGTGGCCGTGTCTGTGCCGGGCTGAGGGAAGGGCCCAGCCCCGGGCCGAGAAGGAGAGAGGGAGAGCCCAGTACAGGCCCACGCCTTCGCTGCTGCCTGGGTCACTGCCCTGGACGGCAGGGGCCTTTGTGGAGAGGAGCTGCTTGAGAGTGGTCACTGTGTTTGGGCTGGAACCTGGGGCCTGTGGTGAGCCCCTCGGGGGGCTGCTGTGTGGGTCTGTGGGGCAGGGAACGGGCTGGTTTCCTGCGTGTGGCCTTCGGAGCGCCGTGCAGAGAGAGGCGTGCTTTGGTCTGGGTGGTGCTCTGGCCAGTATCTAGCCAGCCTGGGTTGGGGGTTTCATCTCCTTTGCATCACCTGAGCCCCCCAGCTCCACACCTGAGCGGCAGAGCCGTCCCAGGAGGAGACCGTGTAGGCTTGACTTGGGGCAACAGTAGGAGACCTGCGCTGCCCTCCCTGGGGTCACGCAGCCCTCAGCAAAAAGGCCGCCATCATCCTGGGAAGTGCCTCCCACTTGGCTCCAGTAG
>CM052896.1:104329877-104340697 GCA_028534135.1 Potos flavus
GAGAAAAAAGTGACGTGGGGTAAGAGCAGTCCAGGAAACTAGGGATCCCTGGCAGCCCAGCCATGCCCACAGGGGGAGCGGAGATCAGGCCAGGAGGCGGGTCCCCTGGATGGTGCCTGTGCTGGGGGGCGTGGCCAGGTGCGGGCAGCCCCTCGTGGGTGAGGCTGCGGGGTTTCCGAGCAGGGGCTGGGTCAGTAGCTGTTACCTGCAGGGTCTGAATGAGAAGCCTCTCCATAGAGGCAGGAGAACCTCGGAGTGCCTAGGTGGGCTCAGGAGGGGATCCCTGCGTGCAGTCGTGTTGGGGTGGGGGGGCACTTTAGATTCTGGTTTATGCGGTAATCTCTGCTCCTGGCCACGCAGGGGAGGCCAGAGATCATGCCCGTGACACATCGGATTCTACACCTCTTTTCTCTTCTCCATCATACTTTCTTCCTCGCCCCATATTTCTGCCTCGTTCACCCTGGCCCCTTTCACCGTATATCCCTCTGCCTGCTGCCAATGACACTGGTAGTAATTGCTGACGTCTACTAGGTGCCTACCATGCACCAGGCCCCCGCATACTGCTTCCTACGGCTACCCACACCTTTCTGTCCTCTCTTTCGGGGCCTTGCGTTCTAAAGACTCAGCCCTGGCAACCGCCGAGTGTCCCGCACGGCTGAGAGGTGAGACTTCCTACTTCCCAGAGGGCGGAGGCAGAACGCTGGGGGCTGGGGAAGACCCTAGAGGCTCACTGGCACCCAAGCCCTCATTTTACAGCGAAGGGAAGCCCCGCGCGTCGGAGGCCTTGTCCAAGGTCTTGCAGCTCGCGTGCAGAACTTAGCCCAGACGCCAGCCTCTCCGCACGCCCGGCCCCCAGCACTTGGGCCTGCACTGCCTGGCTCTCTGGGTGGACATTCTCTTAGACCCTCCGCTTTGCAAGGGCCCCCCTGGCCTCGTGGTCATGAGGACTTGAACTCTGAGCCTCAGGGCTAAGTAGTACAGGTCCCCAACTCCCTGTTCCATGTCATGCCGTGTGGCTGCCCCAGGACGGGCGACGAGTTGGTAGGAGACAGACAGAAGCAGAGGAGGGCTGGACAGATGGATGCAAACAATCGTGAGTTTAAAAAAAAAAATCAAGGAACCGAAAGAGTTTCAAAAGATGGAAACTGGTAGGATGAAAGATGACCTGGTCATTCTGGGCAAGTTGGCCTCCTGCTCCGCCTGGTTCCTCTGCCATCTGTCCCCCAATACAGGCCTGCGGCCCCCTTCACGCCTCCCTCCCTGGGCCATCTCTAGGCTGTTCTCTGTGCTTGGTGACCGCCCGTGGTAAGGAGCTCCTCTCCCATTGGGCGTATGGAGGGGAGGATGGGAGATAGCCGCTGCGTGGAGAGTAAAGACCACGTCCTGTCGGGCTCACGCTGGCCTTCCCGATGCCTCACGCCAGGGCTGGATGAAAATAGGATGCCGACCCTGCAGCACTTGTGGGCAGCGTCCCTGCTACTGTAGCTCATGCCCAAGGTCAGCACCTAACTGGCCATCCCTGATGGGAGGTGGCCGTCAGGGTCTGGCAACATTCTGTGTCTATAAGCAGCTGACCAGGCTGGCAAGGCTAGAGAAGGCCTCCCTGGAGGGAAGAGAGGGAGTCTCCTGGGTCACGACTCATGCTAGGTGGACATGTGGGGAAAATAGACGAGCCCCAGGGGGTGTGGTGAACAGGGCAGGCCTGAATTCACCCAGCCCCTCCTGCCTCCTTGCTGTGCAGCCTTGGGCCAGTCACCTAACCTCCCTGGGCTGTGCTGGACTCCTGTGAAAAATGGAATATTAATCCTTCCCATACGGGGTTGGGGAAGATTGGATAACATAATGCTTGTAAAATGTTCACCCAAGGGTATTGTCAGGATCCACCCCAAGCGTCCTCTGTAAACATTGCTGTGGTCATTGAAGGGAAACATGCAAATTTCTTTAAAGGTATTGCTGAGTTGTGAGTTTATTATGTATTTTTCAACTAACAAGGAATAAAGGGATTAAGATTATGATACGGGGGAATCGACAAATGTTTTGGTATTAAAAAGAGGCCCTCCCAGGCCTAGAAGAACTGATGGGAAATGCAGGCAGCAGGGAGTTAAGTGGGGAAAGGTGGGGAGTGAACAGCCTCGGGGTCAGGGTAGCAGCTCCCCCCCACACTAGAAGATCCCCGTGTAACTCCCGACCCCCCCTAAACTTAACTACTAATAGCCTGAGCTTGATGGGAAGCCTTACTGACAATATAAACTGTCAGCCAACACATATTTCATATGTCTTATGTATTATAGACTGCTTTCTCACAATAAAATAAGCAGAGAAAAGAAAACGTTATTAAGAAAATCCCAAGGAAGAGAAAATACATTTGCAGTATTGGACTGTACTTATTGAAAAGATCTGTATGTAAGTGAACCCACACAGTTCAAACCCACGTTGCTCAAGGCCAACATCGAAGTAAAATCACATGTACAGTTTTTTTTAAATTCCAAATGCTGGGCATATGCTTTGGAAACTTGTGGAAGGAGACAGAAAAAGCTGTCATTTGAGTGACCCCTGGGGAATCCGCTTGAGAATCCTGGAACGGGGAGAGATTTTTACTTTCGACTTTGCTCTTTTGATTGTATGCGAGTAGGTATTCTACGATGAAAACAATTTTAATTTAAAAGTTAAGGAAAAAGAAAAAGAAAATAAATAAAAGTTAAGGAAGCCAAAGCATGCAAGCAGACTATAGAACCCTCCAAAGAAAAACTTCGAGATAAAAGAGGGTCCTTCTACAAACCTGGAAGCCAGTACTCAGGACAGACAAACTTCCAGAACCCCAGGTTGTCCTTGCCCCGGCTCCCTGCCTACCTGTCCCCCCCCAGCCCCCCCCTCCCCCGTGTCCCCAGATGCTGCTCACCACGCCAGGGATTACTTCTGCTAGAAGCAGCCACAAAGACAACTCTTCTCAAGGGTCTGCCTCTCCACCACATTCTTTCTACACTTCACGCCTCACAGAGCCAGGCCGAGGGAGTCACTGGGGGATCATGCCTGGGCGAGTGGGCGGCTGCTCCCCTGCCTCAGGAGCCATTAATCTCGGGGCTCTGCGGCGGCTCGTCCTCCCACCCCAGGCGCCCTACCACTGACCGACTCAGAAAAGGACATGAAAGGGGCCCAGTGCTTCTCTCCGTGGTGGACCGTGACCCTGGAAAATACCATCTGGCCTTTCTGTGTGTCTTCTGACACCAATTCCCCAGGTCGGGGACGCATCAAAGAGAGCCGTGGATGCCTGGTGACATTTCTCATTGTTATTCCTTTGGCAGGGCTTTTAGCTTCAAGGTCACAGGTAAATTCAAGACTGCAGAGGCTGCGTGTGGGGCCTGGCACCTTCCAGTCCGGTGGATGCTGGGGGAGAGGGCTTGCAGAAGGTGACCCAGGACCTCCCAGAGAGCAGGACCCTATTCACTCCAGAGGGGAGGCCAGTCCCCCCGGGCAAGGCCAGGCAGCAGAACTTCCCAGCACTCCCAGCTCTGCATCTCCTTCCCCGAGGTCTGACTGTGCCCACACAAAGCAGCCAAAATCCCAGGTCCCCAACCTGGGGTGTTAGCAAATGCGTAGTGTTTGACCTTGGCCCTATGAGCCTTGGCTTCAGTCTCAGATCTGTATTTTCTTTAAGAAGGTAGAGGTTGCTGGCTTTAGAGTAATTCCAAAATGGGCTAATGTCATTTTGTGCAAAAGTGAGGGTCTTTTGGTAACCTGGATATTTGGTACTTAGAAGTGGACTACATTCTGAGTAGTGAGTAGTCCATCGCTGGAGGTATGTAAGTGGAAAGGGGGTCTGTTTGGAATGTTTTAGAGGATACAGCATTAGAAAGGGGATTGAGCTCTCTGTTGTACACTTGGCTCCTTTGGAATAACCCCTTGCATGTCCTAATGGCGGGGAGCAGAGAGTGGGCCTGCACCAGCTGCATTGGGCATGGCCTCACTTTTCCCGCCTGCCTTCGGTCTGCCTTCTTTCCAAAGGGGCCCAAAACAGCAGAAGCTGATCATTAGGGAGGAAATGCTGACGTAGGTGTGTGCGAGGGGAGGAGGCCTGGGGGATTGGTTGGCTGGCTGGTTGTTTTTTAAAATCAGTGCCCATATCTTTATTTACATAGCCCCTTGGGTTGATCTGCAATCTTAGACATGTCACTGAGCACCTAAGCCTCTGTGTTCTCATCTGCATAATGGGGATAATAGCACCCCATCTCATTGGGTACCTGTGAGGATTAGGTGAGCTCAGGAGTCCCATGAAGGTGAGATGTCACTCCCGGGAGGCCTGTCCTACTAGGCCCTCCATCCCTCACTCCCCTCCGTAGGCCGTTGGAGTCTGCATCACTTCTGAATGTGCTCGCTGGTGGCCAATCTTCTTCCTTGGAGGGTGGATTTAATTTTAATGCTGCCAAGGTCATTTGGAGACAAGTGTAGGGAATGAGTTGGGTGACGAAGCTGAGCAAAGCGATTTTTGATTACAAAGAAAAGTGAGGATGTGACTCTATTTCTTAGATAATCTGGCTCAGAAGGCAGGTCCCCAGAGGAGCTCTAAGAATGCTTTGACCGAAGACAGCATCTCCGGGAATGGGGGAGAGGTGCCCAAGGTGACCATGTTGAGGGGGACAGCACTCACCGGGGTATATAAATATCTGTTGGTCACAATTGGCCTCCCGACGTCACAGTCACGCTCCACTGCTCCTGACCAGCAGCCATCACTTCGTGGAGCAAACTCAGTGGGAGCTCGTGCAGGTATCCCGGGGAACCTGAGACATTGTGGCGGCCACAGGTCGGGCTCAGTCCCTGCTCCGTGCTGGATAAGTAACCCCCGAGCAAGATACCTATACCGTCCTCGTCTTGCCGGCCAGACCTGCAGATTACCCAGCACAACCCATGTTGCTGCTTTGGCCAGAAACTGCCAAACGAGCCAGAGCTCGTTTAAGCTCGTTAAGCCACATTAACACCCCAAATGTGGAAAGCCATAATCTCGGAATGAAGGGCAGAGTCCTTCTGGAAGATTCCCAGTGCTGCTCTCACTTTGGAGAGATTTTGTTCTCCTGTCTCACAGTCCTCAGACCGGCATCCAAGGCCTTCGGCCGTGGTCGGGCGCTCGCTGCCCCCCGGTGCTCCCTGTCTCCCCACACTGTGTTCTTCGCTTGCTGTTTTCTTATTCAAAACCTCCAAGTCTCTACCTTTCCTGGATCCCTTTCTCCAAAAGTTCTGCCAGAAGCAGAATGCCAGGGGATGGCAGCACCAGAAAAGGGGCATTAGGTGCCCACATTTAGGGTTCCCATTGCCGGGCTCGTTCTCAAGAGCAAATAATATCAGGACCCCTCATGGCCCAGTCAGACTGACACGTAGGATTAACCAAGATCAAACGAATTTGAGGAGTTCTGTACACGATAGCCCTTAGACCTTCCAATGCGTGCTAGTGTGCTAGAAGACTCTGAGAAGGTCTGCAGTAAGAAACCGATCTGACTGGCTCCCCCAAGTGCTTTCCTTACCGATTTAGCAATGGTACTTTTTTTTTTTAATTTTTATTTTTTGTGGAGGGGATGTTGTGAAGGGGCAAGATGCCTGTTAAAATCCCATGGAACTGGATCCCATGGATGATACACCAGGTGCCATTGTCCTGGAGACATCCCGGTCCTCAGAACTTCCCCGGTTGTAACCTCCATCCCTGCCAACACTTGGTTTTGGCTTCTCTGGTGTCTGTCCTCCCTCTTCTCTGCTGGGCCACGCTGGCTGCAAACCAGGTGGCCTGCCCACGACTGGGGCTCTTGGGAATTTTGAACCTGCCGTGCATTGTCATCATCTAACTGCATCCAAAAGGGAAAGGTCTTTTTGAGAGGTCTGAATGAGGCTGCTTTAGTGAGTGCTTCCTGGGTGCTGGTTGGCATGGTGCTAAGTGATTCATATGCATGATCTCCTTGAATCTTTCCAACCACCCTTTGAATTAGAAACGGGTATCTCATTTTACAGAGAGAGAAATAGGCACAGAGCGTTTCTGTGACTTTCTAGCAAGTGGGGAGTCAGGATTTGAACCCAGGCCTGTGTGCTCCAGGACCATGCGCTTTACCGCTGCCCTACCATTCCCACGGTGTGGCCGGGAGACCCTGAGGAGTGCAGGAAATGGAGTCCTCCCCAGGCCCAGTCTGCAACTGAGCAGTGTATGTGAACTGAGAAGCTTCCTTTGGATGGCAGAAGGGAAAATTGGAGATGTTCAGGAAAGGGGGGGGATGCATAACGCCAGCTAGGGAACAGAGGCTTTGTGTTTGTAAAATGTGTTCGCATTTCAGAGGGAAAGGCAGAACACTGGCTTCTAGGCCATCGTCCCCTGGCTGGGGACAGAGGGAGAGACCCTGCTCAGCTCTGTTTCGCTCAGTGCATGAACGGCCTGGTGCCCCCGGGGAGATCCGTGAGAGGGCCAGGCAGGCGGAGGCCATGACGGAAGGGAAGAGTGGTACGTGCGCACGCATGCATGTGACGGGGTCCATCTTCAGCAGCCAGTGTCCCTTGGGGCCCTTACCCCCGCCACAGAAGGGCCTGGGAGCAGTGGGTCTGCATAGGTGTGGATGTGCACACGTAGCACATGTGAATGTTTCCCTGTGTCACACAGTGCTTTGAAACTATTTATCCTGTAATTACATTGTAATGTAATATAATGTAATATAACATAATATAGTGTAATATAATCCCCTTGTTAATCACCTCTCCTTCCCACTAAAATAAAAGCTGCCTGAGGTCAGAGACCTTATTTTTAAAGCCAGACAGTGTCCAGGACATTGCAATACCCCATAAATACTATGAATGACTAAATGAATGGACAGACTACTAGGTGTGGTCTTTTAGGAAGTACCCTGAAATTTACACCCTTATGTAAACTGCACTCCTTCAGTAGAGCCCCTCTGGAAACTCCAATTTTCCCTCTACTCCTATCCTCTCTCCTTTCTCACCTCTTTTCTCCTCCTCTCCGCCTCCTCCTTTCCCTCCCTCTCCCTTCCTCTTCCCATCAGCTCCCTCTTCCTCTTTCCAATCTCTTCCCTCTCTCCTCCTCCCCACCCTGCCCCTTTTCGTCTTTCCCCTGCTCACTCAGTATCATCTGTGGGTCCAGCCCAGCTTTTGAATATCCTTAATGATGATTTTAATTTTTTTTTTCTAAGAGAGAGAAGTCATTTGGAACCAAGCCTAAGAGCTAGTTTGTTGGCCTCATTGGTAACTAACTCAGAGATGATAAATGAAGTGTAGTAATCAGACTAGTATTTTTTGAATATTATTACTTTTTTGAAGAAGGCCCAGTGTCCAGAGAGTAGGTGCACTGCCTTCTAGGTATCCTCGGGAGGTACCGTGAGAGCTTTGCCTTGGACAGCAATTCATGGGCACGATCGCAAGAAGGTAGAATATGCCTGGCAGTCTCTCCCAGTGAGCCTGGGGTGGGATGTCAGGGAACCTCTGCAAACCAATCAGGGAGGGCCATGGACAAAGCCTGGAATCTTCCAGTGCCTGCTGTGGTCAGGTTAATAAACCACCCTTAGGAATGAGCTCCTTTCCTGTGCCATGCCTTCTCTCCGGCTTCACAGTGTCATGGTGGGACCATGGCAGGCACCATCCCCCCACACTCTGATTTCCCCTCTCCTGTGCTCAAGCCCAGCCCTGCCCTTTGGTGGGCCTCTTATTCTGCCAGGCCCCTGTGCCTGTCTGGGAGAGCCGCTGCCCGGGAGCTCACTGGCTTCTGCAGGGGCTGGCCGTGCTCCTCCTGGGCATGGAGGAGGAACGGCACAGAATGGCTGTGCCCAGCCTCATGATCTACCCGTTGCTGGCCAGGCCCCTCGTTCTGTCCGTGATGCTGGCCCTTGGCTGCATTGCCACTTCCTGCCCAAGCTCCAGGAGCGCTGACCCCGGCGCCCTAGGCGCGGAGCCTGGTTTGCAGCCATTGCCCCTGCGGCTGTCTCAGGGCTAGCACAGAGCCACGCCCATTCCCAGCCAAGGCTCTCCAAAGAGCCTCACAAATCCATAGCATAGCATACATATTTAAAGGCCTTATTAATATAACTTTTATTGCAAAAATTATTTGGAAGGATGAAACATTAATTTGGAATTTGTTGGATGCAATAACTCATCGAATTTAAAATAGGTTCCGATTTCTTGGGAATCATCAAGCCAACTTCTTACTAAGAAAATCTAACCTACCAGTTATTGTCAGATGTGACAAAGAGTTTACGAATATACCATTAGTGAAACAAGCTGATGTCGTGTTATGCTTTGTGGGCATTTAATTAAACATTGAAGATTTTTTGATTTTGCATTTCACATATTTGGGGAGTAATCTTTTTTTTCTCTTATTTCATACATGTGAACGTATTTTTAAAAATTCACTGGGCCAGAGGCTCTGTATGAGCTGAGTGGACACACCAACCCTGTTCCAGCCCTGGGGAGGTACAGGGGAGGGAAGGAGCAGAGGAGAGAGGCGGAGAAGAAGGAGATGTTGGCTGGAGAAGTCGAGAGTGGCTGAGAACCAGGCGGGGAGGTGGCGGTGGCTGGGGCTACGGGTCAGGAATGGGTCCTGGACTCGGCTCTGGTATTTAGTTCACCTAATCTGTAAAAGGGCTTTTGAACCTTGTTCTGTTGCCTGCGGTGCCCATCCCCTAAGTCTCCATACTCCCATTCAGTTCCCTCCCTCTCTTTATTCAAAACTCCACTCAAATGGCATGTTAGTTACAATGGCGCTGCAACCTTCTCTAATACGTGACTAGTGTTGAGAAGCCATTAATATTACAGACAAATAAAGGAGAACAATGGGGCAGGGAATATCCTTTGTCACGTATTAGTCTGTTTACATGCATGTGGTCCATCTAGACCCTCTTCCGGAGGGCGGGGAATGTGTTTTGTTCACAGCAGCGGCTCCAGCCCCTGGAACAGCGTCTGGTGGCCAACTCCACACGGTAGAAAACAGTGGGCTCCAGGAACGAGCGAGTGAATGAATGAATCTTCACCCCGCTGCCCCCGGTGGCTGTTGGGAGAATCGGGCAAGAGGAGATGCACTGTTCACATGTGCCGGTGGCCCCAGGAGTCAGAACATGTTTTCTGTTGGCAAAGGGCTGGCCGGGTGCTCATTGCGCGGCTCATAGAGCACGGGCTCTCAGACTCGCATCTTGGTCTAAGGGTCACCTGGAAAGCACGCTAAAGGCTGGATTGAAGCCTCGCGCCCAGAGCTGCTGATTCCGTGGGTCTGGGGCAGAGCCCGGCAGGGCTGAACGTCACACACCCTTGCGGTGGAACTGATGCCGCTGGTCCCCGGACTGTTCTGGAAGAAGGCTTCATGGAGAACGAGCTGTAAATTGGGCTTCGTTTGCAGATAAAGACACGATCTGGGTGGGCACCCGCAGCATGTGGGAGCTTCCAGGAGGCCACGGGTATGAGGTGACTGGCTGGTGATCGTGGCATAGGGCGTGCCAGCATCGGAGCTGAGCAGCCCGAAGCTAGTGAGCTGTGTGAGTGAAGGTGGCCATTTGCTGCTTCCCCAAAGCAGGAGCCATTCTCCCAGCCTGATCTGCGTGTGCCAAGTGGCCTGTGAATCCCTCTGGTGCAGCCTTGGGTGGGCAACCATTGATGCCAGACGGTGGGTCCTGGCTACCCAGACCTCTGACAGACAGTACGCAGCATGCAGGCCCCCTGTGCCCCCGGCAACCTATGAAGACCGAGTATAAGGCTGGGGAGACCCCTGGGTCACCAGGCAGGTTGAAGGGGCCATCAGGCCTTGGCCCCAAAAGAGTACAAAAATCCAGGCCCATGGTGGCCTCCGGTCATCTGGCCTTACTCACAGATTCATTCTTTTGTTCATTCCACAAAAATGTATTAGGCATTTTCTATGAGGACACAGAGACGTGTAAGACAGCTCCTGTCCTCAAGGAACTTGCTGGGCAGAATAAGGCCCAAGGCACACCCCCCAATAGACCATGGGCACTCGATCAACCTCCGTTGAGTGAGCAAGGTGCTGGGAGAGTGTGGAGGAGAGAATGAGAAACACGCCAGGGAAGGATTCTTCAAGAAGGAAGAGGGAAAAGACATTCCAGGTAGAAGGTGTGAAAGCCATGAGGCATTTGGGGAGTGACCAGAAATTTGATGGGAGTGGCAACATAAAGAAGAGAAGTCAAAGATAACTTTTATTGAGCCCTTTGTGCCCAGCAGGCAATGGTAAGCTTTTTCCACACATCATCTCCTTAACCCTTTGAGAGGTGTCCTGTCGCTAGCTCTCCCATTTCACAGTTGCATAGCCTGAGGCCCAGAGACTAAGCGAACGCCCAGGCCACGCAGGTAGTAAGTGGCAGGACCAGGTGTTAAGCCACTCGCCCACTGGCACTTAGCCAACAACGGAAGCCTCCGATCTCTTCATCTGTGAAATGAAACGTTCAGGCTTCTCTTGGAGATTTCTTGGAGGGATTAAGAAAATTAGGCATGAATGCCTGTGGATAATCTGTGAAAAGGTCACAGGATTCCCGGGAAACTAGGTAACAGTGGTTGCCTTTGGGGAGGCTGCGTAGGGAACCAAGGATTAGAGGAGAAAGAACACACCAGCCCGGGGGCTCACTCATTGGGCCTCTAGTGTGGAAGGGCGGAATGACAAGGAACCTTCGGGGAAGGCGTTGGGGTGGAGAGGTTCAGTCTGAAAGGAGGAAGAAGTTGAGGCTGCTGTTCCCGGAGTGGGGATGGCATGTGTGCCTAGAGGACCCTTCCCCTGCGCCCCCAGCCCTCTCTCCCTTGGAGGGAAAGGACACCCTGGCGACAGGCTTCCGCCTTCGTGCAGTCTGTAC
>CM052896.1:104341197-104444440 GCA_028534135.1 Potos flavus
GAAGGCAGAGGCTTTAACCCACTGAGCCACCCAGGTGCCCCAATAGTGTAGTTTTAAATAGAATTAGTGTAATGCCAGGCATAGAGGAGATGCCTGATAAATGTGATTTTCCCATTTTTCTTCCCTTCCTTTTACCAGCTTTAAATCAAGATCTTGGTTCTCTTTTATCCCTCTTCTGAATCGAATTTCTGTGAAGCAAGCCAGTTTTATTTCCCGCTCGACACATTTATTGAGCACCTGCTACGTACGTGGCCCTTTTGCTGGGGCACAGAGGTGACTATAGGCCATGGACCCTGCCAGCAAGAGGCTGATAATCAGATAAGGAGACTGACCCAGAATAGGGGAATCAATTGCCCGTAAGCTGTCTGGGGGGTTGGGGAGTGCTGATGGGATAAAGGAGTAGACTTGCTGACCTTATACCCCCCGCTACCTCCATTTCCCCTTTTGAAAAGTGGAGCTACCTCCCTTTCTTGTTTCTTAGTATTTGGAAGATGTGGAGCAAGCTGACTGCTGGGGCTTCGAGCCGCCTCCTCTACTTACCACCCACGTCTCCCCAACACCAAGCACCCTATATGCCAGCCGCCAGCCGCGGGGCTGTGGCTCATTTGAAGGGCTGCCAACCCGAGAACTTCCATCCCCACTTCTCCTTTTAGTGGCTCCTACCCATGAAGGTAGCCGCTCCCACTTGCTCCCGACAACCCCCCGCCCCTTCCCCTCCAAGCCGTGCCTTTTCACCAGCTCCTTATCCCAACCCCAGCCTCTCCCCCACGAGGAAGGTTTTGTAGGGACCACAATACCTTAGCCCAGTGCTGTGCTGTAAAACCCAGAACTATGTAACAGCTGGATTAACAGCGATTATTAGCTTTGCTTAAAGATTTTCCGTTTACGCAAGGATTAGCTGCGGGGTTCCTTTAAATAGCTGGCTTTGCTAATGCATTTGTGGTGCAAAGAAGGGGCGCATGGGGGGGAAAGAGGGACAGGACTAGGAATCAGAAGGCCTGAGTTCTAAGGCAGCTGTGTGATGGCCTTTGACCTCTTGGAGTCTCTGTTTCCTTGTTGGAGACAGGGAGACGGGGGGCTGCCCGGCTCAGCCGGCAAGGTGGCCGCTCCACCTGCATGGCCTTCGTGCGTCGGGGCTGCGGGGGGGCAGATACACCGCACGGTGTGGGGTGCGATGCAGCCAGTCCCGCAGACCTTCCAGCGCCCAAACTCCTTCATTTAGCACCCAGGGATTTTCTGGAACTAGCCCTTCCCCACCTCTCCATCCGGATCTCCTGCTCTGTCCTCACCTGTGGCCTTCTTGGCCCCGCCCCCTGCCACCCCCCTCTGTCCCCGACTCACCTGGGGCTGCTGCTTCCTGGATGTGTACAGCAGCTTCTCCCCTCTGTGATCTGGGCGTGCTGGCCCTGCGCTGCCTGGAAGGCCGTTCCACGCCGCCTCCCCTAGTGGCCTGGCTAACACCTTACTTGTCCTTCAAAACAGCCTAGATGGCTCCTCCTCCAGGAAGCTTTCCCTGACCCTCCTCCCCTAAGGAGAGTTAGACGCCCCTTCTCTCTGCTTCAAGAGTTCCCTGAATGCGAGTGTGTGACGCTATCATCGCACTTGTGAACATGTTATTGCCATTGTTGGCTTGTTTGTGTCTGCCGTGACCTTCTGAGCTTAGGGGCAGAATCCCTGTGTGTTCCACTCAGTAAATGTGTGGGAAACGCAATTAAATAAACAAATAGTAACTACTTTCTATATGAGGCAAATGGGAGTGGGGTGCCTGCTTGGTTTAGTGGTTAGAGCATGTGACTCTTAATCTCAAGGTCATGAGTTTGAGCTCCACATTGGGGGCAGAGATTACTTTAAAAAATAAAAAATAAAAAGTATATATATATATATATATATATATGAGGTAAATGTGCTTCGTCCCCAGGCACATAAAACCCCTCTCCTCCCCAACCTGGAGCACTCAGCTCATCCTTCAGGGCAAAACCCTGGTTTAGACAACAGGAGTCCAAATAAATCCTGGCTCTACCCCAGCTGTGTGACCAAATAAATTCCTTTGCTGCTCCACTTCCCCATCTGTAAAATGGGATCATCGCAGTTCTGACCTCTTAGGGTTGCCGCGAAGAGGAAGCAAGTCAATGCATGTGCTGCACTTAGAACAGTGCTCAGATGCCCGGACATAGCTCCGCGTTTGACAGTGGATTTTCATATTGGGCCCCAGGATTCTGGCCCTCCAGGGCCTCCCCAGGCCCCCCGTGTCCCTGGGTTGCTGAGCGAGCTGTTTCTCTCACTTTTTCCTCACTCCGGTGAACTTTCTCCCTTCCCTACCCACCCCAGCCCGTCAGCACAGAAATAATCTAATTTTACTTGATTATTAGTCATTACTTTCTGCTGCTGTTTTTGTTTATTACTTTTTTTTTTTAACTATTCTAGATTTAATTGAGTTGATTGATTAGCACAATCCCCAACTGGAAGGAGAAACTCTGTAACCCTCTCCTCCCAGCCTGTATTTTCCCCCAGAGAGGACCAGGGCTGACTGCTGGGGGTCCAGGGCTCAGCCCTTCTCAGGGCTCCTACCCAGAGTCGCCGCGATGTGGGAGCCAAAACCTGCCCTTGTCTGGCTGAGCGACCTGGGGCACGTTCCTTACCCTCTCTGAGCCTGAGGTTCTTCATCTATAAAAAGGGGATTGAACTGAAATGAGCCTTCTGATCCCTTCCCACCCTAAAATTCTGTGAAAACTCTACTTCTAAGCTCCCTGCTCATCCCCGGTCTATGAATCATTCATTCCCGTATTCAGTGTCACTACGAGCCTGCCCTAGACCCAGCCCTTTACTCCGTGTTGTGGGATCTAGATGTGAGCAGGTAAGGGTCCTGCCTTCTAGAAGCTAAGAGAGGAAGCCCAACAAGCAGCAAATCTAGTGTTTATAACCATGTCCTAAGTTGAACAGGGTTTCAGAAGGGAGTCCCTGACCCTGGAAAGTTGTAGAGGGTGACAAAGTGGGTTCAGTCCAAAACAAAGACAAATGATAGAAAACAAAACTGAACAGACCAGTGTGAGGAAGGGACCTTTATGGAGGCCCTCTTGTGTGCCAAGTACTGTGCTGAACACTTTCTTCTCCTTTTCTCTTTAATCCTCATACCAGCCCTCTGAATAAGGGAATGCGATAGCAGTTTGACAGATGGGACAGCTGAAGCTCAGAGACGCTAAGTGGCTCGCCTGAAATCACACAGCGAGTGAATGGGAGAAGTAGACATTGAAATGAGTATGAATGACATCAAAGAGTGTCCTTTTTATACAATTTCACACTATGTTACAATATTCAATCATTTGAGAAAGGTTAAAAAAAAGTTCAGCTCATTTTCCCAAAAAGCATTTCTCTTTTTATCTTTGCACATTGTTTTCCATTTGTACCCTTTTTGTATTGCATACACGTGTAGCTGGTGCAAAGGCCCTGAGGTAGTAATGCCCTTGGAGTATTTGGGGATGAGAAGGAGGCCCATGGGGCTGGAACGGGGGGAGAAGAGTGAAAGGTGACATTGGACAGGGAGCCAGGGATAGCTCGAGGGGACTTTGCAGACCAGAGTTGGGACTGGATTTTATTCTCAACATGTTCTGCCATCGTCTTCCAATTCCTGTTATATCAACAGCTCTGCAGTTCAACCCAGTGGATGTGGCATTATTTACCAGTCTTGAGGCTGTTTCCAGTGATGTTTGTACGTGTGCACACGTGTGTGTGTGTGTGTGTGTGTGTGTGTGTGTGTGTGAAATAAGTACTACAGGTCACATTTCAAGCATGTGACTCTGCACATCTGATGAACGATCAGAGTCTAAATCGGTAGGAATGAGGTAACTGGTTCAGTGTTTGATCATTTGTGTGGCTCTAGGCCAACAAGGCCACCCTGTGACCTCTGATGGAGAGAGGACAAGGGGTTCTAGGCATTGGACTCGTGTGCATAGAGGAGCAGAGCTGAGGAAGAGCCAGGCTTGTTCAGAGGCGTCTGGCCGTGAAGGAGGAACCAGGGGTCAACAGGTAGAAGCTTCCTGAACACAGGTCAGCATGCATGGCTTTTCACCTTCTTTTCAAGAGGCAGAGTTGGGGCTTTTACGGTTTTTATCAATTTTTAAAAACTTCTTTTTCGACTAGCTTGGCATTTACAGAGAGCTCCCAGAGCTGGTGCAGTGAGTTCCTATGTCCTCCTGTGGTTTCCCTGCTCGCTCATTGCTTGTATTACCCCGGTGCATCTGTCCCAATGAAGAGACTCCCGTAGCCACATGACTGTCGACTGCACTCTGTACTTAATCCAGATTTGATTCCCTTTCCCGCTGATGCCCTCTCTCTCTTCCAGGATCCAGCCCACAGTCCTGCACTGCATTTGGTTGTCCTGTGTCTTTAAACTCCTCTGGTCTGTTTCTCAGACCTTCCTTAGTTTTCGTGACCTTGACAGTTGGGAGGCATGCTGGTCAGATATTCTGCCTTTGTATCTTTCAACTTTCTGTTTCCATTTGGAATCCTGAAGTTGAGAGGCCGTGGAATGTGGAGGTTAAGCCGGGAACTCAGGAGTCCGAGGGGCCTGGGATCATCAGCCTCTGACTCTGACCCAGGAGGCAACATTTAACAAGGAAACCTGCCCTTGGGGGAGGGGGGAGAATACTTACCTCCAGGGGCCTGATGAAGGTTAACTGGGTAGATGAGTCAGTGCTGGTCAGCTGGGTTTCAGTTTCAGTTTCATTAGTGGGTGGGCACCTGGTGGGACTGATTGTCCCAAAGACCTTGGTCACTTCCTCTCCGGGAGCCAGTTGTGAAGTGCCACAGGGTGTGACAGCTTTGCAGGAGGCTGGCGCTTTGCCGAGTTTTTGAAAATAATATCTTAATTTGATCCTTATAATAACTCCATGAGGCAGCAAAGATGGGTTTTCCCTGCTTTTGAGATGCAGGAACCCAAGCTCAGAAGGTCATCAGGAACCTGCTGAAGGTCATGGAGGAAGGAAGGGGCGGAGCAGAGACTTGAATGTGGATTTGGGAGGGCCCAGATTTGGTGCTCTGACCAGCGTCAACTGGCTGAGCTGGCCAGCAGCTGGGCAGGCAGCTGTCAGTGGATATGTGTGGAGAAGCCCCACCTTTGGGATCTCGGGCTGGAGGGGTTCTGTCGTGGGGGCCAGGGGACCAGCATTTGGCTTGGCAGATGCGTCAGGGTGGGAGACTGGAGAGTTATGGATTCCCAGTCTTTACATGTCATATCGATCTCAGGCCATTGTATTATAGGCAGTGTTTCATCTTGTAATGTGCATTTTTTTTCCTTTAGGTGATTGCATTTTTTTCCTTTAGGTGATTTCATTTTTAACCCTTGCGTTACCTGCGAAACCAGCATGAGCCAAAAGCTCATGACTGGCGTCCCACTTCCCAGGTGAATCTCAGGACCCGTTGTCCAGCTTTCTTCCACTGGACCCACTGTGTCACCTCCTGTGTCATGTGTCTTCAGACCTCTCTGGCAGATGGCTAAAGCTGTCTCCATTTTTCTGGAAGGGAAATAGAATGGCTGAGACCAGAGAAGGCAAGTAACTATGTCAGGGACACACAGCCTCAGAGCTGGGGCAGAAGCCAGACCAGTTAGTCACTGGGCTTTTTCTACCAGACGTAGTAAGAACTTAGAAGACCCTTGTGCTATTTATTTAAAAACAAAAACAAAACAAAACAAAATGCAGAAATATAAACTATAAAAATGCAATTCTACTCCTTGAAAGGCACGTGCACACTTGTGTGTGTGTGTGTGTGTGTGTGTGTGTAAAATAAGGAAGAAACATACAAAGCAATTTTGGCACCTAGGCCAAAAAATCAAATTTTACCCTTAATTCCACCAAGGCACACTGAGGTTGGAGGGGTGGGTAGTCCTTTCCGAAAGCCTCCCCCTCCCCCCCCCAGGGCGCCTGTAGCTGCCATTCCTTTGGCATGGGGGGTTCCCATTCCATCCACTCTAAACTTTCTACATTCAAGGGTCACGGGCCACCCCCCCCCCCCAGCTCTGCACACAGATGATGTGGCCCTGGTGATTCTTCTGCTTCTAGGTGACGTCTCTCCCACCTGTCCCCCATCACCCAGGCATGGCCAGGTGTTCAGATTCCTGAACAACTGAGTATCTTCCGGCACAGGCTGTGCTCACCTGCTGGTCCTGGGGGCTGGCCTTGATCTTCGTAGGGGCGGGGGCACCCAGAGTGGCTGAATTCCCAGATGTGGGTATTAGGATGGACTAGAGATCAAGGCACCACCCTTCAGTGGACTATAGAAACCATGTGCCTCAACATCTGTGTGCCTCGATGGATTTTCCCATCTGTAAAATGGGACTGCAAATCCAGAGTTACTGTGAGGATTAAATAGGCTACTGCTTTGCACATGGTAAATGCCTAGCCAGAAAGGAAATTCAGTGTTTGGATTCCATTAAATCATACAGCAACATTACTGTCCTTTTGTTTTCTCCAAAGGGCTTCCATGTCTGTTTTCTCACTGAGTCTTTACGATAACCCAAGAGAAGAGGGTAGTTTTTTGGACCCAGTGTTCCAGTGCGGCAGCTGAGATGCAGAGGAGTGTAGTGAAAACGGCCAAGGCCATTCGTTAAAGCAGTGGGGGCTCCGAAGCCTGAGCCTGAGGTCCCAGGGGGCAACTGGCTAGGCTAGCCGTGTCCCGGTCTGGCCCTCCACTCTCCACTCACATGCCTCCCCAAGAGCAGCTGTGTCCCCCAAGCCTACTCATACTTCCCAGGGACAGAGAGCCCCACCAATCCTGTTTGGTGCTGGCGGGTGGGAGGGCGGGGATGGGAAGTGCCCCACCTCTCAAGCCAGTGGCAGAGCTGGTGTCATTGCCAGCAGCATCTTGGCAGGATGAAGGTTGCATTAGTGAGCAGTGATTGAAATGCAAAATAACATTTTGATCGAGCCAGCAGGCTGTTTATTTATCAGATCAATAGTCAAAATGCCCCGTCTGGAGAAGTCCTGTGTGATAAGTGACAGCGGTTGCAAGGGCAAGCCTGGCGAGTCCAGCCCGGACCCCCACCAGCTCAGGGGAGCTGGTGAGGGGAGGGCTAAGGAGCCTGCGAGTGACCCCCACCTCTGCCTTCCCCTTTGCTCATTTTCTTGTTATATATCCAGTTCCTAGAGGAGATGCCTGAGACCCACACTGTCAAACCCCCCCTTGCTGGGCCTAGAAGGACCCGCACCCACGGGAGCAGAGGAATCCCAGCAGCAGCTTGTGTTTATTGAGCACTTACTGTATACAGGTGCTGCGGCCGGGGCTTTGTGCTGATTGTGTCATTTAACCCTCAGAGAATGGGTATCTTTATATGACCCATTTTGCAGATGAGGAAATAGGTATGGGGAGGCTGGTTGCACGGCCAGTAAGTGACAAAGCCAGGATCCAAACCTGGGGGACCTGAGTGTAGAACCCTGGTTCCTGGGCCCGGAGGTCCGGGCGTGGCCGTGAACCCTTCCGTCTTGTATCGAACCAGAGTTCTGGCTCTGAAGTCAAGGCAGGCTTTTCCCAACCCTACTTCTTAACGGTTTTCATACATGACATTGATTTTTGTATTAAAATATCTTTTTTTTTTTTAAACATTTTGAAACCAGGTTTCTCAGTCAGTGGGTCTGAGATGTTAGCTTCTCTAAGTTCCTTCTAAACACATTACATGATTTTGGGTACTTAAAAAAAAAAGAAACACAGGAAGAGAAATCCGTACGTCGTTCGTAAAGCCTCTAAACCAGAATTAGCCGAATTCGCTGGGCACCGAGGGCAACGTTGATCTTTTAGGGGATTCATTGGGGATTGCTGGACGTGGGTCTCCGGGCTCTGCTCTTACAGTGCTGGCTGGATTCCTTGCTCTGACTCTGGTCCTGTCCTGTGGCTCAGGCCCACGACTGTCCCATCCTGAGAGGGTGCAGGGCTTGGGGACTCCTGTCCCACCCTGCTCTCAGACCTCCTCGCTCATTTGTTCACTCAACCAATGTTTTTGGAGCCTGTGTGCCTGGAGTGTTCTAGACAGAGGGAACAGGAGGAAAGAAAGAACAAGGGTCAGAGGCCATGCCGTGAGAGCACAGTGTTGTTGTCCAGAAACAGCCGAGAGCCCAGTGTGGCTGGCCCAGAGTGAGCATGGGACATGATGGGCAGGGGACAGCATCTCTGGTGGTGGGGTCAGACCCTGGGGGCCTTCTGAGCTGCAGTGAGGACTCTTGCTTTCCTGGCAGTGGGATGGGAGACCCCTGGTTGTTTTGAGCAGAGGAGTACTGTGATTTATTCTCTTTTGCTTTGTAACTCACTCCAGCACTTTCTGGCCCTGTGACCCCTGCCGGGGGCTCCCCCTCTACAAAAAGGGGGAAATGATAGTACCTACCTCAATAGGTAGTTGTAGGGGGCATAATGCGTGTGGTCCCATGCCCGGCTCGGAGTAAGCCCTTGGCAAGTGGGCACCCTCATCCGTATTACAGAGGTCAGAAGCAGGTTCCCCGTTGGCTTCAGTGCCAGGTCCCTGCCTGTCCAGCTGAGTTAAGATGTTTCTTTGTCATCTGCCCAGGCTGCCCATTAGCATAAAGACTGAAAAATTGAGTCTGGAGGAGGAAAGGGTGCAGGGAGCCCCAAGCCTCCTGTGTCGTCCCTGCTGTGTACAAGGCCACACAGGAAGGCCCACTGCCTTGGCCAGGTGGTAGATGGAAGCCTTGTCCTCCTCACTGGGTTGGCACACTGCCCCGTGAGAACACACGTGGGGAAGTGGGAGTTAGGCCCAGCAAGAGGGTGCACAAACCAGGCCCAGGTGTGTGACTGCACAAGGAGCAGAGGGGAGGCCAGCAGTCAGAGCCACGCACTTTTTGTGCTCATTCAGTCTTAGGTTGTATCAACAGAGGTATAGTGTCTAAGATGAGAAGGATGTCGGTACTGCTCTCCTCTGAGCCTATCAGAATGTACCTGGAAGGCTGGGCTCCATGCGGATGTTCCTCTCTGTGAGGAGTAAGCAGATGAATCAGTCTTTGAGGAGGACAGAGGGTGGGCAGGAGCGATTTTAGGACTAGGGGACGCTGAGCCTCGTGAGAACAGGGCTTCCCAGGGCTCAGGAAGCCGCCTTCAGCAATCCGGAGGGCTGTCATATAGAATGGCCGGGGGGGGGGGGGGGCGGGCGGTGTCAAACTTGTTCTATAGGTCATGAGACAGTTGCATAAACTAGATGTTCCAGAGAGAAGAAATATTTTGGCTCTTGACAAATAACTTTTGAAAAATACACTCCCAAGTGGTGGGAGGATGGGAACAGCTGCTTCCTGAACTAGGGATCTCCTCATCCCTGGGGTCTTCAGCGAAGGCAGGCAGCCAGGGACAGATCAGAGGCCCTTTAAGGTCCTGGCCTGCTTCGAATGCCTCTGGCTGGAAGAGGGCCACCTGCCTGTGTCTCCCTGCCTCCCCCTGCCTCCCCGTGCCTCCCCCTGCCTCCCTGCTCTGCCTCCAGCACAGCACTTTCCCCGAATGCCTCCCTCCCTCTCCTTCTCCAGGCTCTGCTTAAGTGTCACCTCCTCTGAGAAGCCTTCTTTGGCCGCCCTATCTGTCACTGCCCTTTCCTACCCTCTGTCCCCCTCCCCTGCCCCGAGCACTAACTGAATGTATACTATTTTGGTGGTTTACTTATTGTGTTAGTTAGGGGGGCTAACCCTAGCTGTTACTAAGTACCATCCCACTGTTTCGGTGGCTTAACACAGCAGACATTTCCAGCTTGCCCAGATGACATTTTGGGGAGGGTGTTTGACAGGTAGCCTTTCATGAGGTTATTCCTGGGCCCCAGGTCCTTCCAGTTGGTGGCTCTACCCTGGGGACCCTGGGACCCCCTCCTGGACCCTCTGCCTGGATCCTGTGTGGCCCGCCAATGGGGGAAGACAGAGCAGGGGGTGCAGGGCAGGGAGGGCCATAGGAGATTTTGATGGGCCAGATAGGCAAGCGACCAACATCATTTTGCCCACATGCCATCCGCCAGGGCCTAGTCGATGGCCGCAGCTCACCGAAAAGGAGGCTGGGAAATGTAGTCTCTCTGATGTCTAGGAAGAAATGAAATTGCTTTTGGTGAACTCATAGCAGTCTCAGCTACACTTATTTATCATATTCCATTGACTCCATGTCGTCATCTATTGTTAAAGGCACCATTATTCTTGGAACCACTAATCAAATTAAACTAGAGCATGCCATCGATTCAAGATACGTTCTGATTGCTAAGATGTTGAAATATGAAAAGATGGTGTAGCTTAAGGTCAATGAAGTATGGTACCATCACTCCTTGAGGGCAGGGACCTGCCCACCTTGTGCACTAATCCATCCCCAGGGCTGGAATCGTGGGCGGGCACACAGTAGATCTCTGAGGAATAGTAATGGAATGACTGAGTGAGGGAGGGAGCGGGTGAATGGATGAGATGGGACGTGAATCGCTCTCTTGGTCTAGTATCGGAATGCCCATGGTGGGTGCCGTCGTGTCAGGAGGTCAGACGGTGCTCGCTCCCCCAGGCAGAGGTGCTGCTGGGTTTTCGAACAGCTGCCAACAGTGACTAGGACTCCCAGGACTCTGCCCCTCGCCAGCACCCTTCTCTGCTGCCCGCTTCAATTTCCTTCTCCCTCGCTGCACTTTGGTGCATAGTGTGACCTTGCTCACTCTCGAGCTGTCCACCTCTCCGTCCTTCTGCCCCTGGAGAGGCAGCCTGGACGGCACACATCTCAGGGGAGAGACTCGTTGGCCCAGCTCGGGTAGGGGGCACACCCCTGGGTCAGTCAGCTGGGCCAGCGGGGTAGAGGTCTGTAAGAACATGGGAGCCCCGCGTGGGTGCACGCTTGCTCGTGCTCATGCTAGTAAGAGACGGAGAGTGTGGGAGTAGGGTGTCAGCTCCCAGGAGAGAGGCTGCTCAGTTCAGATAGCTAGTTCTGGTAGTGCCTGAATACGGAGCCCTTCCGCCTGAAAAGGGAATTTCTAGGCAGAAGGGCCCACACGCAGAGAGGCATGCAAACGCACCATTCAGTGGTGGGTAAGTAGGTTCCCAGGTGGATGAATGCTGGAAGGAGGAGAGAGCAAGCAGTCTTGCTTGTGGTGGGATTGAACATTTCAGGGACTCGGAGTGGAAGCCTTCTCATTACCCAAATCAGGGTGCTGGAACTTCGGCTGGCATTTATTTACTGAGCACGTACTGCGTGCCAGGCACCGTTCTAAGCTCTCTTCCGTGTTACCTCGCTGATCCTCAAGACCACCCTGGGACATGAATGCGATAAGCATCATCCCCATTTTACAGATGAAGAAACTGAAGCACAGAAGGGTTCGAGACCCTGGAAGGGAGCGAGCTGGAATTCAAACTTAGGCGGTCCAGCTCCAGCCACTGAGCTCCGTGGCCCAGCACCATGGCTGCTGTGAGGATTACATGGCATCTGGAAGTTGCCACATGTATTCAGTGACAGTAGGTGGGTGGTTTATACCATGTCATGGCTTGAATGGAGGGTGAAAACACAACCAGACTCAAGAAGAGTTCAGATAAATTCACAGATGTCCGATCTCCAGTAGCTCATGAAAGGAAGGATGCTTGTGGTGAGTTTGGGAGCTGATGCTGAATTCGTGATACTGTCCTTCCTCCAGACCCTGCCTTGTGGTGGGCAGAGTTGGCCAAGAGGGCCCAAGGAAGGGCTGCCTCTGGGTCCTGCTGGGGGGCCCTCCACTAAGAGGACCACAGGGAAGGCTGGCGTTTGACATCAGTCTGTCCAGAGGGGCCTGTGTGTCTCATTTGCGCAGAGCTGTGCTGAGCCCCGCAGCGGCTGTCCACGGTGGGCCGGAGCTCGGCCAGCGGACGGACCCTCCCAGCTGCCCCAGGATGGCGGCGGCCCGTCCCCTTGCCTCCCCGCTGCCTTGGCAGGGCGTCTCTCTTCTCATTATGATGGATGCATTCTGGAAAATCGTGGATAAAAAGCTCCGATTGAAAGGCACTAATTACCCATCATTATTTTCCACGCCGTAATTTGTGTGGAACGAGATTTCAATCAGTTGTCCGGGACCAGCCCGGTTTTGACTAATCTTTCTAAGACAAGATGCGTAATTACAGATTTTTGCCGTAGCTTCAGCACACACGCAGGAGGAGGCAGGCTCTTGCTGAAGCCAGTTTGCTCTTGGGTCGTTCTGCGGTCCTGGGTCCCAGAGGGGACCCCATGGGACGAAAGAGAGGAGGGGTGTTAGCCAAGGGTTCCTGAGGAGTTAAAATCCAGATGAAGTCCAGACGCCATGGTCGTGTCGTGGCAGAGAGAAGGTGGCCCGCGGGTGGGTCGCTGCCTGAATCACCATTCACCGTGGCTCTCAACCCCGAGAGCCCCCCAGCTGGCCGGGCTCTCTAGTTAGGAACTTTGAGCAAGTCCCGGTTCTCGGGGCTTCAGTTCCTCATCTGCAGGTCACCGGGGTGGGCAGCAGAGTCTCTGGGGACTTATAGTCCCCTGACTCCAGCTATGCTAGGGTGTCTGTCCAGGAAAACGGGTCTGTTGTTGAAAGATACACAGATGCCAGATTTCAATCGCATAGGAGTGATAGAAATACCATTTATTAAAAGAGGTGATTCAGACTACATAGGGGGGAAATAATTTGAATTAAAGAAATATGTGAGTTTAAGAAAAAACAAATTAAGGAAAATAATTTGAATTAAAGAAATATGTGAGTTTAACAAAAAACATATCGGAACTTTTATGTACAGAATTGGATTAATTATAGTCCTTGGTTCCTAATACTTCTCACCATTGGTCACCTCACCCTTCCCTCCGTCTTTCTTCCCTCCCTCCTTCTTCCTTCCTTCCCTTCCTTCCCTTCCTTCCTTCCATCCTTCCTTCCTTCCCTCCCTCCCTCCCTCTTTCCCTCCCTTCCTCCCATGTAATAAGTGCCCACGAATCCATATTCCAACAGGAAGCTGGGACGGTCATTCACATTCAGCCACGCGGTCCTCCCCATCCCATCTCCCGTTAAAGGCTCCTCTGTATTCTTTAAACGTTTTAAAGGAAGTTTAGCCGTACCACTTTCAGGTTCCTTGAAGGGCTGGTTCATCACAAATAAAGCCTTGCTGGAGGGTCTGTGGGTATGTTATAATGAATAGCTCGGGTGGCCCCCAGTTAACGAATTAATTATGGAAATGTACATAAGAGTCTCTCAAGTGTTCAGAAACCATTTTTCTTCTGTAGAGTGGATTCCCATTTCAGGCTTATTTATCCTCTTCATTAGCCTAACGAACCACTTTCCCTCCTGGTAAATGGCAAGTTCCTTATGGAAACATCCTCCGGTCTCTATCTGGGGACTTGGTTGAGGGAAGAGCTTTGCTGGGTTTAACCACAGGTGCCAGAGGCTGAGTGTTCCGGAAGGGGCTTCCTGGGAGAATCCCAACAGCAGGCAGCATCCGCCGAGCGCCGGCTCAGCACCAGCCTGGGCTACATGTTTTGCCTCCGATAGTTCATGCTCACGCAGAACAACCCTATGAAGGAGGTGCTGTGATGGAGCCCATTGTACAGATGGGCAGTCTGAGCCGAGAGAGAGTGACCTCAAGGTCAGCAGCTAGTATATGGCAGAAGCAAGTTATCTGCTGTCCGAGTGCAGGCCTAGAACCTTCGTGACAGAGCCGCTCTTGCTCTCCCACGCGGGTCCTCAGCCCAGGGCCAAGGGAGGGCTGGGAGGGTGGCCCCTCTGCACGCCACCCGGCTTGTTGTGTGTGGTGGGGCGGGCTCTGCCCCACAGAGGAAAGCAGGCCAGGCCCGAGGCTAACCAGCCCAGTCCAGACCCCTTCCCTCCAAGAGCTTCTGTTCCTCCAGAAGCTTCCCTCCCGCTGCCCGCCCATCAACAGCCATCGTGAGGGAGCTGGATCTCTGGAAGTCCGGCTTAAAAGACTACAGTTGTCTCTTGCTGGGACACTGGAATTTCTCCTCCACATGTGTGTGGCAAATAGCTCAGCAGTTTGGGTTTCGTTCAGAATCTCTAAGAATTCTGTGGCCTGTGTATGAGGAAAATCTTCAACCTACTTCGTTGTCCAGCAGAGAGATCCGCCCCCCCGTGGTGAGCTCAGGCACCCCTGGAGGCCAGGCCACTCTGGGGCACAGGCCTCCACACTGAGCGCTAAGAGGGCTGGTGGCAGAGAACGGACTAGGGCGGGAGGGAGGCCAGGCCTAATCAGATGCTGGTGAAATTGAGGCCAGGGCGGCTCTGGCCATGTTGCTGTTACCCATGGATCACAGGGGCAGTGATGCCTCCAGGGCCTTCGACCACTGGCCACTGCTCTTTCAAAGCCTGCTTCACTGGGGCCTCTGTCCCCTCCCATAAAGTCAATAGTCATCGACCTAGTTAGGAACTGGGTCCCAGCCAACCACAGATGATGGACTCGATGTGACTCCCTCCTCCCCAGAGTGAAGTGTCAGCCACCTTTCATCCTGAGGCTGCGCCCTCCCTCCTACAAGCCATCCTGGCACCCCCCCCACCTCCCCTCCATGCTCCTGGGCCTGCACATCCAGGCCCCACCTCTGACATCTTCCCTGACCCCACCTCCAATCCCCCAGCTTTCTTGCTCCTTACTTGGCTCTACCTCAGCCTACACCCCCAGAAACCATGTGCTCCTGGCCCTTCCCCCTACCATTTCCTTCCACTTCTACCCTTTCTGCTCCAACCCCCCCTGTCTGAGACCTGCACCATTCATCGCCCCAACCCTCTGCTCCCGGCCCCCCTGTTCTCCCTCTTCCCTCATACGTCTCTGCCAGTGATTCCCATCTCGGGGGGATTTTCCCCCAGGGAACATTCAGCCATGTCTGGAGGTTTGGGTTGTCCTCTCCGGGGCAGGGAGGGGGCTACTACCGGCCTCTAGCGGGCGGAGGCCAGGGATGCTCGGAAGCGTCCCCCGCGCACAGGACGCGCCCACAGTGAGGAGCTACCCTGCCCCAGGAGTCAGGAGGGCCGGGCTGAGAAGCCCAGCTCTAAGCTGCTGAAGGAGACAGGGCTCCCCTGCGTTGCTGCCCCTGCAGAGTGAACTAAGGGACCCGTAAGGCCCATATGCCCCCATTTCTTCTCTCTCCTCCCTCCACAGCTCCTGTTGCAAGCTTCCTTCCTTCTCTGGACTTCCTGCCCCACAGCCTTCACCCCTGTGCCTCTGGCTTCATGCACACAGTGGAGGGGGCGGGGAGGGGAGGGGTCTCAGCTTTCCCCTCTGCCAGCCACACACCTCCTTCCCTCTCCTATTGCTTCAGCTCCTTTCTCTTCCCGCTGCCAGATTCCTAGCAATCCCCCGGCGGCATTCCCATGCTGCGTGAACTCGATGACCCGAAGAGTCACACCCGGGCTGCTAAAGCAAACCCACGGGAAAATGCAGACTCCTGGGCCTCTTGCCTGGGCCCCACTTGCAGGGGGCGGGTGCAGGTCGTGACGGAGGTGGTGTCGGGCCCGGGCAGCCACCCGTTCAACAAGCACCTCAGCAAACTCTGGTCAGGGGTGGACTAGAATTTGGGAAAAGCTAACATTTTTTCCCTTTTGTATCTTCAGTCTCTCCACCTTGATTTGGTCTTTACTGTTAGCACTGAACGTAGAGTCACCATATCATTCATTGCCTACTTTGGGGAGAGGAGCGGGGGGTCAATGGGTAATTATACGGGTCAGTAGGTAGGATCAGGATCACCCAGGGCACACTGCAAAGTGTGGATTCCATAATTTTTAAATGCCTTAAATTTTTTCCATTCTTTTTTTTTTTTTTTTAATTTTATTTTTAAGTAACCTCTACCCCTAGTGTGGGGCTCGAACTTACAATCCCAAGATTAAGAGTTGCATGTTCTACCAAGTTAGCCAGCCAGGCACCCCCAAATTCCCTCCATTCTTAATACACCCCCTCCTCATCAGAGACCAACAGTTACCGACATAACAACAAAACATTCCTTCTCTGCCTCCAAAATCTCCCAAGTTCAAGTGGATGGTACCGCCTGAAGGTGTACCAGGAGGAACCCCACCCTCACACCCTTCTCTACCCTCTGCAGCTGAACTTCTTCGAAGAACTGTCTCCTCCAGCCACAGCAATGTGGCTTCCATCCCCACCATGCCTCGACACTCCCCTGGTGAAGTCGCCAGCCCCCTGACTGCTCACTGCAGTGGACACTTACCCCATCTGACTTCCCCTGACCTTGTGACCACCTGTGACCTGCCGCCACTCCCTCCTCGTTGCATTTCCAAGACACGTGCTCGCTTTTTTTCCTTTTTTCTTAAGATTTTATTTATTTATTTGACAGAAAGAGACACAGCGAGAGAGGGAACACAAGCAGGGGGAGTGGGAAAGGGAGAAACAAGCTTCCCGCCGAGCAGAGAGCCCGATGTGAGACTCGACCCCAGGACCCTGGGATCATGACCTGAGCTGAAGGCAGACATGTAATGACTGAGCCACCCAGGAGCCTCTCGCTTTTTTTTCTTCAGCTTCTCTGGCCAGTTCTCCTCGGTCCGCTTCCTGGACTTCTTGCCCCCATCCTTCCTTTACGTTTTGCTTTTGAATGAACGAATGATGTGCCAGAGGTCAGGACAGATGGAGACAGGGTTTCCCTGGAGGGTCTGGTCTCTCTAGCAACTTTTCGTCCCTTGCCTGGTACATCAAGGACCAGGCAGCCCAGAAGGTCTCCGTGCCCCCAGGGAGTTCTCAACTCTCACACTACAGTTGAAGAAATGACAGCGAGAAAGGTCCGGGGCGTTGGAGCTCTTCTCTGCAGGTTTTGAGGGCTGCAAGCTCGAGGCCTCTGCCAAAAGCAGCTCTTCCAGAGGCCTGGTATCACGGGAGGCAGAGGCTGCAGAACGAGGGACCTGGGCCTGCAGTCAGATGGGACTGGTTCGGGTCCCGGCTTCTCCTGTCTCTCGGGACCTGGGACAAGCTTCAGGCTCCAGCTTTTCTCTTCCGTAAAGTGGGAATAACAACATCTGGCAGACAGGTTGTGAGCACGAAACAAGATGGTACAAAAGAAGGCATCCGAAGTGTGAGTGCTCTTGGTGGATGGCCGCTGAGTAGTCTAGCCCAGCCTCCCGCGCAGCAGGGCAGACAGGCAGCTCCTGAGCTTGAAAAAGTGGGCAGAAGAGTCTGGAGGGAACTTTCAACACAGAAAAGCAGCTGTGCCCCTTGGAGGAAGGTCTTCATCCAGTCTGCAAATACGAATGAATGAGCCAGTGAATGAATGCAGCAAGACCAGTGGGGCACGGCAGGGGAGCCCCTATGAGCCTGGTAGACCCCCTGGGCCTTTCTGGTGCTCTGCACACACTTTCTGGTGCTCTGCATACTTGTGTTCGTTTAGCGTCTGCCCTTCCTGAGAGAGAACGAGCTTCTTGAGGTCGTGGGCTGTGCTTGTTATGATCGTTCTGGCCAGCACTTGGCACATAGTAGGTGCCTGAAATAGGCATTGACTCTCCCTAGAGTCAAAAGACATTCCGGGGTGGGGGGGTGACAAAATAATGGTCATGGGAAAGAGAAGGCTGCAGGAATGAGATCCTCAGCAACCCCCCCCCCCCAACACACACAGCTGGGATGCAGGCAATAAATTAGTGGCTGGATTTCCATGCATCTCAGAGGCCAGGGTCAAGTTTGCTTCCTTCGGCCCTGGAGTCTCTGAAGATGAAATGATAAAAGGCCTACGTGAGGAGCCCAGGTGAGGTGAACGATGTAGGCACCATGACGTAGTATTGGGCGGGGAGGAGGGGAAACTACTGTAGTTGCTAGAATCTGCTTACATCAGGTGTCTCTCCCGAAATCTCGAGTTCTCTCCAGTTTCGGGGAGGGGTGGGGATGGAGAGCTGGGGTCTGGGAGCCTGGGGTGCTCCTGTGACCTAGAGCCTAAAGCAATAAGCACCAGGGGATTACAGATGAAAGGGCCCCGGGTCGGCTCTCCCTGCTTGCCCTGCGTAGGGGTGCTGCGGGGAGGTCACCCAGAAGTGCACTTGTGCCTTTCTGTCTGGATTACGCCCTGCCAGGCTGATAGCGTTTCCCATGGACACAGCAGGGACCTGCCGGTGGATGGAGGGGAGGCAAGTGGCCCTGTGGAACCCAGGAGGATGACAGGGCACCAGCCAGAGCTGTAAAAGGACCCAGAGGAGACCCCTGACGGGGGGGCGCCCTCCGCCGATGTAAGGGAAACATGGGGCTTGCAGGAGAGGCGTCTCACAGGACTTGGGAACATTTGGTTCGGAACAGAAGACGCCTGAGAGCCTGTATCTTCAAATACTACATTCCAGTAGATAAACTTGAGAGTGGGAGCCTTATACGTATCTTTTATCTTTGCATCTGCAGCTCCCTGGTCCTGATTAGAACTGCCTGTGGGGCAATAAGTTCCCTGTCTCCGGGCATGTTCAAATGTAGCTGGATGGGACAACCCCTCGGGACGTGGGCTAACTGGGAAATCATTAGTGGCGCGAGCAATGGCGAGGGACCCTCCCCATCATGAGATTGCATTGGGCGGGGGTGGGCTGTGTGAGGGGGTGGCAGAGCAGCGCCTTCCCCGGGTGCTGACCAGTCCTTTCCTCCAGGGATTGCTCAGGAAATAGGGGCCCTCTCTGAGCATTACTGGAGGTAGGACCGTGGCCGCTACCCAGGGGACCCTGCGGCACTAAGACCCTCCCTCCCAGCTGGAGCCCTCTTTCTGCTAATGGGGCTGTACCGCTGAACGGTCGGCCCTTTTCGTTCTCCAGGAACTTTCTCTTTCCTTTCACCTGCTCCGTGGGCATAAGCCTTGGGCTCCTCCTTACCTCCACACGGCCGGCCAGGTCAGGTCAGGGACCCATGGACCCCGAGCCAGCCTCCTGACTCCAGATCCTGGCTGGCCCCAGAGGTCTTGAGTGTGGGCCGCAGTCCGCCTTCATCACCTTGCTGTGAGCTTTTCTTGGCCTTTTGGAGAAAGGCTCCTCCCCTTGTCCCCGGATGCTGTGGGAGAGTCACACCTTGCCCGCCTTCTCACTCACCCGGCATGGGAGGAGGGATTTTCATTTGACCCTTCGCAGTGATCCTGTCATGGTGGTAATGCTCCCTTGACTCTGGGGGTGAGGCGGGGACGCCGAGAGCTTAAAATGTAGGGTAAGAAGCCACTGGGGATGCACGGAGCTGGGGTTGGAAGGCCCCCTCATGCCGCCTCTCGGAGACGCTGTCTCTGGGGCCGGTTGGGCTGGGAAGGCAGCCTGCTGAAGGACTAGGAAGGGACAGGAGGGAGGAGCTGGAGCCACAAACCCCAGGGGTCAGCCTTTGTCACCAGCCCTGCCTCTCGCCCTGGCCAGGCCCCTTGCTAGGCATCTCTAGTCCCAGTCTCAGTGATGGTGGACCATGGGGAAAGCTCCAAGCTCGGGCTTACCAGAGGCCACAGAGAGCTGGCTGAGATGGGCTACCAGGTCACTGCGCTGAGGGTGTCCGGTCCGGGGCCCGGCACACCCAGACCTTCGCCTGTAGCCACCATGGGGTCTTGTGCCGGGAGGTCGGCCAACTATTTTGTCTGAATTGTTGCAGCTTTCCGTCCCCCTCAGGCCAGCAGTGCACAGAGAGCTGGGTGCCTGATCTGAAGTTGATTGATCCAACATTTTCCTCTGAGGACTCAGAAGGTGCTGGGGGGTAACGCCAGAACCCTGCTCTGGGCTGCACAGTGTCCTGACCAGTTGACCTTCTGGGCCGGCATTTTTATCTCCCCAGCGCCGGAGCTCGGAGCCCCTCCCAGCCACCCCGCCCACTCGGTGCCCGGAGCCCCAAGCTAATTCCTGGGGCGGGTGTCACACCCACCGCACCCTCGGCAGAGCTGACTTGCCCGCGCTCTGTGTGTCCACAGGCTGCTGAACAGAATGTCTGCGGACGACCGGCACCTGGGCTCCAGCTGCGGCTCCTTCATCAAGACGGAGCCGTCCAGCCCGTCCTCGGGCATCGACGCCCTCAGCCACCACAGCCCCAGCGGCTCGTCTGACGCCAGCGGTGGCTTCGGCCTGGCCCTGGGCGCCCACGCCAACGGTCTGGACTCTCCGCCCATGTTCGCAGGCGCCGGGCTGGGCGGCACCCCGTGCCGCAAGAGCTACGAGGACTGTGCCGGCGGCCTCATGGAGGACTCGGCCATCAAGTGCGAGTACATGCTCAACGCCATCCCCAAGCGCCTGTGCCTCGTGTGCGGGGACATCGCCTCCGGCTACCACTACGGCGTGGCCTCCTGCGAGGCCTGCAAGGCCTTCTTCAAGAGGACCATCCAGGGTGCGTGGCGGCGGGGCAGGGCCCGGGCGGGAGTGGGCAGAGGTGCCCGGATGCTGGGTGAGGCGGGAAACCTTGTTGGGGGGGGGATGCCCACCAGCTGCCGGGTTGGGGCCGGGCACCGCGACGGCAGGGGTTCCGTAGGGTCCCTTTCCCCCGCCCCCCCAGCCTCTCAGGGTTTCTCCTTCGGGATTCCGGGCGTAACCCTAATGCCAGGACTGTCGTGCAAACGGCAGACATGCCCCCGTGGCACCCCAGAAAACCCAAAGAAAATCCACACAAGTGCCTCATCGTGCGTGCGCCTCTCACTGGTAGGGGGAGCAGCTGTCAAGAGCGTGTCCCTAAAAAGCTGATTGCGGGGGAGAAAATTGTGTTCTTGGCCCTGCAGTTCCAGGCCCCTCGCAATAGAAAGGGTTCCTCATTTTGTTTTGATCCTTTTCTTTTTTAGAGAAAGAGAGAAAGCAGGGGTGGGGTTGTGCAGAGGGAGAGGGAAAAATCTCAAGCAGATTCCCCGCTGAGTGCAGAGCCTGACACGGGGCTCGATCTCAGGAACCTGGGATCACGACCTGAGCCGAAATCAAGAGCCCATCACTTAACCAATTGAGCCGCCCAGGCACCCCTGTTTTGATCTTTTTTATTTATTTTTAATTTTTTTAAAAGATTTTATTTATTTATTTGACAGAGAGAAAGAGATCACAAGTAGGCAGAGAGGCAGGCAGAGAGAGGGGGGAAGCAGGCTCCCTGCTGAGCAGAGAGTCGGACGCAGGGCTCAATCCCAGGACCCTGAGATCATGACCTGAGCTGAAGGCAGAGTCTTAACCCACTGAGCCACCCAGGTGCCCCTGATCTTTTTTAATTGCACAAGTGAAACACAATTTTCTTAATTGGGCAAGAGTCGGGCCACCAGAGCAAGGGACATGCACTCACTCTGTCTGATCCCAGTGTGGCCTGTCTTCAGGGGCTCTTTACGTGCGTCTGTGTATCAGCTGACTCGTGTTCCGATGGCCAGGAGGTTGGCCGCCCCTCTCAGAGGGTCCATGAGTGATTTGTTCCTATGAAGGTGCGCAGGAGCCCGGCTGGATGCCCTCTGTAAAGTCCCCCCAGGGGGAATGGGGGATAGTGATGGGTCCGCCCTCACAGAGCTGTTACCAAGTTCACGGCACAGAGGCCAGCCCAGAGGAACAGTCAGGCGAGACTCTTACAGCAGCCGGTCTTGGGTAGAGCACTCACGCCATTCATTCAGTTCCATTTCCATTGAGCACCTACTAAGCGCCAGCCCTTGTCCTAGGTGCTGTGGGTAGGATAGACCAAAGCCGTCCTCCAGCACGTAACTGAGATGGGCTGAAGCCATTTCACTGGGACAGAATTCATAACCAGACTGGACAAAACCCAGGGGGCACCTGTCCTGTCCCTGGTCCCGCCTGGCTGTCATGGGGAGGGTGTCCTCCCTCCCCCACTGACCCATTTCACTCTTGAAAGAGTCAGGTTGAGCTTTCCTGGGATGACTTGGCAGTTTATTCATTCAACAAATATTTGTTTAAATTTCTCGTGACAATATATTTATTAAATCAGTTGAGGGCCTTTGGGATTGGCCATGTTTCCAGTTCTACCTATTAGTGGAGATGTTGGGGCCTGGTGACTATCTGCCTGGGTCCCTGGAGCAGACCGCTCCATCCATTGCCTCACACTGAATGCCCCTGGGCCTGCTGCCTCAGTTTCTCCCTGGGCTCCTGTCCTCAGTAAGGTGAGATGTGGTCTTTCCTTCCTCCCATAGAAATGTTAAACGAAGAGTAAGTGAATTAATATGTATAAAGCACTTTGAATATTGCCCGGTACCTTGTAAGTGCGAAATAAAGGCTTCCGAGTATTACTTTCATTTTCACGGTATCACTTAGGACATATTCCTAAGACAAGAGACACATAATTTATCTTACCGAGCTGGCTTTTGTAATCACATCTATTTAAGTAAAACGGTGTAATTATTTTTACTTAGGATTTAAATTATTTTAGCTATTTTAGGTATAGATAATAGTTTTTAAATGAACCCTCAGAAAAACATGGTAAAAGTTCAATCAGTGCAAAAGAGTAAAGCAAAAAGTACATTTTTCCTAAAACCCCAGACTCTGGTTCCTCGAACCTGCCCCAGAAGGAGCCGTGAAACACAGTGCTTTCAGCAAATATTTATTGAGTGTGTTCACGGCAGGCGCTGTGCTCGCCTCCAGCGCGGTGAGTGAACGCGTCCGGGTCCCTGCCAGCTTCAGACCCCTGAGCCTGGGGGGCCCTGGAATCTCTGTGTTGGAAAAGCACCGTGTGGTCATTCTAGGCCTCCCGCCTCCACCAGGGTCGAAAACCTCCGGTCTGATAGCCAATCAGTATCATTGGATATTTGACAAAGAGGAGATGTTTCCGTTTTCTTTCCCCATCAGGAGGTGGTCTCGGTAAGATGGCCATTATTTTAGATTCTTTGAGGTCGGTTGTTGAAAAATGGCTTTTTTAGGAGACAGCCCACTTTCTTCACTCCGTATTGCTCTTAAATGAGCTGGAGGGGTTCTGGATCCCATTTTCTGAACGCAGAGGCTGGTGTAGACTCAGCAGATGCCTGGGTGCTGAGAACGTCAGGAGCCCACATGATGCAGGATTTGTAAATAGTCTTAATCATTTGTTCCACGAAGAGGATAATGATCTTTTCCTAGAAGTCTGAGGACAAACAGCAGCATTTAGTGCCGTCAAGACTGAGCTACTCTTGCCTCTTTGTCCCAAGTCCTGGGTCTTGTTCGGAAGTAGGAGGAGGTTTCTATCTAGAATGGGGAAGAAGTACACTCTCGAGCTGATGGCCTGCACTGGCGATTTCTATTAACTCTTTGGTTTTGGTCTAACATTGATTTTGACTTTGTTGTTTCGGGACGTGATGGCTGTAGAAAATTTGGAGACACAGTGTATAAAGGAGAACGTGATCTATTGAATGACCTCAGGGACGAGTGGGAACCGTGCGTGCACCCTGCGTGAGGTGCGGGCCGGAAGCAGGAGGAAGAGACAGGGCGCCTGGCCTCAAGACGCTGGAATCTAAGGCTCAGAGCACGTGAGTCGTAGGCCTGGCCTTAGGCTCCAAGCCAGGTTATGGTCCCCTAAGCACCTACACGATTTAAGGAGAATATTTAGGCCATTAAAAATAAAAAGTCTGATCACTCGGACTGAGGGCCTTCATCACAGAATGATCCATTCATGAATTCATGTGGATGCTTGGAAGCTCTCAGACTCACGGCTAGCTCATCTTCCGCCTCCCTCCTTAGAGCACTCCAGTCTCTCACTGCATGCTCATCCCAGTATGGGAAGAAGTTTATAGAAACAAGGTTATCATGGTAGACTTAAGGGAAAACTCTCAGATACCTATTTTTCTTTTCTTTCCTTCCTTCCGTTCATTCTTTTTTTTTTTTTTAAAGTACTCTTTACACCCAAAGTGGGGTTCGAACCCACACACAGCCCCGAGGTCACTAGTCGCATGCTCCACTGACTGAGCCAGCCAGGCGTTCCTATAAATACTTACTGAGCACTCTGCGTGTGCTTGGCTGTGCTAGGTGCAGGCACTCAGGCAGGAGTGGGGGTGGAGAAGGGGCCTGGAGAGGTGGGCTAAACCCAGCCTCCAGGCTGAAGCCGGCTTTTGTCAATCAAGTTGGATTAGGACGCTGCCCCACCTGTTCATTTACATAGAATCTGGCTGCTTTGGTGGGGCAACCTCAGGACTGAGCAGTTTCCATGGAGACCTTCTGGCCCCAAAACCTAGAACATTTACTGTCTGGCCCTTTATGGAAACAATTTGCACTCCCCTGCGCGGCAGCACTGAACAAGGCGGGCGCAGTCCCTCTGCCCCTGGGGGGCTTAGAGTCAACCCGGAGTAGAGTAGTGCCTGGCCTGCCCCATTCTCTGCCCCATTCTCTGCGAAAGGAGTTTGTTGTCAGGGCCGGAGGTGATGACACCCTGAACAGATGAACTTAGCCACAGAAAAGGCACCTTCCTGAAGGGACACTGAGGCTCCTCGGCAAAGGAGATAATCCTCAACCTGATTGAATTTACTAGCATATCTAAAGAAAAAAATGTGCTCATCAAAGAGGATTGATCAGCCCCAGAGGCATAGAAAAAAGAAGGCAGACTTTGGCCAAGGCACTGCTCCACTCCTAGGGGTCAGCCTGGGGATGGACTGATGTCATTAAATGTTGGGTTGAAGTGATTAACATCTTTCTGATTATGATCTAGTTCCCCTGTAGGTCTTCTGCGTGGAGTGAACTTGCTGGTTAGGCACACCAGTTCCTCTCTGTACTTGAATGTGCATCCCTGGGCATACACACCAGGTTTTGGAACTTGGGCAATGGGAGTCTGCCCCTGAGAGATGGAGCCCCTTTCTGGATGACGATACTGACCTCACAGTAATGAAAACCTCGTGATGAGTACCAGAGTAATGAGGTGGCCTTTGGGGGAGCCTCCTGGGGGGCTTTTCCAAGCTGGATCCCCAAACCTCGACTGTCACCTTGCCTCCTTTTTCCATTGAGAAATGAGAAGATGCCACCGGACCTGCCCACTCTCCCCCACATCTGTGGTGCCTTCGGTCACTGATCGCATGGTTATATAGTGCTGCCCACCGAAGGCTGGGAGAGGTCTCCCAACCCGGGCTCCGCTCCTCCCAGCCCTTGAGTCCCACCTCCTCCCCACTTCTTAGAGACCCTCCTACCCCCTATCTCCTCTCTTTTATCTTCTCACTTTCTAGTCTCCTTCCTGCCATCTGGATTTAAATACCTCCAGTATCTCCACTCTAAAATGTAGAAAACAAAACAGCATCCCCATCTCCTTACCCTTCAGCTTCCGGCCCCCCCTTACCTTCCTCGTCTCAGTTCTTGACCCACCGTGTGTGCCCAGTATATCCTGCCCCATGTTCCAGTTGCCTCTTGAGTCCAGATGAGTCCTGCTTCCATAGCTCGTGCATCAACCTCCCTGCCACGCTCCAGTGCCTTTAGACACCTAGTGAAATCTCCACTTGGGTGTCCCCCGCAAATGCCTCCACTTGGGAAGCCCCGCAAATGCAACAAGTCCTAAACAGAAGCTGTGTCTCTGCTCGAGCGTTCTCCTTGTGCTCCAGTCGTCTCTCCCCCGGAGTGCGGGCCAGAAGTGGGTCTTACCCTTAACTCTGCTTCCTGTCCCCCATGCCAAACCAACGTCCCAGCCGCCGCGGCCTGTGCAGTCTCCTTCCTTCATGTCCCCTGCCCTGACGCTTCTCTCCATTTACCCTGGTCCGTTCCAGGCAGCCACTGACCACTGACCACAGTAGCTTCTAGTCTGGTCTCGCGGCTGCCAGGCTCAGCCCTTCCCAGTCTGCTTTTCTTTAGTGCTGCTAGGGAGACGGTTCTGAACACACATCTGAGCATGGCACTCTCCTGTGTTGCTTGTGGGTAAATGGCAGCTCCAGAACGTGACAGAGGATGTCCTCTGGGATTGCCCCACGCTGGCCTGGTAGCCTCAGCCCCTGCCACTCTCCCTTGCAGGCTGTGGGCCAGCCTGACTGCTCTATTTTCCAGTTCCCGGAACTGGCTGCATGCCATCAGTTTCTAGACATTGCACGCGTTCGTCCCTTTATTCTGCCTCTCCCAACCTCTAGCCCCTACTTTTGTCCCTTAAGGTCTCCAATTAGCTGGCATTTCCTCCGGGAAGTCTTCTCCCTCGTCCTCCTCTCATTTGGTATAGGGGGCACCCCTCCTGGGCCCTCCTGTAAACCTCCTGTCCCCCATCTCCAACACTTAGCACACAGCATGGTTTTGCCAGGACTTGACCGGTTCCCTAGGAAGATTGTAAGCTCCTAAGGAATAGGGTTGCATTTACTTTGATTTTTGCTGAACCCCACATCCTCCAGCAGTGGCTGGTGCCTAGAAAGTTCTCCCTGTGTCCACATAGAAGGCAATCCCCACAGTGATCCCCCTTTTCCCAGTGAGGACGAACCGAAGAAGTCTGGCCAATTTGCATACGCGAACTTGCAGGGATCTAGATAAACTAGTCCGATGTCTACTTGATGTGTTAATTTTAGTTCTACTCGTATATTCCAAATCACATTTTGTAAAACATTGTATTTTTTTGGGAAAACTTTTCCTTCTCACATTTTGTGAAGCAGGGTTTATCAAACTTGTCACAAGGACCTTTGACTAAAGCGCCTTTGCCTTTTCTAGGGACTTCTGGAGTCATCTAACCCAGTTTTTCAGAGCACACTGTCTTTCCTTCCATCTTGCTTACTTGAAATTTTATGAGTAGATAATGTGCAGCTGTCCCTAAAAATTACACTTTGAGCTGTAAGCCCAGCTCCCGGACCATTAGGATAGCTCTTTTTTTATGTGTTGATTCACAATCCTGATTTCCATGACGTATTAGGTGCTCTGACAGCTTTCGGCACTCGGCATTTGTAATCGTGAGGTCCTCTTCCTGGGAATAACCACATTTGTGTGACATTTCTTTACCCCCTTGTTATTGGTTCAGTGGGATGACTAGCACTGGTTGAGGTCTTGGCGCTGTGGGGCCGTCGTGATGGTGGGTCAATATAAATGATGGTCACGGCACCTCTGTTAGATGTCACAAAGGCTCGGATGTTAAACAATTTCTTTTCTAAAGGACATTGTGGAGGGGACACGCCTGCCTTACATTTGAGCTTAAGAAGCAGTTACTCAGTTTTGTGTTGAATGTTGACTGAGTCCCGGCTGTGCTGGGAGCCGAGGGCGGAGCAGGGCCCCGAGCCTGGGGGGTTGCCGGCTGCAGGGGAAGGCAGTCAACACGATAGCACATAAAGATTCATCATGACACCCTCGAGACAAGTGCTGGGCAGGACCAGTGATGCGACCAGAGCAGTTGGACAGAGGGGTCTAATTTAGACAGAGGATTTGGAAGGGCTGAGCTGGGAAGATGACTTTGAAGGCAAGGCAGAGCACATAGAAGAATCCTGGGGCCAGCCCTGGAGGCAGAGAAAACAGCAGTGTGTCCCAGGACCAGACAGAGGGCTAAGGTGGCCAGTGGGAGGAGGGAGGCCGAGGGAAGGCCCTGGAGGGTGGGGGGCATGGGGCATGCTGCACTTAGACTTTCTCCTGGGTGGAGTGGAAGCCGTTGATGAATACAGGAACACATTGCTGTGGGAAGGGGAAAGCCACCGTGTACCCCTTCCTACGTTCCCAGGGCATGCAGCCAACTTAGCAGGTCGCCCGAGGCCCTTGGAGCAGCTCATGGGTCTGTGACTTGAGATGAGGAGAGCAAGAAAGAAGCTCTGGCAGGCACCGCTTCTGTTCACCGGGGGCCCAGATGCAGGCTTGGAAGGAAACTCCCCCAGGAAGGGGGCAGGGAGATGATTGATGGATTATCCTGCCTTGGACCACCTCCAGGCCCTTTGTCCTGGAGAATGAGGCTGGGGATCCCAGGGGACACAAGCCAAGGGGGCTGCAAGAGACAGAGCTAGCAGTGAGTGGGAGTCAGGAGCGGGTTGCTGTCCCCAGCCCTGCCCCTGACCAGCCGGCTGACCTTGGGCAGGGATTGGGTCCTCTGGCCTCAGTTTCCTCATCTGTACACAAAGTCCATTAAACCTGTGGACGGTGTGTGGTGTGCAGGGCACTGGGGCAATGAGAGGAAACACAAACCACGGTTCCTCTTTTCAGAGACACAGCCAGGGTGCAAGTCAGGTGAGACAGCCCAGTCAGGGCAGGGACGGCGTCTGGAAGGCCGTGCAAGCAGGACTGAAAGGCGAACATGCCTGGCAGAAAGACAGCAGGAGTGTGGCCCAGGGAGGGCTCAGGGAGGTGGGGCTCAGTGGCAGAGGACAGACCGGGAGGCAGCACGAGGCTGGATGTCACGGGGCTTCCTGGGCTTTGTGAAGGAAGAGTATAGAGTGTTCAAGTATGGTCTCACCTGGCTTAGAATCCCAACTTGACAATTCCTTCCTTGGTCAACTTGGTCAAGTTACTTAGTTTCTCTGGGCCTTAATTTCCCCATCAAGGAAATGGGACTAAGGGGGCTGATAAACGGTTTCTGCCGCTGGAATGTTCTTGCAGATTGCAGAAATCAAGAGAGACCTGCGTGTCAAGTTTTCTGCTTGGGGCCTGGTGTATGATAACCCTTAAATACATTTGTTTTTGCTGTTAATGCTCAGCTACAGGAAGCTCTTGAAGGGATTTTTGAGCAGGGGATTAATCCAATCTCCTTTTATCGAGGTAATTCTGGCAAGATAATTCAGGGAAGATGGTCTGGAAATGGGAGAGTCTAGGGATTCTAGGGGCAGGCCGTCTGGTCAGGAGGCAGTTGTAGTCCAGTGAGAGATCCAAGAAACCGTTCCCGGACACATCCAATCCAGCAGGGGCAAGAGGGTTAAAAGGAGAGGTTAGGCCAGAGAAACTTTTGGAAGTGGATTCAGTGTAAAAAGAACAGTGGCTGGATTGAGACTGACCCTTAGGTTTCAATTTTAGGCTGCTAGGGGGATGGTGAGGTTATTGGGGGCAAGGAAACCTAGAAAGAAGAATTTTCCTGGTCGAAGAAGGGCCAGCTGGGAGGTCAGGGTCATGGACAAAGTTTGGGACTTGTTGAATTGATCACAGGTCTTACCCTGGAGAGTTGGAAATCAGGGCCTAGGGCTCTAGAGTGGAATATGAGTAGGATTTGGGGGCTAATGAGATCTTCTAGGCAGTGGTTCTCGAAGTATGGTCGGTAGACCAGAAGCACCTGGGAGCTTGTTGGAAATGCAAATTTCTAGCCCCACCCAGGCCTCTAATCTGAGGCTGGGGGGCAGGGCCCAGCCATCTGCTGTAATATGCCCTCCAGGAGAGCTTATTCTAGGGAAAGCTAGCTCCCTTATTAGCTGAGAGGACGATTCCGTGGAAAAGCACCAAAACGATGACTTTGATCAAAAATGATTCAGGAGAGTCCCACTCAGAGAAGTTTAGTGATACCTTCAGTTTGTTTTTCTTTTCTTTTCTCTTCCATGTATGCACAGGAATACCGTATGATCAAATCTCTATCTCAGTAAAGCTCAGAGAGATCTTCTCGTAAGAAAAAAAAATGAAAATGCTAGTGGCAAGGGAGAAGAGTCAGTCTGATGGGCAGATTTCCCTTTTTTCTTGATGCTACATAAAATAATGGTGCAGTCTTAGCATCAGAAGCACCTTAGCGTCAGCGTGATGAGAAGAGAAGTGATTGGAGACCTTGCGTGAGTCCCTGCAGGGGGAGGGGAGATGAAATCTAACAGAGGGGTTTTAAGAACTAGGTGTCCTCTGCTCTGGGAGGGATGCAGGAGGGAGGTACCTGGAGCAGGTGATTGCATTTGACAATGATGGATGACTGCTGAATTCTAAGGTTTTCTAGGTGGAGGTTCTTGGCTTTCAATTTCTTTGCTTTTTTTTCCCCCTTAAGATTTTCTTTTTTTTTTTAATTGAGAGAGACAGAGTACAAGCAGGGGGAGGGGCAGAGGGAGAAGCAGACTCCCTGCTGAGCAGGGAACCCCCCCCCCCACAATGGGAGGACTTGATCCCAGGACCCCGGGATTATGACCTTAGCCGAAGGCAGATGCTTAGCAGACTGAGGAAGGAGAGGGCTTGGAGGTTCCATGGGGGTTTTGCAGAGCCTACAGACTGAGGGCCCAGGTTGGGGAGATTAGGATGGACAGGTCAGAAGTGGCTAGATCATAAAGAGTCAGCTAGACTTTGCCTTGGAGGTTAGATTTCATTCTTTACGTAATAAGGAGCAGCTGGGCAATTTCTTGAGCTTAATTCTTAATTTGTAACTTTGATCAAAATAATGTGTGTGTATACTTTTAAAAAGTATAATAGAAGTGTAGGTCTCATAATGAAAAGTAATAGTCCCTGGCCCTTCACATTCTCTTTCCTCCCCTCGGGATCCAGAGTTAGCCCTTCAAGAAAAACTTTCTTCTAGCATTTATCGTTGTAGTTACTAATAGGATTTTACAGCTGCGTTTACTGAGTTGGCAATTTTGGCATTATTTCTTGACTTCCTGTTATGGGCAATAAGAATTAGTTCCAATTATACCACCCCTCTCAACCACACACACATATTTCCCATCTTTCCATTGTCTGAATATGGTTGCATCACAGTTCTTGGTTAAATTGCTGACTGCTAGTTCCTTCTCCACTTGTCCTTGACTCTTGGGTTGGATCCCTTATTTTCTGGATCCTGCCTCTTGCCTCTTTTTGCTTCCTCCATTTTGTGCGGAACACATGCTGGAAAGGCACAGGGGAGGTAAAATTGTTGATGTCTTAGAAGTGTGGAAATGTCTCTACTCGCTCCTTCAACCCACACATGAGATGTATATCTTGGCTTGGTATAAAATTCTAGCCGGAAGTAACTGCCCCCCGCGGCCCCCCCCCCCCCCCCCGGCCCCAGGTGACACGATTGCTGCTTTTCTTAGTTTCCAGAGCTGGCCTCAAGAAGCTTGAGTCGTCCTTTAGAGACTAGATATAGAGACCTCACTCCTGAACATACGGTTCTCAGTGCTAGGGAAACTTCAGTGAACAAAGAAGATAAGAAACAAGATAAATAAATGTGAAGTCAGGTGATGAGTGCTAAGAAGAAAAAAAGTGGCAGTGCATGCAAGGGGTGTGTGTGTGCTTCTTTGGGGCTTTTTTCCCTTGTGGTTTCAGATACGGTGACCAATCTTATTCTTGATCTTCTGTTTTTGACTTGTTTTTTACTCTCCCTGAAAATTTTTATTATTTATTTATTTTTAAAGATTTTATTTATGTATTTGACACATAGAGAGAGAACACAATTAGGCAGAGAGGCAGGCAGAGAGAGAGAGGGAAGCAGGCTCCCCGCCAAGCAGAGAGCCCGATGCGGGGCTCGATCCCAGGACCCCAAGATCATGACCTGAGCCGAAGGCAGAGGCTTTAACCCACTGAGCCACCCGGCGCCCCACTCTCCCTAAAAAATTTTAGAATCTTTTCTTTCTTTTTCTTTCTTTGTTCTCTCGGATTGAAATTTTATGATAAAAGTCTTAGGACTATAGTGTGTTGTAGGTCTTTTTATTATTTATTTATTTTCGTATTTTTGTTTTGTGATAATTAAAGAGTCCCATGCAGTTTTAAGAAGTAGTCCAGAGAGATCCCGTATACCTTTCACCCAGTTTCCCCTGAAGATAACATCTTATCCAGATTTTATCAGTTGTACACACTCTGTGTGTGTGTGTATTTAGTTCTTTGCAATTCTATGCAATTTTATCTCCCTGGACTCCTATGACCATCACCACCATCAGGTAGAGAAAATCAGATAGGCAAGAGCCATAACCACCTCCCTCTCTCTCCCCTCCCTGACCCTGGGCAGCTACTAATTTGCTCTCCACCTCTACAGTTTTATCCAGATCTTTTTTCATTCATTCTTCTGGGCTTTTACTTTATTCTGGAAACTCATACTCTTCGGGTCTTGGAAATTTCCACCACTCTCCCCCTCCCTCTCTCCTTTGATTTCTGCCTTTGTGATGACTTCGTCATCAGGCTTTTCTCTCTTAAAACGTTCTGATGATTGGATTCTGAGCTTCTAGGATCAGCTGTCTAATTCTAACATCTTTTCTAGCCTGTTCTTGATTTCTTGGGTCTTTGTTCTGTTCTTGAGTAGCTCCTCAGCTCTTCTCAATTTTTTGTCGCTTTCATATTTTTAATTTCCGTGAGCTCCATTTTATACTTTTTTTTTTTAACATTTTATTGCATGCTGTTCTTGTTTCATGAATGCAGTGGTTTTTTCCTTCTCAAGTTGATAGTACGCTGATTATTGCTTTGTGAGCCTATTGCTGCTTTCTGCTTTGTCCTGGTTTCTTCCCACGTTATTTTTCCCCCATTTATTTGTTTTGGTTCGTCTTTCACATTGAAGGCTTTTTAATGAATGTATTGGTAATCCTTGGCTGTCTGTCTTAAATGCAGATAGGGATAAAAAGCACAGAAGGAACATTCCCTTGGTTTGTCTTTATCTGCTGGTCTTCTCTCTGATGCTGTGCAGTCTCCCAGAGAAGAACCCTATAAATTCCTATCTTTGGGTGAGGGGTGGAGTGTGTAGACTGCTAGACTTCTGGGAGTGGGCCTGGGGGTGGGCTGAGTGGTCTCACTCTTCAATCATCCTGTTTTCAGCTTTAGCTTCCCTTTTGCCCATGGTAGAGTCTGTGTCCTAAGTCTAGAACGTGACTTGCTCGTATTCCCCAGAGATTAAGCTGGCTTCTCTTGGGTGGGTTGTGGACGACTCCTTGGTGGCCACATGAAGTGGTAGCTAAGTATTCCCTAAATACGGATTAGCAGGAAATTCCCCTGTTTTTGGCCTTACACTCCATTACATCTCCTGCTATATCTTGAGTCCTCAATGCCTGAGGCTTTCTGAGGTTCTGCAGTACAAATGCCTTGTCATCTAGAGCCCCTTCTTTGTTTTTTTTGTTTGTTTGGTTGGTTGGTTTTTTGTTTTGTTTTTCGAAAGAGAGAGTGCATGGGGTGTGAGGGGGAGAGGGAGAGACAGAGAATCTCAAGCAGGCTCAGCACAGAGCCTGACTCGGGGCTAAACCCCATGACCCCAAGATCACAACCCAAGCTGAAATTAAGAGTTGGACACAACCAACTCAACCAGGCACCCCTAGCTACTTTGGTTTTCACTTCATCCATTCTTCTGTGACAGTTCTCACTCCCGTGCTGCCATGGTGGAGGAGTTTTGCACAGGAAAGTTATTAACATTGCTCCAGGGGCGGTGTGGGGGGTGAACTGGGATGGGACCTGGAGACAGAGGCTAGTGCATAGATGTGAGGTGAGAGGTGACGAGTATGGGGACTCTCTGTGGCCAGAGGGGAAGGAGGGACGAAATATGAACCGAGTAGGATGAGAAGGACCTATAACTGAAGGAGAGGGAAGAATCCAGGATGCCACCGTAGTTTCTGACCTGGGCAGTGGGGCAGCTTAGTGATCCTTTCGCTGCGATAACGGCCACAGTGAGAGGAGCCGACTGGGTGAGGACGGGTTCAGTTGAGGAAGTGTGAAGAACCTGAGGGACTTCTGAGTGGAAATATCGACCGGGGAGATGGATACACTGGCAGGGTCTCTTGCTGCTGATCCTGACCAAGTACGTGATAGCGGGAGCCTGTGGCGGGAATGAGATCATCCAGCTAGCGGGTAAGGAGGAGGGAAGGGTGCAGAGTTGGAGACAGTGGGTTACACAGAGAAGAAAAAGAGAGTCTGTATTCCCCAGAAGTGAGATAAATAGGGGAGTGGAACCAGGTGACTACATCCCAGCCCTTCCACAGCAGTGACCTAAAATGGTGGCCATTCAGGCTTTCATGTCAGCCGGCAGCCTCTGAGACATGCGTCCCCCAGGAGCCCTCTGTCTGAGCTCTGCGGTGGCGCCACCCCTGAGTCCCGGGAGAGGACTGCGCGCTGCCTGCAGCTGTTCAGGGACAGCTGGTGGGGATGCCCTGGGGGTTTCCTTCTGGGGCACAGGATCAAAGAGAGCGGACGGTGGGGATTTCCCACCGCTGCCTGGAGGTCAGAGGTCACCCAGAAGTCCAGCTCAGGTTCCGGGCATTCCTGCCTCCCCTCCACACCACAGGTGCAGGCGCGCCAACTCTGAGGTCACCACCGGTCTTGAGGCTCTTGAATGTCAGAACAGGGGGCTAGCCTCACGTCTGAATTGACTCAGGCAGCCCTGCCTGGATTGAAAGTAAGCACAGTGTCCTTGGTTCCTCATTTGCCTACACGTTTGCCTCACTAAGCCCTTTATGTGCTTTCTGTCCCTGTAGCACACAGCTTTAGAAGGGGGGATGTGCTGTGCCCATTTTACAGATGAAGAAAGGGGCGCAGAGAAGTTCGGGGACTTGCCTGACGTAGTGTCTGTCTGTGTCCGTACTGGGCACCCTCCTGCCTTAGAACTCCGAAGTTACACTAGCCGTTGGCTGTGTCCTTGTCCTATGAGAGGCCACCTCCAAACTGGCCACGCTTCAGCTGCTGCTGGTGGTGTGTGTGTGTGTGTGTGTGTGTGTGTGTGTATGTGTATGTGTGTGTACATACCACAGAGGCCCCTCCTTGCTCCCGAGCTCTCCTAGACTGCCCTCCAGAGACCACAGGAATTCTGATGAATTAATCTCATCACTTTATCGAGGAGGCACTTACAGAAATTACAAGGCAAGGCCACCAGCCTGACGGGCCGCTTTGCTGGCAGCCAGCCGCTGGGGCCATAAAACAAATTGAAAGGAAGAAAAATAAATAAATAAAATCAGAATTCCCTCTCTCTCTCTCTCTCTCTCTCTCTCACACACACACACACAGGTGGGGTCAAGAACGTTGCTCAGGTTCTTGTTGTGAACGCTCAGTCCTCTTGTCCTGGGAGAGCGCCAGTGCCAAATCGACGGGCATTTATCGACCCCCTGCTCGACCAACACCCGGGCCAAACCCGGGCCCGTCCTCCTCCAAGGGCTGACCGGGCCGGCTGTGCCGCCGGGACCAGTGGGAGTGAAGTGGGGGCAGCCTGCAGGCAGCCTTCCAGGGCCGCGGGAGTTACCTGGCCAGGTGAATGGGGGGCCGCAATGGGCCCCGCGAGCTCACTGCACAGTGGTGCGGAGCGAGCCTCCAGCCAGACCATCTGGGTTCAAGTCCTTGCTCTGCCTCTTCCTGGACTCTGCTCACCTCTCTCAGCTCTGAGATGGAGGGAAAAAAGGTGTTCGCCTCCAGAGTTGTTGGGAAAAGGAAAGAGGCCGTACAGAAAAAGCAGAGCCACGGCTGCTCCACGAGGAGCCCTTGTCCGTGTGCACGGAGGGCACCTGGAGTCACCCAGGCAGGCGAGAGGGAGAAGCGGCCCCTGCTTAGGTGGGTCCTGGAGGTGTAGGCCAGCCAGGCGAGGTGGCGGAGGGAGCTCACTGGGATCATTCTGGGCAGCTGGGACTAAGGCCCGGAAGCCTCGGTTGTCTGAGTTCCAGGAACTGATCGTTATGGAGAGCGACGGGGATGTTGAGGCTGAAGAGGGGGGAGTGGGGTGGGAAGGCGGCCGGGGCCAAATTCCGCAGAGCCTTCCTTCCAAGCCAAGATCAACTTGGACGAGTTCGTTATATCTGTGGTTTTTCTCCTGTTTATCTTTTCAATTTACCGCGCTTATGGGAGTATCGAACTGATTTGCCAAGAAGTCACACAAGCCAGAGTGAACTAAGACAGGGATGGCATTTGGATAAGAGGGGAGGGGCACGCAGAATCTTCATCCCTTCCCCTCCCTGCCCTCTCCCACCCTCCAGCACAGAGGGTGACTTCTAGACTCCCCTCCCCCCCAGGAAGTGGGAGGGACAAAGGTGATAAGGTGAGGCCTAGAATTCAGAGAGAGATGGGGAGAGATGGAGAGATGGAGATCTAAGGTGCTCCGGGCAAACGGCCGCTTCCTCTCCAATACAAGAGGGGGCTAAGGATACTCACTAAGCTCTTGTGAGCACCGACCTTGCAGTTGGGGTTCAACAATTTTACTACTTCAGAGTACTTTGTTGGGGTGCAAGTTGGTTCCTGCTGGCTCCCAGAAAATCCAACAGTCAGTGTTTTCCATATGCCACATGGGGAAGCTGAGGCACAGGGACACTGGAGTTGCGCTAGTTCCGTCTATGTTCTCTGAAAACCACAGGCTTTGGAGGTTCGGACAGGGTTGGGACAGGGGCCAGGAAGATCATATAAAGACAAAACACTGGGGTTGCCTGCTTGCATTTTACCTTCGAGTTGCCTTTCTCCCCTACTCCTCTGGGCCCCCTTTCCTTCCTGTTGCTTTTCTCTTCGCATTTATCGCGGCACAGTGCATATTTGTTAAGTAATTATAGAATGGTAAGAGTACGAAGGACAGAGGCTCTGTCCTATGTTAGAAAGGCAACCGCAGCCTCTCCTGTAGAATGGGGACAGGATCAGTACCTACTCGGTGGGATCGCTGTGAGGATTCAGTAGGTGATGCCTTCAACCAGCTTTTCTTGCATGGCAGGGGCTGATGTCAGTGTGGTTAGAGATTGAGTGATAAACAGTGGGAGCATGGGTCAAGTTCCTGGTAGCCCTTATTATAATTCATTAAAGGGGCGAGACAGAAAATGATCACAAATGCACCTCTGTAGTAATGAACTGTGGTTATGTAATCAGCAGTTCAATGTTAAATAGTGCTTTACAACTTTTTTTTTTTTTTTAAGTAAGCTCTACGTCCAGCGTGGGGCCTGAGCTCACTACCCTGAAACCAAGAGTCCTATGTTCCACCAGCCGAGCCAGCCAGGCGCCCCAGTGTTTTACAATTGTTAAAGCAATCTTATAACCACGATCTTGCTAATCTTTCATTTTGGAGCTAGCACACGGCTCTGCAGAGGAGGAAACTGAGATTCGGTGAGAGGAAAGTGATTTCCTCGCAATCGGCAGGCTGAGAGGCCTGGGTCCTGTGGGGCTAGAACTTCCGAGAGACTTTTCCCGTGACTGGGGGCCTGGGGCTGGAGGGCGTAGGGACTGGTGGTCTGCACCTACATCCTGGTCAGCACAAGGGGGTGTTTCTGCCTGGGATGAAATGCTAGCTCAGTGGTGCCTTCAGAGCTGGGGGTGACCATTCTTCCAAGCTGTGGCTGCCGGGCCCACCCAGACCTCCGGGACTGGGATCTCTGTATCGAAGGAAGGCAGAGAGATTTTGACAAGTGCCTCAGAGCACCTGCTTTGGGAGCCACTGTCGTGTGGGAACCTTGGGACGAGGGGCAGTTGTAAGTCTGGCTGGTCGATCCCAGCCGGCCTGTGCTCGGCGGCGGGGGCCGGGGACACTGCCCACAACCCTGTGTGTGTCTGGTTACAGGGAACATCGAGTACAGCTGCCCGGCCACCAACGAGTGCGAGATCACGAAACGGAGGCGCAAGTCCTGCCAAGCCTGCCGCTTCATGAAATGCCTCAAAGTGGGGATGCTGAAGGAAGGTAAGAGGCCTGCATGGCCACGCTGCGCTCTTGCTGAGGCCCAGGCTCCCCGCTCGCCGGGGGTCTCAGGCCCCTGCGTCCCTGTCCCTGGGCCGGTGCAGATTCTGGGAGTCTCTGCCTCCATCCCAGGTGAAGACCCTGCTCCCCGGGGTGCGCCCACCTCTCCTCCCTCACACACACCCTGCACAGAGGTTTACAGCGGCCTCAGAGCTCCACTCCGAAGGGAGACACGGGGCGTCAGGAAGCCAGGCATGGTAAGTTCCCCATTGAGGATCCTTTGGGAAACCCCGACCCCACCCGGGCCCTGGAAAGCTGGCTTGGCCCTTTGGGGAAGGCCCTCCCCTTTGGGCAAATCCCCAGTTCACCCTGGAAGGGGTTGGCTTGAGATGCTGCTCTCCTGGGTGGCGGGGCCCCTCGTGTGCGCTTACAAAGAGCAGAGACATTAAAGCCCAGAATGACACAGCATGCCTTCTTCACCTGAGCAGGGTAGCTGTGCTCTCCTGCACGTGGGCAAGACACTGCCATCACCTTGTGGAGGGCCCGTCCTCCCCTCCCCCGACATTCCCTGCCACCTCATCCTCTCACTTCCCCGTCTCCTCCTCCTCTGCAGCTGTGCCGGCCCGGAAGCGCAGGCCGTGGGCTCCAAACACTTAACCAGGATGATAAAAAGTAGAGTAACGAAATAGTGTAGTAATTATTTTTAAAAACCGATTGCATGTTGTGGTGGTAATATTCTGGATATATTGGGTGAAACATACATAGTATGATGTTAATATCACCTGCTTCTTTTTACCTTCTTTAAAGGGGTTACTTGCAAATTTAAAATGACATGCGGCTGTCCTCAATTGGACAGCGCTGCTCTGGGGCTCTCCTCTTCGTCACCTTCCCTGTTCATGTGCTCGGATGGATGACCCTTGTTCAGGACTGTTTTGAGGGATGGGTAGTGTGTGTGTGTGTGTGTGTCTCCCCCACCCCAACTTTAGAGGGAGCCAGTGGAGGTTCTTACACATCAGCTTTTATGATTCTGGGCCCTGAGATCCTTCCAGAAGTGGAAGGAGGCAGGAAAAGAGGTGTACGCTGATGATCACATGATGGGAAGAGGCTGGGAGAGAAAACGAAGGGGCAGGCAAGTCTGGAATGTAGTCCTCACTGAGAGGGTGCTTCTGGAAGCCCAGCCCAGCCTTTGAGGGCCCCAGGGCACTCCTCCCATTGTCTTCTCCTTGCATCCCCCCACCCCAACCCTGGAAGAAGGCATAAATTTTAGGATGCTTTGTTGGTAGGACCGCCTCAACCTTGATGTGGCAGTCAGAGACCCCCTCCCCAGTTTCGGTCTCCGGCAGCCCCCTTCAGCCCAGCCCCTGCGTGTGTACCTCTAAAACAAGCTACTGAAGCAGTTCCTCAACTACCCCCGTATCCATATAGCATGTCGGCCATTCAACTGCATTTCTCATTAGCTGCTTCATTTACCTCCTTTGAGATGGGGAAGCCACTCAGCTATTAGAAACATGCCAGCCGCTTCATGGGGGGAGTCAACGAAGAACAGTCCTCTTTCTAGATGACAAGTGGGCTGTGGTAGACCTGCTGAAAGATTGTGAGTTTGTTCATTTTGATCCTACACGATTTTGGTCTTACCCTGCTGTAGGGTGTGACCCACGCTGGTGGCTGAACTGGGTCCCCGGACTCCAACACTAGGCTCGTTCTGCTCCTCCAGAGCCTCCTGGGGTTCACAGGGGAGGAAACTGAGGCATAAAGGCCCTTGGCATCTGCTTTAGTGCTGGCCTCTTGACTTCCTTCTCCATGTGCTGCTGGAAACCAACCTAACAGCGTCTAGGTCTTAGAGAGGCCCCTCGCTCCTGAGTCCTGAGGACGGGGCTGCCACCTTGTTCTGGGAAGCTCAGTGTGAGAGCGCCGGGTCAAGCGGGGAGCCAGCTGTCCAGTTGTAGTTTGTGGCTTCTCTCTGCTTACTTCACAGCATCTGAGGAACTTAGGGCGGAGGGGAGCTGCTGTGCTACCAATATGCTCCTGAATTTTAAGGATGACAGAATTGAGTCCTACAGAGAGGTTGGGGCTTGAGGTCTCTCCCACCCTCAGCCACCTGCCAGTTTGTGGGGAGCTGGGCCCAGAGCCTGGAGCTCCCCCGTGCTCTGTGCCGTGTCTGCCCCAACCCCAGGCCACCCCACCCTCAGCCCAGGATTGTGAGCTGGAGAGCAGGGGAGGGAGAAGGAGAGATGAAAACAGGAGGATGGCACTTGAAATCCCTGACGTTTTCTAAAGACAGTGTCTGAGGGAGACTCTCCTCAGGGACTCCCCAGTACTGGGAAGAGAGTGGGAGTGCCTCCTAGTGGCCCCCTCCCCCCAGAACGGGGGAATGACAAGGGGGACCCACTGATGGCAGAGAAGTGTGTGGCCAAGTGCACACTGGTGGCAAAGGCAGCTCGGGTAGCCGGTGGGCCGCTTTAGAGAAGCGAAGTAGATGCTGTGTGTCCCCGGACCACGGTGTGGGGTGCTTGGGGCACGTGGGCCTGCAAGAAGCTCTGCCTCGGGAAGAAGTGCACGGTGGGCCCCAACCTTGGCCTCCCTCTGCTCCAGGTATCCCTGTGGTTGGCCTAGGACTTGGGTGCAGGAAAGGGTGCACGACGGCCTCTCTCTTCGGTGGCAGCCAGGGGCATCTGAGACTGTCGGCAGGAGCGGGGCAGGTGGGCTGAGGTAGACTGCCTGGGCCCCAGCCTGGAGAGGCCCTTTCTGGAGCTCTGCCTGGAGGAGGAGGGGGTACTCACCAGGACCCTCCCTGCCCCCACCCTCCCCCAGCGCTGACAGTTTCAAATCCAGAGGGGGCAGGGTGACACAAAGGCCCCTGAGTGCAGACAAAGCCCAGCGCCTCCATTTGGTTTCTTCCCCCCTCAGTGCTGAGCCTTGGCGGGATCCTGCGATCAGAAGCTCCACGGGGACTGAGCCCCTTTGGAGGAGCTTGCCTCATTGAGGAGCCTGGGTCCCTGCCAGGCAGGGGCTCTTGGCAGCTGCCCTGGCTCCTGCTTTTGTTTGGTCATCCCCCCACCACTTCGTGAGCAGGAGCCCAGGCCCCTGGGACAGGCGCGGGCTCCTTGCTTCCCTCTGCCTTCCCTCACGCTGACCTGACTCCGAAAGGCAGACTCGAGTCTTCCCGGGAGCTGCTCCTCCTCCTTAAGCTTCCACAGTGGGCCTCGCACAGAGGAACCAGGGACTGGGGACTGGGGTCCTGGGTCCAGCACAGGGGTGTGGGGGAGGCAGGAGGCTGGGGAAAGGATGCAAATGCCAGCTCCCCTTCCTCCCCATCCCACCTACACATCTGAAGGCTGTGTCTTGCCTTCTGCCCAGCAGCTCCAGAGGTCTCTTACAGTTTTTCTTTTCTCAGGTAAAACAACCTGAGAGTTTGCTTCATGATTTGGGGGCAACCCAGCAACCACGGGGGGTGGGGAGGTATCTGGTCACGTGGCTTCCTTGGGCTCAGCCTCTGCCTTGAGGCTGCCGTAGGGTCTGGAATCATCAACTGAGCAATGTAGGCAATGCCCATAGGTCTGTCTCACTTCAAGCAAATCTAGCCTGTGAAAGTCTGTATTTTCAGAGAAAAAAAAAGTGATTTTTCTCTTCATAAAACACTGAATACAGACCCCACACTAGGCTGGGAGTTGGTGCCTGCGCGCTCCTCCTGGCTCCGAGGGGGGCTCGCTGTGCGTGTTGTTTCGCACAATCCTGGGCCGCCGCGTCCTCCCCTGTGGAGCAGCGGTGCTGAAGCCTGCTCTCCCTCGGCAGCTCAAGCTGCGGCCGTGCTGGAGCAGCTCCTTGGTGAAACCCACCGTGGGACTGCTGTAAGATGTCACCTCTCGGGGTGCGTTATTCTAGTATTTGCTTCGAAGGCAGTCTGGTTCGCACCAAGCTTTCTTAGCAGCCTGCCCGTTGTGTTAGGCAGGGCACCCTGGCTGCCCTGATGTTCCTCCTCCTGGATCTCCTGGAGGGAATCTCAGAGGTGGTGTCCATCTTGGGCTGGCCCCCCTGTCTGGGGTCGAAAGTCAGGATGAGCGTCTCCCTTGGGACAACCCTGGAGAAACTCTCCCCTGAGAGACGGGCTAACCGGCCTGGCTGCGGTGTGGCCTGACAGCCTCTCAGCGGAAGAGCCTGGAAAACCGCTCGCTGCCTTTCTCAGGGAGCCCTCAGACTTCAGTACAGCTCTGGGCTTCCAGCAGCTCGCCCTCGAAGGCTTGTCCTACGAGCTTCACCTTCTCTTCCCCTCACTTCACCTGCCTCAGGCCGGCAGCCTCCCTGTCCCGCTCCTTTTCCTCCTCCCCTCGGCCCCTGCCCGCCTTTCCCCAAGTGTTTTCTGAAAGATATTTGATTTCAGTGAAAGCTGGGCTGACATCCATGCAATATGCTCTCACTGTCTTTGTGCTTGTTGGGCGGGCGGAGGGCTCCTGCGGGGATTCTGGGTAATTGGGTTAGTGGCCAGCTCATGTCAGGAAATTAAAAGGAGGCTCCGATCAGGTTCCCGCTGCATGGGATTTAATGGCTTTGTATTTATAGAGTATTTCTGCCTCTAGCCCCTGCCAGAAATACCACTTTTCTGGCCCTGTGAATGAAGAAAGAGGATGAGAGATGACTTGCCTTTAAAAATTCTTTTTTCTTTTCCAAAATGCATTAGCGTTCTGAAACAAACCAGCTCTCCGCCACTTCAGAGAATAGTTTTGAACTAGAGCCCAAGGACGCTGATGTATATTTGTATCCCCCCCTCCCCGAACCATTATCCATCTTACACGCGTGCACACTGACGCACACACGTGCACACGTGCGCATACATGCTCAAGTCTGACCGCTCACGAGCTCTTCCCACGTGGCCTGCAGCCTCTGGGCTGCTCAGGAACGATGACCTGATGACTTTTGGTTAGGAAGATGTTAACCTAATGAAGCCATAAGGGCTGATCTCGTCTGTGCCGAATCCTTATTACCGTCCGCGCAGGACTTTGGTGCGCCGAAGCATGAAATAATGGGTTCGGTGGTCTTACAGACCCAGCGAGACCCAGTGTCCCCACTACTCAGCTCCTCGGGTGCTTTACTTAAACCTCCGTAAGCCTCCTTTTCCTCCTCTGTAAAATGGGAATCCTAATCGTAGTCATTTTCATCTCGCTCCCGACTCTTCAGGGAAAGCCCTAGAGTTGTACCACAAAGTAGGATGGCAGTCAGTGATTGGAGATGGATGGTCTTCATCATATTATGTGATTGATTTTCTTCTGTGATCCAGAAGGCAGTTTTGAATCTCCCATAGCCTCTCTCCCCCATCCTTGGCCAATGACCTTGCTTCACATTTTCTTGAAAAAATGGAAACAGTCAAGTGGGGGAGTTTCTTACCCACCGGCTATCGAATCCACAAGCCTACCTGCTGTTTCCTGTCTCCCCCCCCCCCCCCCATTTAGAGATATCTCTGCTCCTGTCAGAAGCCAGTCTCCCCGCCTGTGCTCTGACTCTCTTTCTTTATCAAGGACTTCAGTCCTGTGGTATCGTTTCTGCTTCCAGCATCTTCAAACTCTTCCTCACTGCTGGATCATTTTCATCAGCACAGAAACATACTTTTATTCTCCCCTTATAAAAACAAAATTTAAAATTTCAAAACCCCCACCACTGTATTTTGACCCTTCACCTTCATCCAGCTACTGCTATCTCACCTTGCTCCCCTTTCCAGCAAAACTTCCCCCAAGAGCTGATAGCATTTACTATATCCACTTCCTTACCCCATCCACTTAAAAAAAAAAAATTCCTTAAAAAGTAAACATTGAGTAGATTCAGAAAAATATTTATAGTATATTAGTTTGGCTAAGGCTAAGCTTCTAGAAAAAAGAGACTCCCTTCCCCTCTCAAAACAAATGAACAAACACCAGAAGCTTAAGCAGGGTAGTCATGTGGTACTCTCATCACTCATGCAACAGTCCAGAAGTCAAAGGTGGTCTGGGACTGGTTGGCAGTTCGGCCAGCCTTAGCAGGTGGACCCAGTCACCGCCATCTTTCAGGCAACCCAAGGAAGCATAGCCTAGCCAGCTCACTGGAAGGCTGGGACCCAGAAGTGGCACATGCTCCTTCCACTCATAGCCCATTGGTGGGACCTGGTCATATGGCCACACCTCTGCAGGGAAGTCTGGGAATTGTAGTCTTTAGCTGGGGGTGGATGCCATGTGTCCAGCTAAAACTCCATTGGTATGGTATGTATTTGGGTGGGCAAGCACTGTTACATGCCAAAAATATATGTAAAGTATTAAGAATACTGATACCTTCCATCCAATGGAAGAAAAAAAATTCACCCTGACTTTTCAGGTTCCCTTTGTGCCCTTCCCCATTTTCATTACCCTCAGAGGTAACTTATCCTGGTTTCACATTCTTTTTCCTTTGCTTTTTAAAATAGTTTTATTGTGTTTATATCTCTGTGGGTATTTGGGGGGGTTGTTTTAAATGAAATTACACTATACGTATTCTGCATCTGGAATGTTCTAGATGATGTTTCTGAGATGAATGCTGTTCTTGCACAGTGCTATATTTCATTCATTTTCATTGCTGTAGAGCAGCAGGCAGCCAGAGGATAAATATTTTAGGCTTTGTGCGGAAGGCCTCTGCGGCAGCTACGGGACTCTGCCATTGTTCCCCGGGCGAGAGCAGCCACAGACGATGTAGAGATGAGTGAGGAGAGCTGCGTTCTGATGAGCAGGCAAAGCGCTGGGTTTAGCCCAGAGACCTTAGTTTGCACACTGCTGCACTGTAGTATCACTGGGTGAGTTTAGGGAGTTGGTTTTTCCTTTCTGCTGCTGAGGGAGCAGTGCGTCACACGCTCCGTGTCCTGGTGGTCGCACGATAGGGATTTCAGGCCCGGGGGTAGAAGTGCTGGGTCGGTGCAGCCTCAGCTTTATCAGATGCTATGAAATTGTTTTCGATTCCGTTGCACTGACTTAGTACTTGTGTTTAGACCTTCTGGTTGCTCCCTATCCTCACCAACACATTTTAATTTTCGCTAATGTGTGTAAAGTTGTGTCTTATTGTGGCTTTAATGTGTACTCTCTCTGCTATCAGATAAGCTTATTTCATACGCGTTCTAGCCACTTGGAATTCCTTCTCTGTGAGGTGCTTGTCTGAGCCTTTTTCCTGTTTTTCTACTTTATTTTTTCACTCTGGTCTTTTTTATTCTGCGTGATCTAGCCCCTCCTGCCTTTTCAGTGTCATCTGGTCCCATTTCTCTCTTGGCCCCCCACTCCTCACTCTGCTCCAGCCTCACTGGTTTACTTTTGATCCTCAAGCATGGCAGACTCTTTCCCACCCTGGGAGCTTTGGGCTGTCGCCCTGCCTGGAAGGCTGTCCCCGTGGCTGGCTCCTCATCCTTGCAGCCCAAACTCAAGTGCCATCTCAGAAAGGCCTCTCTTCCCACTTCCTTTCTTATCATATCCTTTAGTTTACTTCCTCATTGAACTTCTCCCAACTTGAAATTATTTATTCATTTGTTTGTTTGCATGCTTTTTTACTGTGGCCGCCTCTAATCCAATTGTTACTGATTTAGAGATTGAGGAATTGCTTTGAAAATCTGCAAGTACTTGCCCATAAAATTTTGCAGACAATTTTAGGAGCGTCACAGAACCCCTGAAGCCTACCTAAGAGGTTCCTGAAGTCAGATTAAGACCTGTGATTAAGGGCGCCTGGGCGGCTCAGTTGGTTGGGCGACTGCCTTCGGCTCAGGTCCTGATCTTGGAAACCCTGCTCAGCGGGGAGTCTGCTTCTCTCTCTGACCCTCCCCCCTCTCATGCATGCACTCTCTCTCTCAAATAAATAAATTAATAAAATCTAAAAAATAAAAACAAAAACCCTATGATTATAAAACCAGAGTTTTAGAGATAGAAAGAACCTGAGAAATAATTCGGGCTTGTGGGTGGTAAATTGCGTTTTTGTTGCACTGTCAGTTGTAGGGTGGGGAGTGGCTGCCTAGATACGTGATCCAAAGGCTTACACACTATTGAGATCAGTAGGCCAGAGTGCTGTGAGCGATTAGCAATGTCTGCCACAGACTGGGAAATGGAAGGCAGTGGCACAGCTGACAGCTCTTGGCCATGCCTGATATGGTGAGTTTAATTTGCCCAAGGCCACGCTGCTAGTAAATAACAGAGCTGAGTGGTAGCTAGTCTCCTTGGTTATGTGAGAATTCCTTTTAAGAAGCTCATTTCAACTCAGTCTAGATAGCTTGGCCAGTAGCAAAGCCTGTAGTGTTTTCTCAAAGGGGAGAAAAGAGGAAGGGGAAGGAAGGGGAGACTGGGTCTAAATAGCATTGCCCTGTTGCATGCACAGTGTTGGAGACTTCTTGGCAGCTGGGAATGTAGGGACATCCGAGGCTTGCTGAAATGCCCTTGGGCAGATGATGGCCTGAGTGAGAAGGGTCCAGAGAAGGGAGCAGCTGATGGAGAGTTTAATAGACAAGGGGCCAGGGGCTCATTATGCAGGACCAATGTATCCATCCGGGAGCCATCGGCACAAGCCCCAGGATATTGGGTAGCATGTGGGTTTATCCACCTATGAGGCTCCCTTGACTTCTAGTGAGTCAGGCATGAGACTCTCTCTTCACCATTAGGATATGGCACCAGGGTAAGAGACAGCCCCAAATAGCCATCTTGTCCTAGGCAGCAAGGTGAGCTCACCTGTCACCGAGAACTCCCTTGAGGACAGGTAGCTAAAGGAAGCTGGGCATGTTCAGGGGTGTAGATGAGGGCATTCTGCTGTGCTGGGACAGCCGTCAGCATGCCCCCATGACCCTCAGCCTCTGGCTACCCACATCACCTGCTCGGTGGTTTCCTCTTTCTAGAGATGAGTCAGCTATAATTTGGTAGAACTTATAGGCAGAGTAATCCCTAAGTCCCCAAGGAAGAACACTGGTCAGATAAAGTACTGAATAAAAGAGGTTTAGTACAGTGCTCCCCAGACCTGGCAAGTTAGAATCGCTGGAGGAACACTGAGAAATTGCTTGTTCCTGAACATCATCCCAGACCTACTGACTCAGAACCTCAAAGGGGTTAAGTACCCTAAATCTGTATCATTCAGAGGCTTTCCGTGGCCTCCCAATGATCCCACTGTCTGGTGGTCTCAATTTTAAAGCCAAGAAGATAGGACTTGGAGGTCAAGGTTCAGATCCTCCCTCTGATATTTCCTGGCTGTGTGTCCCTGAGCAGGTTACCTGTCCTTTCTGAGCTTCAGTTTTCACATGGAAATAATAATGATGGTGGATTCTCCCTCCCTCAGTGTTGTTACGCAGAATTAATGAGATGTGGAAATAGCTTTGTGGACCGTGAAGCATTGTACCAACGTGAACCTGCTTACATCATTCATAAACCAAGGTCACTGGATGGAGGTGGGGGCAGGGTGGGAGGGGGGCATTTGTGGGTCAGGGGAAGAGATGGGTCCTGACCGCGAATATTTTACAATGTCGAGAGAGATCCTGCTCTTAGATGCGGACGGCAGCTCGGCAGAGGAGGCCCGGGGGACGACACGGGCGCAGAGGCCTTTCCTCTCCAGCCTGGTCCGAACGTTTCCTGTGGGAAGAGAGGTGCGGCAGGAGCCGCGCCGGGGCCAGGCTCCGGGCCAGGTGCAGGGCCCCGCTCCTCAGAGCTCTCGCCGGTTATTTTTAGTGCCTGGGCAGAAAAGAAAGAAACTTGAACTGCCCCCCGGCCGCTGTGCCCCTGCACGCTTGGCTATTTTTATTTCCGAAAGCCTGGGATCTTGTCCAGCTTAGGGAGGGAAAATGAGAAGAAAGGAGGGAGGTGGAGGGAAGCAGGAATTATTTTACTTCCATTAAGAAAAAAGTCAGAAGGTTGATCTTATCAAGTCAGCGAGTGGACATCTGATCCAGGACGAGGCAGCCGCTGCCTGTGGACCCGGACGGAGCTGCAGGGGGCTGGAGAGGTCAGCAGATGGGCGCGGACGGGATCAAGAGGTTGGGGGAGCCTGGCACCCCTTCCCTCCAAGGGTTTTCTGCCCCAGAGTGGCCCTGCAGCTACTTGAATGTTTGCTGTGCCCTGAGCTGGGACGTGGGATGGGCCACTGTGGCTAGAGGAGCACCAGCCTGGGGAGGAGCCTGGCGGGGGCTCTGGGCCTACAGCTGCAGGCAGAGTCTCTGTCCTGGGTCGGACGGAGGCAGCGCTCCACCCTGAGGGAGTATTCTAGAGAGAAGCCAGGTTGGAGCTGTGTGCTCCTGGGCACAATGCTCAACCTCTCTGAACCTTACTTCCTTAAGGTGTTTTTTGTTTTTGTTTTTGTTTTTTTTTTTTAATGTATCTGACTCATGTAGTTATAACTAAGGGGATGTGTTTCTCTCTTTTCCCAAGAAGGAGGCTGTCAGTTCCTTCCAGACCCTACCAACTTCCATAGGCAGGTGACAGGAAAGCAGTGACTATTAAGCACCTACTGTGTACCAAGCACTTGGCTACTTTCACACATTTTATGTTCTTTAATCCCACGAACGTGAGAAAGATGAAGTATTTTTAATTGTGACAAAATATGGTAACAAAGTCTGCCATTTTGAAGCCCATCTTTAAGTGTATGATTGAGAGGCGCTAAGCACACTGACGATAATTCTAGTTCCCAAACATTTTCATCATCCCAGTCAGAAACCCTGTACTCAGGAAGCAGTGACCCCCCATTCTCCCCGCCCCACTACCCCTGGTAACCTCCAATCTACCTTCTGTCGACTCTGGGTATTTCTCATAAGTGGACTCATAAAATGTCTCTCCTTTTGTTTCTGGCTTCTTCCACTGAACCTAATGTCTTCAAGGTTCGTCCATGCTGTCGCAGGTCAGGATAGCATCCCTCTTTCTGGCTGGGTCATAGTCCATTGAATGGACATACCACATTTTATTTATCCAGTCATCTGCCAGTGGACGGTTGGGTTGCTTCTACCTTTTGACTCTTCTGAGTATTACTGCCATGAACATTGGGATACAAATATCTGCTAGAGTTCCCGATTTCAGTTTCTTCGGGGATGTACCTGGGAATGAAATAGCCGCGCCATTCAAAAGATACAATATGGATGACAGTCCTGTTTCACTTTTTGAGGAATTGCCAGACTGCTTTCTTTAAAAGCTGCACCATTTTATGTTTCTGCCAGCAGCTAACAGTCTTGTTAATTAATCTTTTTATTTTTGAGATCAGTGGAGATTGACATGTAGTTGTAAGAAATACTACCCAGGGACCCCGTGTGCCCTTTACCCAGTGCTAGCATCTGACAGAACTGCAGGGCAATATCATAGCCAGGATGCTGATAGTGATACAGCCAAAATAGAGAACAGGATTTTTAATAATAATAGTATTATTAACTGAGACTTACTGATCACTTACTAGGTGCCATTCACAGTGTTTCAAGTGCTTTACGCATACTAACTCAGTCCTCACGATGATCCTGCAAGGTACCTGCTGTCACTTTCATACAGGTGCAGCAATCGAGGCACAGAAAGGTGAGGAAACTTGCTCAAGGTCACTCAGGTGCTAAGAGGTAGAGTCAGGGATTACATCCAGGGCTGACCCTGAGGCTAATGCTTCTCTCTTCTGTTTTGGCGGCACAGACCTCTCTGGGCGGTCTGCACAGTTGCTACCCTCGAACATAGTCACCAGGCAAGCCTAGCAAGCCACAGCCAGGAGGGCCCTGGGTCTTTGCTTCCAGGCCTTGTGATGAGCATCTCGGCATGGACTTGGCTACCCTTCCTGTCCACGCTTCCCTTCCCTGCATTCCTCGCAGGGGTGACCAAGCACAGCTCACCTCCCCACCGTCTTGGTCAGGGCTGGGAAGGAACAGATGTCCCCTCCCAGGGTCACCAAAGAGGATTTAAGGAAGGCACTGTTTACAGAGGGGTGGGTGGGATGGAGGGAACCAGTCAGAAGAGGCGATGCACCCCAGGACCAGCAATAGTGAGGAGCCTTTAACAATGGTGGGAGTTGCCCCAGCAAGCAGGTGAGAACTGTAGCTGTTCTGGGAGGTCAAAGTCAGACTGCCTTCCTACCTGTGTGGTCTTGGCAAACTCCTTACCCTCTCTTAGCCTCAATTTCTCCATCCGTGAAATGGGCTAAGAGAATCTCCCTCATAGGGTGTTGCAATCCCTAAGTGAAATAACATACATACAACTCTTAGAACAGAGGCCAGCACCGAGGGGCAGCTGCTTAGTAGATGTGAACTTCTGCTGGTACTCGGGTCTGCAAGATTTACGGGGGTTACCATGCTGGCCCCGGAGGGGACAGCTCCCTATCCGGTCCTGGGCTCAACTACAGGACTCAGTCTGCATAGGAGCATGGGTTCCAGTGATTATCATAGTCTTTTTGTATTCTTAGCAAATTGATGAATACTTAAATTTTGGCCTGTATATGTTCAGGGATTAACAGTGTTGAACAGTGGTTAAAACAAAGGCTATGTATTTATTACCGTACATAGAGATCTGAAACACTTTGCCTGTAAGTATTATTAATGGGTTTGTTTTTAAGATTATTTATTTTATTTATTTTATATTATTTATTTATTTATTTGACACAGAGAAAGAGAGAGAGAGAGCACAAGTAGGGGGAGCAGCAGGCAGAGGGAGAAGCAGGCTCCCAACTGAGCAGGGAGCCCAATGCAGAATTCGATCCCAGGACCCTGAGATCATGACCTGAGCTGAATGCAGACGCTTAAGGACTGAGCTACCCAGGCACTCCTTATTAATGCTTTTTTAAACCCACAAAGTATCAATGAGATGATACAATCTGATAATCCCAGACAGTAATTATAAGTTAAGTAGTATTTTAATATGCTCTGAGCTTGCTTTTTAGATATTTCCCTAAAACTATAAGAACACAAACAATAAGGCAACTCTCATTTCAAGTTCTAGTTGCCTTCCCTCTTTTTTCCCCCCACCATTGGGTGTTTGTAAGACTTAAGCATCCTAATTTAGAAAGTAATTGCCCATTTTATCAGTGAAAATTGCTTTCTGCTCCAAGTTACAGAGAACTTGACTGCCAGTGGCTTAGCCATCAATAAATGAGATTGATCCCCCCTCCTACCAAGCACTCTGGAGATGGGAGTTTGCTGGCATTTTACAGGCTTCTCAGCCATAGCATTGAGGACTCTGGCTCTTTTTGTCTTTCTTTGCTGTTCTTTGGGTTCCTCACTTGGCTGCCTCATGGTTGCAAGGTGGTTGCCATAGCTCTGACCGTCACCTTCCAGGTCAGGGCAGGAGAAAGGCAGAGCTGCACCAAACATGTCTGTCCCTTGTATCAGAAAAGCAAAACCATTCCCAGAAGCCCCCCAACATGGACTTCCCATTATAGCCCATTGGCCAGAACCTGGTCATAGGACCAGCACTTGATATCAAGGCAACTAGGAAGGTAGGGAGGGACCAGGATTGGTAGGACTGGCTAGGACACGTTGCCTCTACAAACAAAATCCAGGTTCCCTTAGCATGAAAGACACAGAATGGAAAGACACTTGGCTAGACTACTAATAATGTCTACCAGACCCCACCATTAGAATTTGGTGATTTATTTTTAAAGGATTCGTGACCTAGCATCTTGCTGTAGCACTCAGAATGAGAAAGGTCCATGCCATTATCTTGTTTACTAAGATTGTGAGCAGTGTACTCTAGAAAATATAAAAACACATTGGCAGGTAATAAGTATAAACATAGTTGACCAGTGTCTGTTTAGGCAGCGTGCAGAGGAATTCAGACGTCCGTCCACTGTCTCTGCCCCTTGAGATGCTGACCGTGCTCAGTTCAGAGCAGACCACATCAATAAAGACAAATGCGTAGAAAGTGGGGAGGTGACTGGCCTGAAAATACCATACAGAGAGAGAAAATAAAGAGTGCTTGGCTATAGAAGGAGGGTACCCAAGGATGTTCAAGTCCATAAAGGGTTGTCTTGTGAAAGGGGGTGGTCTCGTTGGATGGGATGGACGGTAGGTAGAAAGTGATCTGGAGACCGGTTTTAGCTCAATACAAAAGGAAACCTTCATGAGGAACGGGCTTTCCTAAGGGAGTAAATTTCTGGATGCTGGGAAAAGGACCAGACCCTGAGATTCTTTTGTTCCCTAAGTGTGAAGGCTGGTTTGAACTGGTGCATCATTTTACTCCGACGCATGGCTGCCTCCCACGGGCTGGGTGCTGAGCTTGGGCAACAAAGATGAAAGTCCTTGCCCAGGAGGTGCCCACAGTCCACATGGGGGGTGAGCACACAGTGTATTGTGAAGAGTTGTTGTTTTGACTGTAGTTGCCATAATAGAGAATAAGCAAAGGGAGCCCAAGAAGGGCATGGCCAACTCCGCTAGGGGGAGTCGGAAGGGCTTCTCAGTAGAGCTGATACTTGAACTGGGCCTTCAAGGGTGACTCCAGATCTTAACTGGCCTTTGGGAACAGCATGGGCAAGAAGGATATGGCTGCATCACTTAGGTGGGGGCCAGCCTATGGGAAGGGGGTCCCTGGCTTGGGAAGCCCAGGCCTACACCTCAGGACTCCTCTACCCTAAACACGACGACCTCTTTACCCCTGGGACAGTGTAGGGGGGAGGAGAGCTCAGAAAGCAGAGCTGACGTGGGCCCTTTCCCTTAAGACCCCACTGAAGAGTGGATGGGAACGGAGGGAAACAAGCACAGGGTGGCAGGTAAAGTCCCCGTGAATGCTGCCGAGCGTGGCGGCGGGAGTGACGGCCTCCCCTGGCCTACTGGAACCACTGCCAATTGACCAAGCATTTTCCCACTACGATGATCACAGAAGCCATATTCGGTGAGCAGGTTGGGGTCACCATTGCCTCCTCCCCCATACCTGATGATGAGACCGAGGCTATGAGAGCCAACCGGGCCAAGGCCGCATTAGCCGTAAGGGGCCAAGATGGGCCTGGGACCTTGCCCACTGGATCCCATGGGCTGGAGCCCTTATGGGCTTGTGGCTGGGGTGAGACCTCGGAAAGCAGGCAGGAAGCCAGGAGGCAAGCCTGGCTCACGTCAGGCATCAGTTTGGGCATAATCAAACCCAATGGGCTACTTTTCTTAAGAAAACAGAATAGGCTAATAATTGACGTGTGTATTGATTGGAGCCATTGACCATCCTGCTACGAGGATCTGAAGGAGAAAATTGAGAGGAAAGACTACACCTGCCGGGTCCTGGGGGGCGGTACCCTGGAGTAGCCAAGAGTGTGAGTACTGGCCCTTTATTGGGCAGATTACTCAACTGCCCCCCGAGCCTCAGTGGTTCTTACTTATAAAATGGGGATAATTCTGCCAGCTTTATATGCTGTAGATGAAAAAGGGTATGACATAGAGAAAGTCCTCCATAAGTTAGGCTGTTCTCATGATTGTTCTTTTTTTAAGATTTTATTTATTTATCTGAGAGTGCGCATGAGCAGAGGGAGGAGCAGAGGGAGAGGGAGAATCAGGTTGTCTGCTGAGCAGGGAGCCCAATGCAGGACTCAATCCCAGGACCCTGGGATCATGACCTGAGCCAAAGGCAGACGCTTAACCGACTGAGCCACCCAGGTGCCTCCTTGTGATTATTCTTACTGTGACTTAGCAGAGACATGTCCACAGTGTCGGGGAAGAGTAGTAATAATAATGGCGATGATGTCAGTAACCGCTCTGGCTTTCTAAACATCTGCTGGGCATTGGGCGCCATGACAGACCCTGGAATGGGATGGAGAGCCGCCCATTGGGTAGGGGCGCCTGGTCGGGAGGGGAGGCCAGGGTGCTGTTGGAGCCCCGGAAGGAGCACCCAGCCTTCCTGGGGGTCGGGGGAAGGAGGCCCATCTGTTCCTGCATGCACCAAGACTTTCTTGAACACCCACTAAAGGCTGGGCCCTGTGTCAGGACAGAGAACATTCTAGATGGAGGTAGTGACTGAAGTGGCAAGTGCCCAACCTTGCCTTTCTAAGGGACACCTGCCTCTTTGTCTTGTTGAGCAGTCCCCACTCCTGCTGACAGCCGCGGGGTGGAGGTAAGAACCAGGAGAGAAAGTCCGAGAAGCGGGGAAGGGGCTCATCCTGGACTCCAGGCAGACCCTGGTGCGTAGTAGGTGTGCAGGAAACGGGCGTCCTCATTGCCCTGTGTGAATGCAGCTTGGCATTTTTGCTTTTAGTCTTACCAGCTTTTCAAGAAAAAGCAGAGCTTGATAGAGGGTCTGGCTCACCCCCAGTGTCGTAGGTGGGGGTGAGCTACTTTGTAGCAGGGTCACGGGGGGGGATCAGGAAAACAGGGACCTTTGCCCCCAAAACCTTCAAGGGAGGAGCCGTCCATCCCACCTTCGTGAGCCTGCTCCTTCTGCCCCTAGCGGCCAGGAGGGATGGAGGGTGGGAGCCAAAGTCCTCCCAGCACATGGGTTTAGGTCCTTCGAGGGATGGGCCTCCTCTGTCCCCGTCAAGGTCTGAGGCATGGCTGGTCGCTCGGGTGCTTCCCAAACTCACCGGCCTCCGTGCCCAGAGTCACCTTGTCAACATGCTGACTCGGATTCCTAGGGCGCAGCCGAGATGTTTGCATTTCAGACATGCTCCCAGATGATGCCTGGCCGGGGACCGCCCTTTGAGCAGGAGGGCAGCAGCCAGCCGGCGTCCCACCTGCATGCACTCAGTCCTCTGTCACCTGCATGCTGACCCAAGTGCTGCCTCGTGTGTGCCACTCGGCCCGGGGCTTTCTCTGGGCACCTGCATGGCCGGCCCTGCCCAGAGAGGCGGCTGAATGCCCTGAGGCCCTCAACTGCCGCAGGGGTCACTGGAGCCGCAGGGGTCACTGGGGTCACCCTGTCTCCCAGGGTCCTCAGTGAGGCTGAGCCTCAGTGGCCGACACCCGGAGTCCCCTACTCGGGAACCCACTGGTTACTGGCTGTCTTCCCGAGTTTGCCTTCCAGATAAAGCCCCCTCGCCTCCGGTCCTGGAGAACCCTGGTGCGGGTGTGGTCAGTTGCAATCCATTCTGCCCCTCAGAGCAGAAGGGGAGTTCACTGGAAGCTTCTCCGGAGGCTCCAGGAGCACACTGAGAGGCCAGACAAGGACCAGGGGAAGGAAGACCGGGGAAACGTAGGCGTAGGAGATGCGGTGGCCGGGAGCACGTGGCCCGGGGCTGTCCACCCCCCACCGCTGCCCTGACCATGTGCTTCGATCAAAGCCTCCCGTGGACTGGGCCTGTGTCCCGGCCATGCTTCAAACTGCAGACGGGGTGAGCCAGAGGACCTGCCCCACTTGGATATCCAGAGTCGGGGGTGGGCACAGGCCTCCTCCGAGATGACGTACAGTAGCGCAATGACCTTCACGCGGGGAGCAGGTGGGATGCCGGGTCGACCCTCTCCCCCCGAAAAAGTTCACAGCAGCCGTGTCCAGCATCAAGTACAGGAGTGTCTATCTGTAGGGTAAAAGGGACACTGCTGATGGAAATGCGGAGCAGTGACTGGCCGAAGACACCGTCGCCGTGGGCGGTCTGGCTTGGTGGCCCGGGGGGAGGAAGTGGTCTGAGCCCTCAACCTGAGGCACTCCTCACCCCAAGTTCCTTTAGGGCAATTAGCAGTTGAAGGGCTGATCCCTCCCATTCAGAAAACAAAGTGATTTTACTTCCCGCAGCTCTCGTTGCTCTAGGGGACTTCTCTCTGGTTCCAGGGACTGGGACTAGCTGTACACTCTAAGAAACAGCCAGAAAATCGCCCCTGGCCTGGATGGGATCCATCAGTTACCATCATTCCGGCCTTCCTCCCACCTCTCCCCGAGCAGGGCCCGAGCCGCCAGCACCGGCGGCCGCCCCCGCCACCCTGGGGGGACCGGCAGGAGGAGGAGCCGGGGAAAGTGCCAGACGGGGCCCTGAATGAGATGAACCACTGGGGCTCTGTGAGGGTGATGCTGTTGGCCTCTGGGGAGAGGAAGAGGAGGTTGAGCTGGGCCTGTCAGCTGGGAGGCTGAGGTGACCATCCCGCTGTCCTCCTCTCGGGACTCCGGCTCCGTGTCTGACTGTTACATGTTTCAGTCAAGGCCTGTTTCAGGGGAAGGAAAAGGGAGCCCGTCACTCTGCTTCATTCTTTGGAGCTAATTTGTTGGGTCCTGTCCGTTTTCTAGGCCAGACCGCGTAGATGGGTGGCCGGTCTGAGCGCGCATGCCTGTGGATGAGGAGCCCATCTGGGGTCCCGTGCACCCTGCGGGCTGGTCGGCGTGTCAGATGGCACCAGCACGTCTCTCTAGACAGCAGCAGTGGAGGGGCGGGGTGGGTTCCTGGAAGGCCGCAGAGACCCAGGGAAAGAGCAGCTCTCTCTAGGAGAGGGCCTCCCTGCTGGGGAGGGATGGTAGGGCGGCGTGGCCATGCCTGCTTTTGCCCCCGCTGCCGGGAGACTCGGCGGTACTCGTTTACCAGCTGTGGCCGAGACCACCTCGACTCATGCCCGTCCAGGAGCGTCTGGCCCAGGGCTGCCCGCGCCGCTGCTTCTGAGGGTACTCCTGCCGCCCTGACCGGTCCTCGCCCTCCCTCTGTTCTAGAGGAGACCGTAGAATGCCATCCTACAGTCTTGGAAGGTGGGACCCAGAAATTGCTGTTTGTCATGAACTCCCCATCTGAATGCTGCTTATGTGAAAAGTTTGAAAATTCTTGTCTTCATTTTTGAGGTGTCTGCTAGAGGCCGAGATTCCTTTCCTCTCTCACAAGCTAACTCGACACTCCCTGGGTTCCCAGCAGATCTGCAATAAGGAGTCTCCCTTCCCCAACACCTAGAGGAGAGCTTCTGTTGTGTTTTCCCTCTGGAGACAGAAAGCCTCAAGAGCTGAAGGTTGCTCGGAATAGATTTCAGGAGGATGCCGGGCCCGGGGCGGCTGGAAAGGCACGGGGTGGGGGGCAAAGCTAGTGTTGAAATTCAGAGCTAGTGCCAACCCCCCTGATGTTGGGCAACCTGATACCTTTTCCCTTTCTTCCCCCAGGTGTGCGCCTTGACCGAGTGCGTGGAGGCCGCCAGAAATACAAACGACGGCTGGACTCCGAGAGCAGCCCGTACCTGAGCTTACAGATTTCTCCACCTGCCAAAAAGCCATGTGAGTGCCGGGGTCGCCTGTGCCCCTTCTGCCTGCATACGTCTGGCATCCCTTGGGGGCACTGCCACCTTCCCACCGCTGGGTCTGGGACAGCATGCATCTTGGGGAGGTGGCCTCCGTGCCTGGCTTGGTGTTAGGTGCTTCCGGCATCATTCGGAAGGCTTTTCCATGCGGGATTTACAGAACATGGCTCCAAGTGATGCATGATCCTATGAAGCCCTGGGCCCCAGCATCCAGGACATACCCCCCTCACCTCCCACTCAAAGCAGGTCCTCTTGAGAGAATTCACCAGCAGCTTCCCTTGGAGGGATATTTGTCAGGAGCCCAAATCACCACTGCCAACAAGTTTGTGGAGTCAGAGAGGGAAGGGAGATAACCTGCTGGGACACACCAGATCCCGAACTTTCTTCCTGAGCCCCTTCCTCTTTCCCCCAACATTTACATTCCTCCTCTGGTCATTGGCAGTGACCAAGATTGTCTCCTACCTGCTGGTGGCTGAGCCAGACAAGCTGTATGCCATGCCTCCCCCTGGCATGCCCGAGGGCGACATCAAGGCCCTGACCACTCTCTGTGACCTGGCCGACAGGGAGCTCGTGGTCATCATCGGCTGGGCCAAGCACATCCCAGGTGAGTCCCGTGCGGCCAGGGACGCTCCGCCACTGTCCCCACAGCCGTGGTCCTGAGCCTGGGAGCCCGGGAGCCATGTTTTCTTCTGAGCTCCTTTTCTCTCCTTGTGGGATTGGAGGTGAGCAGGTGTGGGAAGGTCCAGTCATGTTCCTGAACATTCCTCATACTCTTCGGAAGCAGTTACCATCCTAGAGGGGTGATGATGGCATCTACGATAGGTTAAGATCCAAAGAGCAAGCTTTTTTGAATCCCTAAAGGCCAAAGAAGGGTTTTCTTGTAGACCTTACTGGAAATGCGCTAGGAAACAATGCAGGCGAGAATTGAGTCTCTTGCTTCCTTTAGAGGCCGGTGGACTGGAGCGGTTAAGAACACGGGCCGGGGAATGGGGCTGGGATTCAGGTTCTGGGTCTGCAACTTACTAGCCATGTCACCCTCAGTGGGTCACCTGCGCCCTCCGCGAATAGGGAACCCCAACAGTGCTTCCCTCGTGGGCTCTGATGAGGATGGACTGTGCGCATGAGCATGCCGTATGGGCCGTGCTGGCGTGTGTTGCACACTCACGTGCCACGGGCCTGGCGGTGAGGGAGGTCTCTCTCCTGACAGGCGGCGTGGAGAGTGCGCGTAATAAATAGGCTTCGGGTCGTGCGGACTTCATTCACTGCATGTGGCCTGAACCTGTCCTTCAGCTTCCTCCTTCTGGGTGAACGGTGGAAACTGATCTCTAGTTTTATTTTTGTAGACACCGATACCCACATACATTGCATTACACACACGTTGGGGAGTTTTCCAAAGGCCGCGCGGTGAATATTCCCTGTTCGGTTCTAACAGCTTGTCTCGTGGTGAGCCGGGACATCCTGTTTTCCTCTGGCAATGCCCCCCCCCCGCCCCCCCCGTGGACTGGGATTCTTACTAGCTCTGTGACATGGGGCGGTTTATCTTCCTATCTATAGATCCTTTCCGTGTTTGTCACCAGCTCTGAAAAATGAATACAGCACGCATGGTGACGTGGCAAAGGTGTCCTCGGCTTTGGACGCCAGGGCCCACAGTGGATGGCAGTGAGTGAGACCGTCCTTGCAGGGCGTGCTCAGCCTCCAGGAAGGAGTCCTTCTGTGCGGATGCGGGTGTCACTTAGCTGGCAGGACGCGTAGGATTCCTTCCGCGGGGACTCCCTGGTGGCCGCTGGCATTCCGACTCAGGGTGGGCTCCCGGGGGATCTGAGCTGGAGCGCCCTTACTAAGGAGCTCAGCCTCTTGGGATGACACACACAGTGGTTTTGAATCTGCCCTGCGCTGATTCAGCACAGATGTGGGGTCAAGCCACCGCTTAAGACACCTCAGCCTGGATTGCTCCACTGACCCAGGGCCAAATCCGGTACAGCGCCCTCTGCCCCTCCCCCTGCCGTCCCGGCTTCACACGCTCCATCCTCTGCTGCGTCCCGGCAGTGGCTCAGGAGTGGCTCCTGGCGGCCCCCCAGGTCACTGCTGCCTTCTCCTGCCACCCGCGCCTTCAACACCTCTGAGGGGAGGCGTAGAACCAGGAGGCGCTGTCTCCCTCGCACCCCCTCTTCTCCTACGTCTTGCCGCCCCCCAGCTCCAGCTCCCGTCCGTGCCCACCAAGAGGGCAGTGGGCAGAGCGGAGTGGTCGTTAGGGGCACAGACTTCGGATTCAGGCCGACTTGAGTTCTGATCCCAGCTCTGTCCTTAAGGGCCTTGCAGGGGATCCCATTTTTCTGAGCTTTAGTGTCCCTGCCTGTGAATCAGGAATCATAATAGAGGGTATGGCACAAGTGGCGGGACCATGACCGGGTCGTTGTCTTTGCTAATAGTATGAAAAACCTCCTTTCCCATCTTCATTTTTCCTTGTCCAAAGCTGAATTCTTTTTGATTAAAAAATAAAATAAACACAGGGGTTCATTTGTCTGTCTGAAACACTAATTTGCCTATTTTGCATAAATTTGCATGCCGAATTATTTGGGCCTGACCTTCTAGTGTTTAAGGTAAAATTAATTAAGAATCTCCTGCCACTGCATGTAAACCTCATATTAGGGGCGATGACATATCAGGTGCCTGATATATTTAAACTAATCGACTTATTTCCATCTCAGATTAGACAGAAAACTCACCTGCAGACCTGCTCAGTAGCCCTTAAGGGAGAGAGGGAGGGAGAGCCAGAAAGGGAGCAGATTTAGCAGGGTAGGTGCAAGCCAGCCCCCCTCCCCACAGGGCCTGCTGTCAGCCCTTGCTCATCCTGTCCTCCACCGCAGAAGGACTCGCTCCTTAAGACGGCTCAGGTTAGCCCCCTGCCCACTTCACCTAAGCACAGGAAACCCTATCTCATGGCCCAGTATGGGCTAGCCTCTCAGGATCTGTTCAGAGCCTGGCACACACAGGGCACTTCATACTTGCCTTTGCATGCATTTATTGAGCATTAACTATATGTAAGGTCTCTTGCTAGGAGTTGGGGCTGATATAAAGAATTCGATTAATTTCTGCCCCGAGGACCTCATTTGGGAATAAGATGGATAATTTTTTTTAAAAAAACAAAATACTTTTTTATAGAAAATTCTAAACATACAAAAAGAGACCAAATAGTATCAGGAACGTTCTTGAATGCTGTCCAGCATTATCACCCACGGCCCATCTCACTTCCCCTCTGCCCTGTTTGCCATCTCCTATCCCGCACGCTTAGAATGCAGTAAGAAGCAGCACGGGCTAGAGTCCCCAGGCAGGAGGGACTCCAGGGGCTGCATGGGCAGAGCGCGGAACCTGAGCTAGGCCTTCAGGATGGTGGGCTGTGGCCATTGGAAGGCATTGGGATGCCGTGAACACGGGTTTTAGGCTGAGCCCAGAAGCTGACCTATGCACATGGGCGCTGAGCGACCAGCATGGCCAGGAGGAAGGATCATTTGAGCACAAGCTCATTTCCCAGCAGCCCCACTCCTTTCACTCCTGTTTTTGAGCACACAGGACACTGTCGCAGGGGTGCGTTCCATGGGGAACCGGGGCTGATGGCGACTCACGCAGCATCGCGGCCGCTTGCTCAAGTCCATCTGCAGCTGCCCTACGCTGCACGCAGGCTTTTCCTTCGAGTTGAATTTACCGAGCCCTGCATTGCTCAGGGGACGAGCCCAAGTCTTTAGAGTGCCCACATCTTGTTACCCGTGAGTGACACATGCGCACCAGGGATAGCGGCCTTTAAGAGGCAGTGGGTGTCCCTTGACAAATTGCAGCCTCCGGATGTGATTAGCCAGTGATCCCGCCACCGCAGGCGGCCAGGAGGCTGCCCCAGACCAGGAGAGCCCTGTCCCGGCGGCTCTGCAGGGGACGCCCCAGAAGCCTCCTACGGAGGGTTCGCAGCAGCCCCGCTCCCACGTAGCCACCGTCTGGCTCCCGCTGGGGAGGGAATGCCAGCGGCCAATGAAATATGGGCTGCCGAGTGACAGCAGCTGTGTCTGGAGTGGCCTCAGATCCTATAATTACATCTCCCTTTATTACCTCTGCTAATGGCCCTCCAGGTCGACAGAAACGATAATAAATTAACAGATTATGAACTCCACTTGCCACAAATTATGTGCTCTTTTTTTTTTTTTTTTTTCTTAAATTCTAGGAGATCATGCTGTCAAATCACTGGGGGATGGGGGCTTGGGAAGAGCCTGAATGTTATCAGATCAGTTGGTGCAGATAAAGCAACTTTGGTGGGGGGGGGGGGGCAGAGCTCCAGGTGGGAGACCTGGGGAGACAGGCAGGGGCAGCTAGCTTGGGCAGGACAGGACCTCAAGGGGGCAGTGCATGACGCCAGGGGCCCAGGCCACACCAGCAAGCCCCTTTCCGTCCCAGAATTGCTGATTGCTTGATGGAGGAGACCCTGCCCAGCACAGAAGGGCGGAAGTGGAGGGCGCTTGGCTGAGCCGCAGGGAGGGTGCTTCAGCCCTTCGTCTGGCTTTAAATAAAAGAAAGACTGTGTGCTTCTAGTAAAGATGTCAGATGTGACAGAGGGATGGATATTATGAGTTCCAAATCCCTCATCTTTCTTAAAACATCCTTCTGGGAATTTCCTGTGCGTGTAGAGCCACTGTGTGCGAGTGCGTGTGTGCGCGTGCGTGTTCTCCCCGTACCACGGGACCATTCTTTAACACTGTTTTACATCCTACTTCTTTCATTTAATTATGTAACGTAGTAGCACTTACCTGGTGCTAGCCTTACTGAGTGTTCTGCATGTTAGCTCATTTCATCCCAACAGTTCCACGGAGGAGGTATTATTACTATTATTCCCATTTTACAGAGGAGGAAACTGAGGCACACAGAAGTGGACATGCCCAGGGTCACAGTGAGTGGCCAGCAGAGCTAGGATTCCAACAGACAGTCTGCTCTGGTGTCTGTGACCTTAATAGTTATGCCTTCCTTACACTTTTGGGTATCTTTCCACATCCACAGAGACAGTTCTGCCTCGTTCTTTCTGGTGGGTTCTAATGTGCCATTCATTTAGCTAGTAATTAGGTTTATATAGTGATTACGTGTATCACATTCATTACATTTAGGTTGTTTCCTGCTTGGGGTCATTACAGACTGATCTAACAAACACCCTTTCCCATTTATCTCTGTGTTTACGGGAGAAATTCCTACTGGTGGACTTACTAGGTTGAAGGGAGCAAGCCTTTTGTTTTATGCTTGATTTAGTTTTATTTTGGGAGCACCTTAAGTATGGACAGGTTCAAAAGCAAAAGTACATAAAAATGTGCCCATAAACCCTCCCCTCCATCCGTATCGCCTTCCCTCCTTTCTCCTCGAGCTGTTTTTATTTTTCATTTTCCCTTCTAGTGTTTCTTTCTTCAAGGAGGTCTAGCCTTGGAGGGAGGCACAAACTCTCAGAGGCGCCGTCTCCCTTCCCCCTGCCACCTGCTCAGCCCCGCCCCCAGTGGGCCTGTCTCTGGCTTGTACACAAGGGGCAGAGGTGGCGAAATCCAAATTTGTGTCTCAAGGATGAAGAGGGTCTCACTGAGTTCTTTGTGGGTCCATTTTCTCGTCACCTAGAAGTCAGGGTCCAGTGGCATTTGTTCATTTGACTCTGCTAGGACTATGCATGGGCGTCTTCTTTATCCCAGGCCGGGTGCTGGGCAGTGGGGGCGGGAAGATGGGCAGTGGAGGGAAGCCCATCCCGGCACCCCGGGTGCGCTCACCGGCAGCGCCCTCGCCACCCCCTTCAGAGCTCCTCTCACTCTTCAGGGCTCAGCCTCCCGCACGCTTCGCCCGTGGCGTGTTCTCAGAGCCCCTCCATCTCTCCGGCCCTTCTAACCGTCTAACCGCGAGATCCCAGCAGAGCTCGGGGCTCGGGGCGTCCCTTTCCCTCTGGACTGCGAGCTCTTGCACACGGGAGCCCGTTCTAGTTGGAGCTCGCCGTTCTGTCCACAGCGCCCACGAAGAGACAGAAGCACGCTGTTACCTCTAGGGATCGTACCTGCGTGATGGGCCTCACGGGCGTCTTCCCTCCTTCCTTTCCAGAAGCCCCCGCTCCCCCCTCGCCTCCTCTTTTGCCACCTTCCGATTCAATTGTCTGTTAATTTCGCCCCGTCCACCTCCTACGTCTCCCCGCCAGAGCTGTCCGCTTCCCGCACAGCCTCCCACGTCCCCGCGTGCACACGCCCTCAGGAGCCGGCTGATTGGGATCTGTTAATTAATGTCACCCAAGGCCTCTCCCGCTCAGAGGCCCGATAAGGGAAATTGGATGTCCATTCTATCTGCCTTTTATTACCTCCCGCTGTCCCTGCCGCCACAGGCTGCCACACACTCCCTTGCACACCGGGATCCAGACAGCACGCATGCACCTGGCCCCCCCTGGTGCCACAGCCTGTCCCCGAGGAGGCGCGTCGGTCCAGGCCCGCCCCTGTCCATTGGTGTCATTGCCCAGCTGTTGGTCAGTCACCCGCGGATGCTGGCAGCCAGTGATGAGCCCGGGCGGGGTGGGGGGGGTATAGATCGCACTCAGGAACCATGCTGACTGGCCTGAGAGGACACTCCCCAGCACGGGGGGACCCACCCGGGGAAGGGGCTTCTACTCTGGAGTGCCCCCTAAAGTTGAACACTCGTGCGCTGTTTGGGAGGGGACAGTGGAGTTCAGACTCGGGGGACAGCAGGGGAGAGTAGAACAGACTCCGTGGAGACCCAGAGCTATGGGCCCATCCCGAAGCTCGGAACCACCCCAGGCCTCCAGCCATGCCCAGGAGGGAGAGGAGAGTCATGCCGACAGCATGCTAATAACAACAAAAACAGTAATAATAGCGACCGCCTCAGGCATCACCCTGGCCAGGCTGGCTGGGCCACGACGCTGTGGGGTTTTCATCGCATCAGTAACAATTGTACGAGCTCCGTGAACATGACACAGGTTCCACAACCATTGTCTCATTTAGATGTCACGCGAGTCCGAAGCAGGTGCTCCAGTTCTGCCCATTTCACAGATGGGGACACTGAGCTTTGGGGCAGTCACATAGCTTTCACGCGGTCAGCCTACTGCTAGGAAAGGGGAAGTCGGGGTTCAGGCCCAGACAGTCTCCCGAGCACACTGGTCCAGACAGTGACATAATTCTGGAGCCATCCCCATCGCTGAGCTCCTTTCGCTCTGGAGTCGGCATCCTTGCTAGCCGGGAGGGCGAGACTCCCATGATTCCAAGCTCACAGAATGCAGGACAGCTCGGGTCATTGTTAGGTGGAGAGTGATGGCCGGGGCAGCAGGGGTCTGACCCCTGGAGGACAGGCTGCCTGTGAGAAAGTGCCCCCTGACCCTGGGGGCTCTTGAGCTCTTAGCAGCCCCAGGCTGTGGTCACTGGGGAGTAGGGGGTGGTCACTGGCCGGGAACAGCTGAGTCTTCTTTCCTGGTTGGGCTCTTGGGTCAACACACACAGCTGAGACTCTGCACTGAGGATCAGGTGTCACTTTAAAATACCAAAGCCTCCCCTGGTTGAGCAGAGAGAGGAATCTGGAAAGTCCCCTGGAGGAAGGGGACCCTGTGCTGCTGCCTCTCAATTCTGCTATGAATTTAATAACTCCTTAAATTACAGATGCATTTAATTAATCAAAAAGCCTCTATAGACATTTCGAAAAATGGCATAGAACTAACAATAATAGTGATAACCAACTGTCAACATTGACTGAGTTCTTGTTGTGTAAGTCTTTCCCATGAATTCCTCGTCTGACTCATTGACCGAGGGAAGGACAAGGAGTCCAGCTGGTACAGAGGGAGGGGCGGGATCCGGAGGTGCCTGGGACCACCTCCAGCCAGCCCGCCTGATTGCCGCCACCCTCCCTGCCCCTTCTCTTGCCGCAGGCTTCTCGAACCTCTCTCTCGGGGACCAGATGAGCTTGCTGCAGAGTGCCTGGATGGAGATCCTCATCCTGGGCATCGTGTACCGCTCGCTGCCCTACGACGACAAGCTGGTGTACGCCGAGGACTACATCATGGACGAGGAGCACTCCCGCCTCGCCGGGCTGTTGGAGCTCTACCGGGCCATCCTGCAGCTGGTACGCAGGTACAAGAAGCTCAAGGTGGAGAAGGAGGAGTTTGTGACGCTCAAGGCCCTGGCTCTGGCCAACTCAGGTAAGGGCGGGTGTGGGGCCTGCAGCAGGAGCTTCGAGAGGTCTCGTTGGGCGGGGCCTGTGAGCAGGGCCACCAAGGGGGCAGCGATGGCGGGAAGATGCCGGAGCTTCTGATCACCAAAGACCGTGCAGGGGTCGGCCTGGCACCGAGGGGCTGGTGAGGAAGGCCAGCAATCGGCAGGTGCTCCCCGAGCCCTGGATTTGCAGGGCACTAGACTGGGCCCCTGATGCCTAGCCTGGCACACTGGTGAAGGACGCAGATTCTATAGCCAAGCTGCTAAGAGTCAAATCCTGCTGCCACCACTCGGGCAAGTCGCTTCCCTCTGTGCCTCATTTTCCTTATCAATAAAATGGGAACACTAAAGAGTCCCTACCCCACCAGACTGGGGAAGGGATTTGTTTATACATGATTATATTATACTCACAACATGCCCGGTGCATATTAAGTGTTCAGCCTGTTTAATAAATTAGCTAGGAACTTACTTATTTCTTACGTAACACCCTATGAGCAAAGTTCTCATGATTTTATCCCCATTTTACAGCTGTGGAAATTGAGGCCTGGAGAGGTGAAGAAAATTGCCCAGGGTAACACTGTTAAGGGGCATCAGAGCTCAGACTCGAACCTAAGTCCTCTGATTGCAAAATCAGCCCCCAGCCTATAAAACTTCTTGAGTCTCCCAGTCAAATTGCTCAGATATAAGAGAGAAAAACCTGCCCAACCGAGTTGTCTGGACTGTCATTAAAAAGGAGGCTTCAAAAAAAATAAAATAAAATAAAATAAATAATAATAATAAAAAAAAAAAGGAGGCTTCAATGGGGCACCTGGGTGGCTTAGCTAAGTCAGTTAAGCATCCGACTCTTAATTTCAGCTCAGGTCATGATCTCGGGGTCCTGGGATCAAGCCCCGCGTCTGGCTCTGTCCTCAGTGGGGAGTCTGCTCGAGGATTCTCTCTCCTCTCCCTCTGCTCCTGCCCCTGCTCTCTAGCATTCTCTCTCTAAAATAAATAAATAAATCTTAAAAAAAATTTTTTTTAATTAAAAAAATGAAAAGGAGGTTTCACTCCATTCCTTCAGCCCCTTCCAACTTCTGGCTAGAATCCCTAGGGAGAGGGGCTGGGCACTGGCAATGCAGGTGAGCGAGCAGGAGTGTAATCTGTGTCCATAGTTGGGGAGCAGCCCCGCTGAGCCGAGTTGGGGGGTGGAGAATGCAGGAGAAAGTCGGGCTCCCTGTCCTAGAGAGAGAGTGTCAGGCAAGTTTGCTACAGGGCGGTGTGTGCCAGAGTTCCTTGCTCAAGTCTGGGATGCAGGGACCCGGGTTCAAATTACAGCTCTGACCCTTAGTAGCAGTGTGACCCTGGGCAAGTTGGCAACCTTCCTTAGCCCTGTCCTTGTGTGTAAAATGGGGATATCCCAGGACCTCCTCCAAGCGCTTTGCTGTTAAATGATCGACTGAAGATAAAGCACTTAGCCCAGTGCCCGGCCTCGAGGAAATGTTCAATAAATATTAATTATTATCATTACTATTAATATTAGAGGAAACAAAGTGTGATCAGCACAGGGGAGAGGGAGAGCTGGTCCCCAGGCAGAGACAGAACAAATAGGATAACCAACCGGTTTGCTTGATCCTGTGGTGACTTTAGTAAAAGTCCTATGTCCCAGGAGCCCTCCGTCCCTGGCAAACCCAGACAGTTGGTTCCCCTAACAGAGCTTCATAGAGAAGGCAGGGGATGCTGCAGATGCCCTGCTCAGCTCCCCTTTCCTGGGTTAGCGCCCCCATGCCCCAGTGGCTGAGTTCTGCTGCTAATAGCTCCCAGCTGCCCCCTTCCCCAAGACCTGCCCTCACCTGCCTTGCCTGGAAAGCTGTGTACATTGGCACCTTCAGCCAATGGTGACCCACACGGGAGAACAAAAGGCTGGGCTCCTGCAGGGTGGGATCAGAGCTCTGCCTGGATCAGGCCAAAGCCAAGGCCATGTCCTCACCTTGCTTGCTCCCGCCCTCACCTTCACCCACCTTCCTCCCTTCCTTTCTCCTGCAAGCACACCCTCCAGACATCCCATGCACCCGAACCCTGGTTTGGGGCTCTGCTTTTAGGGAACCTGATCTAATCCAGAGAGGCAAGCATTTCTTTTTTAGTTTAACTCCTTTTTTTTTTTTTTTTTTTTAAGATTTATTTATTTATTTATTTATTTGACAGAGATCATAAGCAGGCAGAGAGGTAGGCAGAGAGAGAGGGGGAAGCAGGCTCCCTACTGAGCAGAGAGCCCGATGCGAGGCTTGATCCCAGGACCCTGAGATCATGACCTGAGCCGAAGGCAGAGGCTTTAACCCACTGAGCCACCCAGGCGCCCCAGTTTAACTCCCTTTTATTATTAAACAAATGCAAAATGATAATGAAAATTTTGTAGGCTTTTATACAGACCATTTACATTTTAAGATTCCAAAATGGTAGTGTATTCTTTGTGAGAGAATGCCAGTCCTGTTGGGTTTTTTAAAAGTGGTTTTAGATTTACAGAATAATCGAGCAGCTGGGACTCCAGGTCTGTGCCCCCATCCCGTCCACCGCTTGCACCCACCACTCCTTACAGTTTCCACCATTGTTCAGGTCTTGTATCGGTATGGTAATTTGTTACAATGAATGAGCCAATACTGATACATTATTACTAACCGAAGTCCCTAGATGCCATCAGGGTTTAGTCCTTGTGTGGCATGGGTCTGTAGATTTGACAAATGGGTAGTGACAGAGCTCCCCCATTACCTACCCTACAGAACCGTCTCCCCCCTCTTGAGCCTGTGCTCACTGACTCAGAGGGAAGCCCCGGGACCAGCCCTGGCAGAGGGGCTGGGAGCTTGTGTGGGCGGAGGGACCACGGGCAGCAGAGGACACGGAGTGGGAACGGCACGACCAGCAAGGCTGCCAGGCCTCGGAGGGCACGTCCTTGATTTTAGACTCTCCCGACCTCTTCACTGTTGACCTAGAGCTCGGGCTGGCCCATGCCCGGGGGAGGGGAGTGAGGAGGTGGGAGGCCAGTCAACTGTCTCCTCCTCCCCAGCCCTCTGTCAAGCTGGGCCGCCTTTCAGATGGCTTTTGAGCTTCGCCGGCTGCTCTTGCTCTGATCTTACAGGCACTCACATGTGCACACACACATGCACACGTATGCACAGGAAGACAGGCACACAAATACAGACACGTGTGCACGCGCTCACATACAGCGACATGCGTGCACACATACACACCTGCTCACACACTCACATGTGTGCACAGATATGTGCACACATAGACACGTATGCAGATAGACATGTATGCGGACAAGTATAGGCACATGCATGCACACACTTGCACACGTACAGACACACAGGCATGTGCACACATGCACACACGCATGCTCACAAATACACATGCACACATACACACATGCAGATATGTACACACGTGCATACACACGTGCGGACACAGCACCTGACGCCCAGCCGTGGTTTAATAACTACATGAGCCCAGCAGCAGCCTCACTAGCATCAAGCCTGGCCTGAGTACACGCTTTATCGCGCAAGATAAGGTGCCAGGAGTCTGCCCTTCCTGCCCCCGTGGCATCTCCCAGGCCATCGTGCCGCTGTTGCGCAGGTACAGGTAGTTCAGAAAGGAGGCGGAGTTTGTGTGCTGAGGGGGAGAGCCCAGGACGGGACCACTCACGTGGCTTCAGGGGCTGACACGAGGCAGAAACGTGAAGCACATCAGAGACAGGCTGGGGCCCCAAACCCCAGCCCCTCAGGAGCCTGTGGCCGTCTTTCACCCCAAGTCCCGGCCATCTCCAAGGCTCCCTGACAGCAGAAAAAATTCATAGCCATTGATTTTGTAATTAACAGTTTATCAATGCCATCGATACAGACTCGCTGATGGATTGCAAAGAAATTAATCTCACAATGTTATTTTATTTCATTTTTGGTCGAAGGCAGCTGCCAATTTTGGCCTCCTTGGGGAGGGTGGGGGGAGGGGCGAGGAAGCTGGGGGGGAGGCAGGGGGTCTGGATGGCCAGGTCCCAGGCTTAGAGGGACCCGCGCATCGTCGGTGCACATTCTGGAACCAGCTGAGAGTGTAGGAGTGGAGTCATGCTCCATCTCCAAGCGGCAAAGGAGTCCTCCCTGCTTTGGTAACAAGGGGCAGAACAGTGGAGGCATCTCGGGTGTGGGGGTAACCCCAGCGTGCTGAAGGCACTCGCCCCAGGCTGAGTCCTCATGGTAACGACAATATTACGTTTATCAGGTGCTTACTAAGTGCCTGGTAACGTGCTGTTTCTTTTCATCCTCGCCACTACCCTACGAGGCATGGAGGCATTGGCTCAGTTTTACACATGAGGATACAATCTCAGAGAGCCTGAGTAATTTGGCCAAAATAACACAGCATCGAAGACTGCAGGGTCTTACCTCCCTCATTCAACACTTCTCCCAGGAGGAAGAGGCAGGACCCTGGAGGCACGGGCTGAGCGTGGCTGCAGAAGGTCAGAAGGAGTCACGGGGGCCAGCCAGTTAGAACAGCTGCCCTTGGCGGTTTGGTACCTAAACTAACCCAGCACCAAGGGCATTGCCCTGCTCTGTCGAGGACCTCGGGAGCCTTGCCCCGCCTTCCTTGGCCGCCTGCCCAGAGCTTCCAGTTCACTTGATCCCATATGGCTCCCAGGCCTTCACGCCTTTGGCAGGTTGGGCACTGCAGTGCAGGGTGCTGGCTCGAGCTCTTTAAGGAACGTCAGAAGAAGGCAGGCTCTTTCCCCTGAGTCCGCGGATTGGGTGCCAGGAAATGGCCTTGGCTTCAGTTCAGACCCCACTGTAAGCCAGCTGTCAGCAGGTGCCCGCCTGCCCTGCTGGCATTTAGGTAACTTCCATTTGAACTTGTAATTCATGCCTGAGTCCAAAGCCCTCCTCGGGATTTTTAGAGGACTCCCCAGAGCATCCGCTGTCACCGTGGCCCATGCATCTGGCCATGCTGTCTCAGGGCCCCACCAGGCCCCGCCACAGGACACCTGGGCACAGAGCTCAGCCCCTTTCTCCGTGTTTGCACACTGTAACCAGCATTCTGCCAGGCCAGCGATGGCCCCGGAGACGGGCTGGTGCCTGGTGGCAGCAGCAGCGACAGTCCCGGTGATGACGCTGGTCATGGTGCCACCAGCAGGCCACTCACTTTGGGACAAGTACTGTTTTCAGTCCTTGACCTGTATTAATTCACTTAACTTCTTAAGGTAGGTGTGGCTCTTCTCTCAGAAAAATAAGGCACAGAGAAGTTAAATCACTTGCCTAAAGTCACACAGCTAGCAAGTGAGGGACGCAGGACTCCAGCTGCACGTGACTGGCTCCACAGTCCACCAAGGCAGTGACCGGTCTGCTCAGGTCAAGTCCTTCAGGATCTCCGCTGCCACCTCTTGGTGGTTTCTCAAGAGATGACCTTCCGAGGTACAGATGGCTCCAAGCCTCGGCTCTGTCATGGGCCTCTATGACCTCAGCCTGGCAGTTTAGCCTCTGTGACCCTCCGTCTCCTCAGTAAAGTGAGGGTCTTGGGGTGCAACACCGCAGAGCTCCCCTCCCCCTCCCGCGTCCGGCCACGCCCCCATGTCCGGCCACGCCCCCCGCACCCGACCACGCCCCGCTGAGAGCTCCCTGTGCCCGCAGATTCCATGTACATCGAGGATCTGGAGGCGGTGCAGAAGCTGCAGGACCTGCTGCACGAGGCTCTGCAGGACTACGAGCTGAGCCAGCGCCACGAGGAGCCCCGGAGGACGGGCAAGCTGCTGCTGACGCTGCCGCTGCTGCGACAGACCGCCGCCAAGGCCGTGCAGCACTTCTACAGCGTCAAACTGCAGGGCAAGGTGCCCATGCACAAACTCTTCCTGGAGATGCTGGAGGCCAAGGTCTGACGGCCCGGCACCTGGACCGACTCCCGCCCGCGCACAGACCCGCGGACGGACCGCCGCGGACACCACAGCCACCAGCCTCGACCTTCAAGCCCTGTATCATGGCCACGGGCAGTCCCAGAGGAAGGGCTCTCTCGCCTCCCGGCTGTGTGCGGAGTCCTGAGTGCAGCGGGGCAGGGGAGCAGGGAGGGGAGGGCAGGGCATGGGCACATCTGTAACTGGCTTTTTCTTGGGTATGTTTTCCCTTCTCCATGGGCAGTGCTGAGCTCTGGTTCAGGACTGACTCCCTTGAGACTGGAGACCATCGAGGAAGCGCCCCCTCCCCCTACCAAACCCCCAGGAGGCGGCAGTGCGTATCCTAACCCCACCCCCATCCCCCCCACCCCATGCACTGGGTCGGCAGTGCTCAGTGCCCAAGACCCCACCCAATTCAGGCTGCGTGCCACCGCAGTTGTCCCTTCCCAGAGGGCAGGTGTTTTCTTCCAGAGGCCCCACCTACTCTGAGGTCTTTGGGGGCCCCTCCAGAGGCCCCACACCTTCCCCAGTCCCCGGGGCTCCGGCCGTGCAGCCTTTCCACCTGGCGCACACTGCCCTCCCGTTAGGGACCCCCCATCCAGAGAGCAGCTGCCGGAGCTTGGGCATCTTCCTGGGTACCCACCCCTCGGTGCCCTCTCAAATGCTTGTCACCCCTGCACCAAGGCCCACCTGTCCTCTCCTCTCCTCTCCCACGAGATCCCTGCTACTTCCTGCCCCTACCTCAGCTCACTCAGTGGGTTCAGCCAGCCAAGGTCACTTCAGGTCCATAGCTGGGAGCAGTGCTGGCTCCGAAAAGAGCAGGGTCCAGGCGATATTCCCCAGAGCTCCTCCTCCTGCTTGCTTCTCCCCTGCCCCCTGTCAGCCTACAGGGCCGGTCAGGAGCAGGTGGGCCTGTGGGAATTTGGGGAGTCTAGGGGCCTGGCCCCCTCTGAGGGCACCCTGGGCACTGATTTCCAGGCTGGCAGTCCTGGGAGAATTGGGGCAAAATGGGGAGAGGCTCGAACCAATCTGCTGAGCACAGAAAGTCCCAGAAGCAAGATAAGCAGGCGGGCTTGACCCTGAAGATGGGGTGCTCAGGAAGTTGCTGGCCTGCCTGAGGGGGTGGCTTCTGTGGGCAGTAGACACCAGGTCACCCCGTGCCCTCCATTCCGAAGGGTTGGGCCAATCAGTCACAGGAGGGGTTGCCGCTACCATCCGGGGACTAAGGCGTGACGTAGCTCCCTGAGTGCACTGCGAAGGGCCAGCTCTGTGGCAGGACACCCCCCCCCCGTCTTCCTGGCTGCTGTGTCGGGTGACTAATCACCCCAGTTTGCCCAGGATGTTCCTGGTCTTAGCTCTGAAAAGCTGTATCCCGGGAAACCCCTCAGTCCCAGGCAAATGGGGACAGTCACCAGATTTCTGTGAGTGGCCTCGAGAGTCAAGTTATAACCCCCTCTAGCAGCCCATCTGCTGTGCACGGGTTGGCTGATGGCAGCTCGGAGGGTCCCCCGAGGATGAAGCGGGGGGTCAGGCGTGATGGGGAAGGCACCTTCTGAAGCAAGGATCAGAGCAGCCCTACCTGGGACCTTTCTGGGGGATCCACACCCGTCGACCCAGACCTCCTGGCACCTGGAGAGGCAGGTGGACCGGCCCACCCGTTGCTAGGACCCCAGGCGGCCAGGGGCCGTCTCCCGCGGCCTGCAGCCTTCCATGGGAAGCAGCTCATGCTGGTTTCTCCTTGCTGCCTCCCTGCCCCCAGACACCACCGCTCTGAACTGTGCTGGGAGGTCACCCCAGGCCTGAGGGTTGGCTGACACCCAGCAGCTGCAGAGTGGCTCTCTGATGTCCTCATGTACAAAACAGAAAGTGTTCCAAGAGGCCTCGCAGCCCAGTGTGCTGTCCCATTCGCCTGCGGGGAGTCCAAGTCCAAAGCCACCTGACGGTCTGCATCGGAATTACTGCCTGGGATGCTTCATCCCTAGCTCTCCGGGCAATCCCGAGGTGGGCTCACAGGCGTCACGAGGGGCCCAAGCAAAGCCCCCAGTCTGACAGCCGTTAGGAGCCAAGCCCTAAGGTCGGCGCTCAAGGTCCCTCACGGTGAGAGAAGCTCGGGTGTGCTCCTTGGGAGCCTCCCCCCAGCCTTCCGCTGTGCTGGGCGCTTGGGGGGGGGGCGGAGGCTGAGGGTGGCACCTCCTCCCTCCAGTGGCACTTCCGGCACCAGCATGAGGCCCGAGCTGGCAGCCACAGCCGGGACCTGTGCACGGCTGGTATTAGCAGCCCACCCTTTTCAGGAGCATCTCCGCTAGTGGTACAACTGGTTTGGGGTGGGTGCGAGTTCTGTGCCAGTGTGCGGATGGATCCGGGGCTTCTGCGAGTGTCCTGCCCTCGGAGCCTCCCTCTAGCAGTGGGGGCGGGGGGTGGGGAGCCCGATGGCTCTGTGCCAGCCAGCTGGCCGCTGCTCTTACTCTGAAACCCCAGTGGCCGCAGGAGATGGATCCGGCACGATGGGAGCTCTGGCTGGCGGGAAAGGCCCTGGTGTGTACTAATGGAGCCATCGGACAAAGATGTAGGCCAACTTCTTAGTTGGAGGCCTTGCCAGCTCTGGGGCCTCCCTGGGAGAGGGGCCCTGACTTAGTGGGGGATGGTGAAGCGAGGAGAGTTTAGGATGCCCACCCCGCCCCCCAAACGGGCGGAACTTGCCTGCTTCTCCCCTCCCCAAATCTGCTGTTCCTGGAAAATCTGTAAAGAGGAAATTGCCCTTCTCACTTGTACACTCATGATACAGGTCATTGAAATGAACCAAGAAATAAAATGTAAAAATCCAACCATGGAGAAGGTGGTATTGGCTGGGTTTTGTTTGGTTCCCGTGTCCCCACCCTTTCTACAGCTTCTAGACTGATCTTGTCACACACGAACCTGGGTAGTGGCCCCCAGTTTCTGCATCCAGGAAACCGACGATTTCCCAGGCCACGATTGAAGACCGAGTAGGAAGACCGGAGACAGGTCTTGATAGGTCTCTAGCTAGGTCAAGACCGGAGCGGGGCACTGGTGGGGAGGCCAGGCAGGGCTTCAGAGGAGCCAGAATCCGCACCCAGCTCCATGGCAGGGCCCCCCCCCCCTTTCCTCCTCCAGACCCTCCCCTCCTGCTGTGCAGATGGGAGAAGTCCGGGGCGGGGGCGCAGGGGAGGGTGACAAACGGGACAAGAAGACAGAAGGGCCCACGGAAGAGCACCAAAGAAAAGCACGATGTGGAAAGATTGTTTTATTTTCTGATAATGATTAAATGGCTGGAATGGCTTCTTAAGATGTATATATTTTTAAAAACAGCAGTCCCTCATTGCTTCCCCCTCTGTACGTATTTCTGCCTCTGTGTTCTCCCCCGGAACCGCCCCCCCAACCCCATGTAAATCACATGCCCTAGGATTCTTCTGTCCTGATCCCGTGTATCTGGCATCTAATAAATAAGGAACGGCCTGTTGGAGAGTTTCTTCACACGTGACCTTTCCGGGCTCGCTGTCCCCTGGACAGCACTGCCCTCAGGCCTCAGGCAATGCTGGGCCTGGCTATCGGGAGAACCAGCTCAGCTTCAGCGTTCTCTGGGCATTCAAGTAGGCATTTTAAAAGCATGTTCAGCAGCAAAGCTTCAGGAATGCAACTTGATAAATATGCTATAGGTAGGTCTGAGAAGCTCCCTGCTACCTTTTAGACTTTTGACATTAATGTGAGGTGCTCTATTATCTTCATTTATGCCAGAAAAATGGAATATCACATGTATGTGAACCAAAAACAGTTCACTCCTTAGCATTCTGAAATGCATCTGTGTATGCATGCCCATAATGCTGACTGCACAAAGGACCCAGGTGTCATCCACACTCGGGAGCAGTGAGAAGCAGAGGGGATGGCCTGAAAGAAAGTGAGGAGCACTGTATCAGGATGCCTTTCACTGCAAGTAAAAGACACCCTGGTTTATATCAGCTTAGTGGATTTATTGTCTTGGATTTATGTGAAGTCCAGAAATGGGGCAAGCATCAGGTAGGGTTTGATCCAGAGGTTCACAAAGTCAATAGGGCTATGGCTCTGCTTCTCTGGTTCTCTCGATTCCGCCCTCTTCTGTCTACCTTGTCCTCAAGTTAGCCTCTTTCATGGTAGCAAGAAGGCTGCCAGCTTTTTATTTCACATTGTAAGGAGAGAAAGAACATCTCTTCCTACAACCATGGAAAATATCTGAGCATCGTTCTGAATCCCAGTGGCTCTTGTGCTTATCTCTTAAGGGATCATTGGGACCAGCTTCAGGGGCAACTAGTCCCACTTAACTGTCCAGCTATTACACAAAAAGGGCTGAGATGGAAGTCTAGAAGACAGCCAGCCAACCATGATGCCCACAGAACTCATAACATGGACAGTTCAGGTCTGGTCAACTTCCAATGAGCTGTTTATACGTTTCCTGGAGCTCTTAGAAGATCGAATTCACATAGCAGTCTTTGAACTCGATACTTAGCAAGTCTTATGCATGAAATGTTTTGTAGGAATGAAAGTACCCAGCTTGTGGATTATTTTTAGGTAATTTCCCCTCACTACCTCACAGGTGTGTATGCATACAAACTTATACATGCAAACACACACACACAGCTGATATTCATCCTGCCACCTTAAGAAAAAATAATCAGGAAAGAGAGTCAACCATAACATCGCATAATGTAATCAAAATAGAAATACTTCTCGGACTATCTGTATTTCAGGATTTTCTGTACTAATTCTTCCCGTCTGTACAGATAATTGTGATCAGACTAGCTAATAGCTCATTTAAACCTCATTCATATCTTTACCTCTTTTCATTCGTTCTCCAAATATTCTCCCCTTATTGTTACCACAGAAGTGAAAGGGGAAAATACAATTTAGAGTCATTCATTCCTTCAACAAATATCTACCAAGGGTCTGCCCTGTGCCAGGCACTGTTCTGGGCATGGGGACTATATCAGTAAAGAAAACAAGCACAATCTCTATTTTCATGGAGCACGCACTCTAGTGGGAAGAAGAGAGAGACAATGAGCACAATAAATAACCAAATGACATAGTTTGCTAGATAAGTTCCATGAGGGAAAAACCAGGGTATGGGGGATCTGGAATGGGGAGGCAGGGTACAATTTTAAAAGGAATGGTCAGAGCAGCCTCAGTAAGAATGTTATGTGTAACAGTAAGGTAAAGAAAGTGAGGGCCACGTGGGTATCCAGAGAAAAAGCTCTCCAAGCAGGACCAGCATGTGCAAGGGCCCTGAGGTAGCAGTATGCCACGTGTGTTCAGTGAACATCAAGGAAGCAAGTGTGACTGAAGTGGAATGGGTGAGGCAAGGGGGAGTGGGGAAAGTCATATAGGGAACGTAAGGCCACAGTAAGTGAGGCTTTCACTCTAAGTGGAGGATTTTGAATGGAGGAACCATGATTGCATGATTGCCATGACTGCACATCTCAACAGGAGGCTTTGGCTGCTGGATTGATAACAAGACCAACTAGGAGACCACTGATGAGGTGACTGGCTTGGACCAGGGTCAGAGGAGAGCAGGTATGAAGAAGCACTTGGGGCCTGGATCTAATTTGAAGCCGCCAGAGTTGTCATCCACTGAGGTGGAAAGAAGCAGAGAAGGCGAGTCTGGGGGCAGGTGGGAGAATCACCCACGTTAAGTTGGAGATGCTGCTGAATGTCTGGGCGGAGATGCCAGGAAGGCAGCAGGCCATGGGGCAGGTAAGAGGGAGCAGTGAATGAACTTCATTGATACCAGATGTTCAGACAGGATCTTTGTCAGCCATGAATTCCCTCTCACACCCAGTCAATGCCCTCTGTTGCTCTCTCTCTAGCCTCAAAAGCAGTCAGCCAAATGCCCAGCCCATCTGTGTCAAGATCCCTTTGGCAGCTGTCACAAGGCAAAGCAAAGGCACTGGGGCTCTCATCTGGGTCCTGAAGAGTCTCTCCCACGTCCCCTGTGGAGAAAAGGGACAACCAGACCCTCCTGTGCCGTCGTCCCACAGGCAGACGTGACAAGCCCCCACGATCAAGCTTGGAGCAAGGCCAAAATAGCGTGTAAAGGAGGGGGCTGGCCAGGCTCCTCGGCTGGCCCAGGAAGACTAGCGAATGGACTGCACTTGCACCCCGGGGCCCATTCTCAAGGCCCCCCATTAAATGGAAGTCCTAGACAAAGCCCCAACGCCCAGCCAGTCACTGCTGAAGAAACAATAATCCAGCAAGCCACAAAATAGCCCAAAGTGCCCCAAATCTCTACTCCCCTCAGCCTGGTCCACACCATTTGCAGGACGTCACACTATTAATGCACTGCAAAGGTTCATCAGAGACTCTTTCTCTCTGTCCCTGCCCCACGCAGAGCTGCTCCCGCAAATCTGTCTTGGGCACCTCCAAACTGCCCCAGCTTCCCCACACGGCCTCCCGGCTGCCCCTCCCCAGAACTTCCCGGCTCTTCGTTGCCTAGGCCAGCTTAGCCTCTCGACTTCCTCCCGCTCTCCTGCAGGAGCTGGAGGAGGGCCCGAAGCTGATCCCGGGAGCAAAATCTCCTCGCTCGCAGAGGGAATGGGGTGGGGCAAGTGGAAGAAGTGTGAAAACCCCACCACCTCGATACTTTATTCTGCCTCTGTTGCAAATTTACTCTGCTTCCAAAGACCAGAAGCCCCCAGAATCCCAGAGAACTGTCCTTCCCCTGCCCGCGGGCTTGGCCACACACGTGGGTGTTGCACAGAAAAGGGACGAGCCCTTCCGGGGACCCACCTCCGGGTTCACAGGCAGGCAGTTCTATCTTCTCTCCACAAACCCCCAGAAAGGCAAACCCTTTCCGGTCCCAGGTGTGCTGCCCTCGTTTTTCCTGAGTGATTCTGGTCATTTCGGCCTGCTCTCTTTGCTCATTCATTCGTCACCTGGCAGGGAGTGAGATCTGGGGAGCAGGGTGGGGGCTCGTGCTTGGGCAGAGAAGCTGAACTTCGAACTAGCGGTTTGCAAGGGTCTCTTACACAGGAGACCTTCAGCAACCCATGGGAGCAGGAGCGGGTAACAAGGGGACCAGTGCAGCCTTTGGATGGGGAGGGTTGGCCAAAGAAGCCGTATTGCGGAAGCAGATGGAGACTGAGGTCTGAAGAAGTGGAGGGAGCTAGGGGAGGCCATGGGGGTGTTTCAGGGAGAGAGGGAGCTGTCCAGGCCGAGACAGAGAGAAAGGGGCTGCCGTGTTCCAGGCTTGCTCAAGAGAGCAGAAGAAAAGAGCGTCTGATTGGTTGGTGGGTGGCAGAGGAGAGGCAAGGAAGAGGGGCCGGACTGCAGGGGCTTGGTCAGCCTTGTTCAGGACATTGCTGTCCATCTCAGAACAAAGGGGGAGACCCTGGCAGGGTTTTATGCAATGGAGGAACATCCTCAGATCTGTCTCTCCCGCTGAGATACAATGGTTCCGGCTTCTGTCCTCAGTGCATCGGCTCCCGGGCCACGCAGGGACTTTGGGTTGAAACCGGCCCCGGCTCAGGAGCCCCTGCTCTGCCCCTCCTGGTGGCGTGGCCCCGGGCCAGCCAGCTCCCTCCCCAGCTGCCCAGTGAAGCTGACCAGACCGTCGCGATGCTAACAGCTTATGTGAACGGAACGCTGGCTGTATCCCAGACACTTCGCACATACTGTCCCCTTCTTTCCCCACGAGTGTTTGCCGTACAGGCCGCTGTCTTCATTTTCCGGGAGCTCACAGCTTCAGAAAGCTTAACCAACTCGCTTACAGTCATAGAGCTCAGATTTGAATCCAGATCTGCACAGGCTCAGTTCAAGTCACTTCTCCTAACTGCCACGCCGTGTTTCAGACCAGCCATCTAAGGGGTCAGACATACAGTAGGCACTCAGCACGTGTCGATTCCTTTCGCCCACTCCTCCCATGGCAGGGAAGCACCCAGCCTCGCGGAAGCCACTCCAGCCGCAGACGTCTGCCCCCGCCCCTGCCAAGGACAGCTCACTGCCCATCCAACTCTGCTCCCTCGTATTTGCAGCCAGACAGGAAGGGAAGGAGGGGCCGCGAACAAGCATTCTCGGCAGGCTTCTGCGCCCTGCGGACTTTCCCCCAAGTCAGGCCCTTTGTAAGCAATTGAGCTGGGATGATGCTGCCGGCCTCCAAACCACATTACTAGGGACAAAATTCCAGGGACTTCCTATTCTATTCTTTCCTGCTTCTCTTTGGAGGGAAAAAAAAAAATTCAGCCTAACATTATAGACCAATATTATGGTGACATTTTTATCATCAACGTTAAAGGTCCCTGTGGGGAAGGATTAGCCTCGTGAAGAGGAAAAGTCTCAGCTGTGTGATATCAGGGGTCAGAGCCTCTAGAAGGAATCCAGTGTCCCCCAGACAGAATACTGAGGACATCAGGGACGACCGCTGGCTTGCGTCTTGGGAGGGGGGGGTGGACACGGACGTTTCGAGCGAGTATCTTGTGTCTTTCAAACCATGTTGCACAGGTGGTTGGCCCCGGCCGAGGTTACTCCGCAGGGTCTCCCGCAGGGCGGGCCTGGGAGGGTGCCGATGTCAGGCACTGAGGAGGGGGACAGGGATCTCATCCTTCCTCATCCTAGGGAACACCCAACCCGCCCCTGCTCCACACTGGGGTCCCTACTGTGGGGATGCGGTGGGATGTGGGGAGTGAGCAGGAGGCCAGCAGAGGAGAGGGACTGGGGACAGATGGGGCAGAAAATGCTGGCCAAAAGGGAAAAGAATTTGGCTCAGAGGAAATGTTCCTGGAGGAGACAAAGCTCCCGCGGCTTCCTCTGGAAATTGCTTTGTTTAAAATGCAAAGTGCAGATGTGTTTAGATGACATCTCTGCATCCATCACCCTATGCAAATGCCGACCCTGGGGAAGAGGAGCCCCTGTAAGTCACTCGGATCCCCCTAATCGAGCGTGTGTGCTGACGGTGGTGGGGCCGAGGGAGCGGCTCGGGGGCGGGTGACAGTGCGCCACCCAGAAGAGGCGCTTGATAAGGGGGGGGAGGGAGCCCAGCCCTGGGGGGTGGGTCGGTGGGGGCACACCTGTGCCCAGCCCAGCGGTAGGAGTGAGCTCAGCCCCCTGCACCACCACCCCCTCCCCAGGCTAGCTGCTCATGGACGCGGGTTGTCTCTTGGGTTTCTGGAAACCAATGTGGGAGCCTTCTCCCTGGGGTGCGGGATGCAAGCCGCTGAAGGACAGAGCTCTAAACGAGGAACTGCCAGGCTCAGGGACAGTGAATTAAATCCTCTGGGGGAGCCCGGAGGGTGCCCCTTGCCTGAACACTCTGCACCAGGGAGACAGGCTGCAGAAATTGAATCCTGGTTGGGGGGGGTGGGGTCGGGCTCTTTCTTAAGCCCGCCATCTGATATCTCCATCAATCACCTTACCAGAGCCTTCTGTGCGGTGGTCCAGACTCAGCTTGGACACCTCCAGTGACAGAAACTCACCGTCCTGGTAGGATTCCCGGAGAAAATGCCCAGATACATCTGAACGTCAGATAAACGAGGAATGATCTTATTATAGTCTAACATGTCCCAAATATTGCATGGGATTATTTGCTGTTTGCCTGAAATGTAAATGTAACTGGGTACCCCGTATTTTCCTTTGCTAAATCGGGCAAGCCTACATCCTGGACAATCCATTCCATTTTCTGCAAACATCTGATCACTAACTTGTGGGTTGAGCCTATTTCTGCTTTGCTTTTGTTTCTACCCAGCTCCTTGCCTCCCCCCCACCCTGCTCCCATCCCCCCTACTCCATCCGGTTCTGCGTTATGGGCCACATGCTATGATTTTGGCTCTTTACCCCCTACCTCCCACCACCCATAAATTTCTCACTCCCATCTCCTTAGCTTCTGCCTGCCGCCCTCGACCCTGGGGAGTTCTGCTCAGCCTGGCTGCCGCTCCCCCAGCAACACGCGTTCTTCGATATGCATTCCTGGACTCAAACAGCGATTCGCTGAGTCCCTGCTACGTGTCGGACCCGTGGCTAGACGCTGAGGACACAGTAGTAAACCAGACACGGGGGTCTCTGCTCCCCTGAGCTTCCATACGAGCTGGGTGAGACAAATTTAAGAAAAAGAAGCAGCGGTTAATGAAGTAATTACGTGCGAGCGCTAGAAAAGAATAAAGGAACTGAGATGGAGAATAATGGGATGGGGAGGGCTGCTCTGAAGAGGCAACATTAAAACCAGGATCTGAAGGAGGAGACAATGCTAACCATGTAAAGAGTGGGTGGCGGCATGCTCCCAGTGGAGGAAGCAGCATGTGCAAAGGCCCAGGGGTGAGAATGACTCTCTGTAATGGCCTTAATGTTAAACAGCTTCTTTTATTCCTCAGACTTTTTATTTTACATTTTCTCCTATATTTTTATTTTATCCTCCGTGGATATTCCAGTTTCCAGCATTCTTAAGGTCTCAAACCAATCCCGTCCTTTAGCAGGTGACATCACTTCCTGATTCACCTCAACGATGGAGCCAGTAGAGCGCCCTTCTATCACCCAGTTTCCCCCCCATGATCACACACCAACGTCTTCCTTTCCTTTGCCCTTGAAATAAGATGTTTTCTTATTCCCTGAAGTAAGAGGTTTCCCTCCGTAGCCAGCCTGACTTGGCCCTGCCTCACCAGCCCCTTCTGGATCTTTGCGCCATGGATGATGTCCTCTCTCTCGTCCTCTCGACCTTGCCCGTTCCACCGGCCCCTCCTCCCCCACCTTCAGACCCGCTCACCTCTGACAGCTCCTCTTCCGGCTGTGACTTTATCTCTTTCTTTGTGTTCTCAGCCATCTTTTCCTGAAGATCTCCCCTCTTGGTCTTTCTCCATACCTCTGTCTTCCACCGTCTTCCACCCAACTGCTTCCACTCTTTAAAAGGCTCTCGGCGCTGCCTTTCCCAGACTCTTGGGATGTGTGGTTCTCCTCCATCACTCCCCGTGCATGCCAGTGTTTTGCTGCGAGGTGCTTCATGGTTATTTCCTGGCTGGAACGCAAGGTGCCTGAAGTCAGGGTCTTTTACCATCCAAAGCACAGTAGTTGGCCCACAGGAACTGCTCAGCAAACGTTTGTGTTGAATTCAACTGGGGTGTCCTTGGGTTTCTGGAAACCAACGTGGGAGCCTTCTCCCTGGGGTGAAATACAAGAGGGCTCCCCTCAGTGGCAGGGGACACAGGCAGGGTGGGGAGGTTGGGTTGGAGGTGGGGATTGGGAGACAGCGAGAAGGAAGAGGGGACAGGTGGAGGGTGCCAGCTTTTACAAAAGGATGATAAATGATAACAGCACTGGGAACAAAACCAAACATCCTTCATGCTGTCAGAGCGATGAAGCCAGCACATTCCAAGACGCGGGCACCAGGCAGCGCCTTGCTTTCGGAAGAGGCGTGGGCTCTCGGTCTCCTCCTGCTCAGAGCCAACAACCCAATTCATCTTCCTTGGGGTGTCTTCTGGAACTTGGGGGGGAGACGATATCCTGGGGTTAGTGAGAAGGAGGGAAGTCAACCTGAGCCATCTGTCCTCCTCAATGACCCCTTGCTGGGGCAGTAGTGGTCTCGAGTGACCCTCCCGGACCCTTTCACGCCTGGGGTCAACTAGAAGGTGTTGGCTTCCATTTATGCTGTGGGCTTTTGTCCTGCCCTCTTCTATGGAGCACTAAAATATTAAGGTAAAGATGCTCTGAGAATAAGCAAATGGAAATACAGCTGCTGGGAGTGAGGAGAAGATCCCAGAGACTTGACTGCCACACGTTTTCCTTCTTCGTCCACAGACAGAGAATGTGAAGTAGAGGAAGGAAACCCTGCACTGAGAGGGAACCTGCTGGGATTCGGGGCCCAGCTTCGTCATGGAAGAGCCAGGGAGCGCGGACAATTATTTCACCTCTCTGGGTCTTGATTTCCTAATCGCCAACTTGTTGGGTTGAGTTAAGGAGCCCTACATTACCTTCCAGTTTTCTCATTTTGTTATCCCTTGTGAACTCAGCAGCAGACCTCTGAGTTTTCTCGAACTTAGCATTCCTTTCTTCTTTTTATGATAACAGCACCCACTTCTCCGTTCCCCTTTCAGAGTCCTGTCAACCATACTGTCCTCCCCCCATAAGGGGTGGGGCCAGGATCTGGGCTCAGCCAATCAGACTCTGAGACAGGGTCACATGATGGCAGCCCCCCTACGAACCCTGCTATGGTTTCCAACTACCTACCTGCTCAGGTTCCTGCCCTAGATGAAGTCCTATTTCCCATCGCCTGCCTAGTTCTGCAAACTCTCCAGTGTTGCTCTAATAAAATCCCCCTTTGCTCCAGGGTCAATGCCTGGTGCTCGCAAGCAATGACCTTCATGATATATTGTTAGACTCCTGAATCCAGGATCAGAACGTGACTGCAAAAGACACAGGTTAACTTGTCAATGAAAATGCCTCCTGACTAAGGAGGCTTTTCATAGAGAAACTGAGAGTCACGTGGCTGAGCTCCACTGCCTGCCTCCTGAGAGGAAAAGGCACACGTCCAGCAATTGGGGAGCCCTTGGAGCAGAGAACTTCGAGGCCCCCTGAGAACATTCCATATATGTCGGTGATTCCTGGCATTTCACACCAAGTGAATTCCTCCGTGGCCATGCCCAAACAGGGGTAGCCCTGCGATCTCAATGGTGCTTCCTGTCCTAACAACGGGGGGAGGTAAATCAGCAGTGCACGAAACCTCAGCAACCGCCCTTGACCAGACACTGTCCAGCCATGTGGGCAAGGAGGTAGCCACTGGCGCCCTCCATGGGCTCATAGAGTGGGCCTGGCCTGCAGGAAGCACTTACCATGTGTACCACTGAATGTCTGAAGTTGGGGCAGCTGGAAAGGGCTTGGAGCAAGAGCAGAGGTCAGGGACTACATCTTTGCCAAAAGGACTGGAGTGCAAAAATGCTGAAGAGAGGTCATCTGGCCACCTAGGGAGTACTCCTGAAAAAAAAAAATCACAATTTTGGACTTAATCTAAGTCCTTGCTTAGAGGAGAGTGTTTTTCAAAGTGTGGTTCAAGATGTTTCCTGGTGACTCTTGGACATTGAAAAATTTTTATTTTTAAATTTCTTTTGTTCTATTTCAATGTGTGTTATATAAAATATCGCTAGTGTATCGAAACATGTGATCTATAGATATTTTGCTTAGGAAGGAGTTAAGGTAGATACATAAAGCTAAAAAAGTGAGTTGGTTTCAATAAAGATATTAAGGAAGGGCGCCTGGGTGGCTCAGTGGGTTAAAACCTCCGCCTTCGGCTCAGGTCATGATCTTAAGGTCCTGGGATCGAGCCCCGCATCGGGCTCTCTGCTCAGCGGGGAGCCTGTTTCCCCCTCTCTCTCTCTGCCTGCCTCTCTGCCTACTTGTGATCTCTCTCTCTGTCAAATAAATAAATAAAATATTAAAAAAAAATAAAGATATGAAGGAAATAACAATATAAGTGGGAGATGGGTTTGGTGAACTTTGTGAAAGCAGAGCTAGGATAAATGAAGTCGGGCAGCACCCATGCAAGGCAAGTCTAGACCCCCTCGGCCCACTCCTGCCTCCGGCCAGCCCCGTCCCTCCGCAGCGTGGCTGGGTAAGGATCCTACCCCAAGACAGAGATATTCCAGGCACAGGCTGGGCTCCGTCACATTGAATCCTCTGTGTCTACTGCACTGCTGGCAAATAGGAAAACCCGACAGATTAAATAACAGTTTTATGCTCTGCCTTGTTCTAGAAAACAGTTAAAGCAGACAACACAGAGTGGACTTGCACAGAAAGAAAATAGGACACAACTTCTGGCCCCTCTTTCACAAAAGGTATACCTGTCCAACTGGTCAACCAATCCTACCCATCTGATAGGCAGCTTTAAGCTACACACTTCTGTCTGCTACCACCCATCCTCATTTGCTTCTGCCTGGGTCCGAGCACCAGCATCTCTCACCGGACTTACTATCTGCCACCATCTCCCAACTGTTCTTCCTGACTCCATTCTCATCCCAGTTAAGCGATTTTTTCCCCCCACACAATAGCCAAAGAGTTGTCCAAAATGCAGCTCAACGTCTGATGTCTTCTTGCTACACATGGGGTGAAGGCCACAGTGTTTAGGAAGGCAGGAAATGCCTTTCATGACCTGCGTGCTGCCTACCCCTCCAACATCATCTCTTACCGATTGTATTCCATACCCCACATGCCAGCCATATTTCAGTCTTTCCTGAAAGCATCTTGCCTCTAGGCCTTTGCATATACCATTCCCACTGCTTGAAATGCCCTTCCCTTTCTTCTTCCGCCTCACTCCTCCTTAATCCTCAGGATCTGCTCAAGCATCATCTCCTTTAAGAAGCCAGTCCAGACTTCTCAGTGTAGATCTTATGTTCCCATAGCACCTGCATTTACTTACAGCACTTACAATAATGGGTCCCAAATTGTTTGTTTGTCTGTCTACCTGCCACAGAAGTCCTTACGGTCTTAGAAGGCAGAGGCCATTCTTATTCACCTTTGTATTCCCAGAATCTAGCCCAGGGATGGATTGAGAATAGGCTCGCAGCAAATATTTGATGACTGAGTAGCTGATGGCCACAGGTCTGGGAAACTGCCTGGGCAATGGGTTAGGGACCTTGGGCCTCTTAAACTCGTTCGTGCTGTTCGCCATACATTTCTAACTCAACACCTGCCTGGCACACAGTAGGTCTGCACTCCCTGGCCTCCTTGTGATCGGGTAGGGACCATGCGATCACTCTGGTCAATGAGTTATGAGCAGAATTACCATGTGTCACTTCTAGGCTGATGCATTTAATTGCTAGAGCTCTTTCCCTCTGCTTTGACAACCTGCAAGAATCCAGATGGCAGCTTCTCTATCAGTTGGGATCCCGGAGTGAGGACACTGAGTAGAGCCCCCAGCTGACCTGTAAATAACACATAAGATAAATGAGAATAAGACTTTGCTATAGGAAGCTCCTGAATTTTTTTAACCGACATAGCTTCAGCTGTCCCAGCCTGTATGCCCATGCAGCCGCAAGGCTCAAAGGACCTAATCTAAACTATATTCTTCTCTTCTGTCCTCACGCTGGTCTGCATCATGGCCTATGTTGCCCTCAGTCTGAATAGTCCTCTTTCCACCCAAAACGAGAAGGAAGGGAGGGAGTGAGGGAGGGAGAAAGGGAGGGAGGCTATCATACTAGTAACCAGGAATCTTGGGAGTCACGGCCCCAAAAATCACAACGTCCATGGTGAGTTCATCAACAGGAAGGCAGACCAGCCCTACCTCAGACAGCAAAGGGAGGGCTGTGTAGTTTTCCCCTGTCTTCTCTGTAGCCAGTTATTCGGGGGATCCTGAAACCTCTGAGGGCATTTACCCAGTAAATTTGACCCCTGCCCCATTCCTAACTCATACGTATCCGGTGATACCCTTTATAGGTAGGGATATGGGGGGAGGGGGTCACGAGTCACACAGTACCACACCTGTGTCACCTATCCCTCTGCCTTCTATGGCAAGGGTCCATACTACTCGCAGTTCACAGCGTGTCCTTCTGCTGGTCCCCACCCCTCACCGGCCAAGGGCTGTCTATTCTTTGAAATACTGAGTGAACGTGATTCCCTGGATACCAGTCCTGTCAACCACGCCCATTAGAAGTTATGGATGGACACCTGCTGGCCCAGGTTGCCTCTTGCTCTAGCCTCTGGGTCCTGGGGTCCTGATGCGGGGTCCTTGTGCTTCCCTACTAGGGTTGGGGGGAGTGGTAGGTATACCATGTAAAGTTATATATGTTCCAGGCTTTCTCTCACACCCATTTCTCTTCATTAAGCTAATTAGAATGCCACTGAATAATCATATTATTCTAATGCACCATGTAATGATTAAGAATAATAGTGATTTCCATTTCTCTTCCCATCTCTCCCCCCTACCTCCTTTTTCTCTCTTCCCACAGAAGAGCTACATGTTTGCTTCTTTATGATAGTTTTCCTTGACTATTTCTTCCACTGGGAACTGGGAGAGTGTTGGCTAGGTAAACCCATGATGGTCATCCCATTCCGGCATTTTTGTCACTGGATCCTTAGCACCAGTTACGGAACATGGCATCAAATGTTGCCAGTGGAGATGGGCATCAAACAGAGAGGAGGAGAATGACCATGACGGGGGGTATACACTCGGAGGTGCTCCCTGGATGTTTGCTTACTTAATGTCTTCATGACAACCATGCAGGGTAAATGATGACAACTATCACAGAAGGACTGTCCAAACTAGAGAGTAGAGGGTCTGCTAGGTCAGGGTGGGTGTTAAGAGGGCAGAGGAAAGAAAAGGTGGAAGGAGAATGGATTGGGCTGCTCTTCCCAGAACCCTGCTCCTATGGCATCGTGCAGGGCATCACTGCATGTAGAAAGTTCCTCCTCCCCAAATCCTGGTCCCTTGTCTGAACGGTCTTATCCAGATTTGCTGATGGAAGTGGTAAACTCTTGAGATCTGAGAATTCGAAGCTACTCTCCTCAGATATGGAGCCTTGTCTTTAAAATGTCCATCCTGAAACCAGCCTTGAAATAGGATCCTGGAAAGACCGCTGTCAATCTATGATGCGTCTCCTTGATGTAGGGTAAAGGGTATGGACTCTGCAATCAGAAGGATCTGGGTGAGTCACTTAGTTTCTCTGAGCCTCAGTTTTCCCATACATAAGATGGGAATTATGATGCCTACCTCATAAGACTGTGATGGTTCATACATGCTTAGCCTATAGTAGGCACTTAATAAAATATTTACTGGAAGTAAACTCAGTCTTTAGTCATGAGAAAATGTATTACTTAACTTTAGATCTGAAAAGATAGTTTCACTGGGTATAGATTTTAGGTTGACATATTAAAGATAGTATCATCACTGTCTTCTAGCTTCCATTATTGTTACTAGTAAGTGAACCATGACCCAATTGCTTTCCTTCTGTAGGTGGTCTGTCTTCTTGCTTTTTGGAAAATCTCTTTCTCTCTGATGTTTTGTAATTTTATTGTGCTGCATTTGATAGGAGTTTCTTTTAATGTATTGTACTTAGAATTTGTTGGACCTCCAGGATGTAGGACTGATGTCTTTCAACAACTTTGGGAAGTCCTCAGGCACGATGTCTTCAAACATTGTTTCTTCCCCCTTCCCCTTCTCTCCTTTATTGACTCCAAGTCAGGCTTATCTTAGACCCTCTCACTCTGCCCTCCGTGCCTCTGTAACATCTCTTTCATATTTTCCATTTCTGTCTTTTTGAGCTAAATTCGAGGAAATGTTTGAATCTGTGTTTCAGATTACTAGGATTTTTCTCAATTGTATCTAATCTTCTATTTAATCTTTCCACTGAGACTTTAATTATTGTGTTTTCCATGTTTACAACTTCCATTTGTTTTCTCTTCATAGTCCTTGGTCTTATTTTTTTATTATTATTTTTATTTTTAAAGAAAGGCAGACTGTCCCATGCGATGCCTCATTTGGATGTGTCTAGAGTCTTGGAAGCTTGACTACCCTACATTCTCCTATGAATGGACTTTGAGAGCTTATTTGCAGGTTCTAGCAGGGGAGCGCAGCTACTCACATACCCTTGACCTAAGACAGTCGTCCTCCATCAGGGAAGGTCATCCTTTTGAACCAAGCACACTTCAGGAGGGACACACATGGAGCAATGAGGGAGGAAGGGGATACCCAATTACCCAAGTAGATGAGACAAACCAACCCTGGTGATGAATGGGGTGACAGATGTTGCAGCCAGATAGTCCTTACATCCTCCTTGGTCTTATTTTAAAACTTTGATTTCTTTAGATATATTTGTGGCTGGCAGAATAATGGCCTCCCAAAAATGTCTCTGTCCTAATCCTTGGAGCCTAGAATGTGTTAGAAATCATAACAAAGGGGAATTAAGGTTGGGTGTGTGTGTTTGGTGTTCTGTTTCTGGGCTTTTCTCTTTTTTTCTCTTGATGTATATGTTGGTCCCTCTGCCATTTCCACAGTTTTGATTATGATAGAATTGGTACTAATTCTTCTTTAAACATTTGGTAGAATTCTCCAGTGGAACTATCTGGGTTTAGAGAGTTCTATTTTGGGAGTTTTTAAATTACCATGTCAATTTTCTCAAGAGTTATAGGGCTATTCAGATCTTGGGTATTTTCAACAATGCTGCAATAAACATACGGATGCATATATCTTTATGAATTAGCATTTTTGTTTTCTTTGGGTAAAAACCCAGTAGTGGAATTACAGAATCATATGATAATCCTATTTTTAATTTTGTCATTTGCAACAACATGGATGGACCTAGAGGGTATAATGCTAAGTGAAATAAGTCAGACAGAAAAAGACAAATACCATATGATCTCACTCATATGTGGAATTTAAGGAACAAAACAAAGGAAAAAAGACAAAACAACAGACATGTAACTGGTGTCTATTGCCACAAACTGGTGGTCGCCAGAAGGGAGATGGTAGGGGCATGGGTGAAATAGATAAAGGGGATTAAGAGCACACTGAAGAAGTGTATAGAATTGTTGAATCATTATATTGTACACCTGAAACTGATGTAACACTGTATGTTAATTATATTTCGATAAAAAAAGCAGAGAAAAAAGGTACATGCCATTCAAATTATTTTATATTGGGTGATTTGTGGTGGTTTGTGTTTTTTAAGGAACAAGTTCATTTCATCTAAGTTGTCAAATTTATGCGCATAGAATTGCTTGTCGTATTCTCTTATTACTCTGTTGATAGTTGTAGCATCTACAGTGGTATTCTTTGTTTCGTTCCTATATTGGTAATATGCATTTTCTGTCTTTTTTTCTTTGTTAGCCTTGCTAGATGTTTGTCAATTTCGTTGATATTTTCAAAGAATTAACTCTTTTCCCATTGATTAAAATTTTTTTTCTGTTTTCGATTTCACTAATTTCTGTTCCTACCTTTATGATTTACTTCTTTATGCTTACTTTGGGTGTACTTTGATCTTATTTTTCTAAGATCTTGAGGTGGGAGCTTAGCTGATTAATTTAAGACTTTTCCTCTTTTCTAATTTAAGCATTAATGCTACACATTTCCCTGTTGGCATGGCTTTAGCAACAAAAGGACAAATTTTAATATGCTGTATTTTCATTTTAATTCAGTTCAATATATTTTTAAAAATTTCCTGTGGAAATTTCCTCCTTGGCCCATAGATTATGTGGAAGTGTACTGTTTAGTTTCCAAATTGTTGGAGATTTTCTGTTATGTTTCTGTTTTGATTTCTAGCTTGATTCCATTTTTGTCAGATACCTTTTGAATGACCCCAACTCTTGTCAATTTGGTGAGATTTATTTCATGGTCCAGGATGATCTGTCTTAGTATATGTTCCATGGGCACTTGAGAAGAATGTGTTTTCTGCTTTGTGGCATGTTCTACAAATGTGGACGAGAGTCTGTTGGTGTAGATTTCTGTTTAGTTGTTCTATCAATTGTTGAGAGAGGGGTACTGAAGTCTCCAACCATATTATGAATTTCCCTATTCCTTTGCTCATTTTTGTCAGATTTTGCCTTATGCATTGTGCAGCTCTGTTGTTGGTCTGTACACATTGAGGATTGCCATGTCTTCTTGGTGGGTTGATATTTGTCATTGTGTCATGTACCTCTTTTTGTCTGGTAATTTTCTTTGCTCTGAAATCTAATTGATCTGATATTAATATAGATACTTCTGTTTTCTTCAGATTAATATTTGCAAGGCACATCTTTTTCACCCTTTTGCTTTCAACCTTCTTATACTGTTATACATAAAGTGAATTTCTTGTAGCTAGCACATAGTTGGCATTATGGGCTGAATATTTGTGTCCCCTCCCAAATTCATACGTTGAAATACTAATCCCAATGTGATGACATTTGTTTTTTGTTTGTCTGTTTGGTTTGGGTTTGTTTTTTTTTTTTAAGTAGGCTCCACGCCCAGTATGGAGCCCAATGCGGGGCTTGAACTCATGACTCTGAGATCAAGACCTGAGCTGAGATCAAGAGCTTTGCACTTAACCAACTGAGCCACCCACGTGCCCCCAAAGTGTTGGTATTTGGAGGTGGGCCTTTGAAGGTGATTAGGTCATGAGAGTGGAGCCCTTGTGAATTTGACCAGTATCCTTAGGAGAAGAAGCCAGAGAATCAGCTAGCTCTGTCTCCATCATGTGAAAATATAAAAAGTCAGCTGTCTGCAGCTCATAAGAGGGTCTTTACTCTGATGACACAAATGTTAGCTCTTTCTTATGGTCCCCAAAGTCCTTGAGACTCTGTTCACTTTTTTTTTTTTTTTGACCTATTGTTCGGATTGGGTGATTTTCACTATTTTATCTTCAGATTTATTGGTTCTTTCCTTTGTCCCCTCCATTCTTCTACATCCCCTCCCATCTGTTGAGTGGTTTGTTGTTGTTGCTGCTGTTATTGTACAATTTGGTTCTAAAATTTCAATTTTTTTTCCTGGTTTTTACTATTATTTTATTGAGACTTTCTATTTCTTAGCTGCGACTTTCTTCATTTGTTTTTTTTTTTTTTTTCCATTTGTTTCAAGCAGGTTTGTTGCTTTTTGAGACCTTCTTTTTCTTTTTTTTTTCTTTTTTTTTTTTTTGAGACCTTCTTTTTCTGATGGCTCCTTTAAAATCTTTGTCAGCTAATTCTAACATCTCTGTCATTTTGGTACTGGCATCTGTTGATTGTCTTTTTCTACTCAGTTGAGATCCTCTTGGATCTTGGTATGATAAATTTAAAAAGCTTAAAAAAGGGGGGAGGGATGGGGTGGCTGGGTGATGGCCATTGGGGAGAGTATGTGCTATAGTGAGTGCTGTGAATTGTGTAAAACTGATGAATGACAGACCTGTACCCCTGAAACAAAAAAATACATTATATGTTATTTTAAAAAAATCTTTTTAAAAAAAAGGTATTTTAGGGGCACCTGGGTGGCTCAGTCATTAAACATCTGCCTTCAGCTCAGGTCATGATCCTGGGGTCCTGGGATTGAGCCCCATGTTGAGCTCCCTGCTCAGTGGTGAGCCTGCTTCTCCCTCTCCCTCTGCCACTTCCCAACTCTCCCCTACCCCACTCCTGCTCTCTCTCAAATAAATAAATAAAAATCTTTAAAAAAAAAAAAGGTAGATATAGAAAGAGAGCAAGAGAGCGAGCGGTGGGAGGGCGGGGAGGAGCAGAGGGAGAGGGACAAGCAGAAACCGCACTGAATGTGGAACCCAATGAGGGGCTTGATCTCAGGACTCTGAGATCATGACCTAAGCCAAAATCAAGAGCTCAAACAACCGAGCCACCCAGGCTCCCATGTGTGATAACTTTTTACTGAAACTTGGACATTTGGTATTGTAAGACTCTGGATCTTGTTTGTGACTTCTTTTAACTACTTTTTTCTCACACCCTGCTGGCAGGGGAAGAGGGGCTGCTGCTTTATACTGCCAGATGTGGGCAGAAGATGATGCTCTTTATCACTTCTGAGTGGGGATGAGAGCTTGGTGTCCCCATAGTCCTCCACTGATACCTTCCTGGCCAGGAGGGGTAGGAATACGTCACTACTGTTCTCCCCCTTGACTCTATGGTGTGAGGGGTCTCATTACAACTGTGGATGAAAAACCTAGCTCCCTATGTGGCCTTCTCTGACACTGCCCTGGTGGAGGGGTTAGGGTGCTTTGTCACAACCTGGCAAGGATAGAAATCTAGGCTCCCCACTTGATCTGCATTGCTGAGGGCGGGGTGTGGCCTCAGTCGTTTCTATAGCATTTGGCTAGAATAGGGTAGTTATAGTCTAAAAGCATTCTGTCTTGCTAGGCTCCCTTTTTCCGATCCTTTGGCTGGAAAGAACAGGCTTTTGTTTAGGCTTTTTAAAATCCATGCCCATTGGTGTTTCCAGTTGCCAGCTGCTTTAGCTTCAAGTCTGGGGGATATAAGGCAGAAAGAAAACACACTGAACTCACCACTGTGTCATTCTTTGGGTCTTAACATCCCTACTTGGTCTGCCTTCTTCCTCTACATTGCAGAATCTTTTTATGTTTTATATATACTGTTCAGAGTTTCTGGTTATTGTTGGAAATACTAGGGAAATGTATGTCTGGCCCATCTTCCCAGAAGCAAACATCCTACTATAACTTGTATAATTAGGAAAAAAGTATGAGTGTGCATGTGTGTGCATATGCGTGCGTGCGTGTATGTGTGAACATTAAGATACAGGCACATCGTGGCTGTCAAGCCTTTGGTTAGGTGCCAGTCCCACTGTACTGGGACTGCAGAGACAAAACAAAATAAGGCACAAATCCAGCTTCAGGAAGCTCACCCTGGAGAGAGAAAGCAGGCATGTAGGTAAATAAGTGCAATTGTATTTATTTTACCTGTTACACTTTGCTTGCCTGGTCAGATGCTCCTGGAGCCCAGCTTCATGGAGAAGGAGACGAGTCCACTGGAGTTCCCAATCCATCCCCAGAAAAGGTCCCAGCGTGTCAAGGTGAGGTCATCGAGGTGGCAGGAATGGGGAGCGGAAGAGAATAGAGCATGCTAGTTTAGAGCAGCACTTCTTAAACTTGACTGTGTTCAGGAATCACCCGGGTCTCTCAGTAGAAATGCAGATTTGATTCCGTAGGTCTGGATGAGCTGGAGCCCCAGATTCTGTATTTCCAACGAGCTCCCAGGTGATGCCCATGATGTTACTGGTCCGGGGACCACACTTCGAGTAGCAAGAGTAGGGTGTGCATGTGTGTGTGCGTGTGTGTGTGTGGACTTTGGAGTCAGACAGTGCTAGGATCCCAGCCCAGGCACAAATGACTTGGGAAAGTCACTTAACCACCCTCGGTTCTACATTTGTTAAATGAAGACATGAATAGCTCCTGCCCCATCCGGGCATAGAGAAGACAGACGAGGCTATGCAGGAACGGGGCCTGGCACACAATCAGCTCATGGTGAGGTCCTGCCTCTGCCTTTCTCCAGCTACTCCCTGACCCCGTCACTGCCTGCATGCACGTGGCTGCAGGGACCGTGGGGGCCTGGCGACGGTGGCAGACGCAGGGTTAATGCTCCCGCTCCTGCCCAGAGACAAATGTTTTGTGTTGAGAAGTTGCTGCTGGGAAGGAAAAGGAGGGAGAAGAAGGCCCCTTTTTTATTATTCTGAGGTGCATTTTAATTTGCACAAGCGACGTTGTGTCTGTGATGGATGACACAGAGGGAAAAATTACAGCTCAGGAAGCCCAGCAAAGGGGGAAAAAAAAAGAGACCTGGCAAGGATTAAAAACAGCCCACTGTGATGCTGCCTCCTGGTCAGGGGCTGGGGGCTGGGAGGCTGGGGAGGTTGGGGAGGGGTTGCCTGGGAAGGTAGGTGCCAGCAGAACCAGTCTTTAGCAAACAGGATTTGCTGGAAGTTTCCTTTTCTTGCGTCCGGCTTCCTTTTTCTGCATTTGCTTCTCCCCTCCATAGCATCACCACCATCGCTGGGTCACCCAACTGGGAACCTTTTTTGGGGAACTCCTTTGATCTCTTTTCCCATTAACAAAGCTCAGGAACCTTGGAGCTCCTGCTCTCCTGGGGGTTCCTACATCATAGCAATCACAAAAGGGCAGAATCAGAGTAGCCAAGAGTTCGAGATCTAAATGAGGAAGCTCGTGTCCTGATTGCTCAGGGGCAGACCACTGAAGGCCGCCAAGGACATTACAGACATTCTTCTCTTTGGCTACTGATGAGCAGGAGTTTAGAGCATGGGTTCCAGAACTGGAAGCACAGACCTGGGTTTGCAGCCTGACTTTTCTCCTTAATAGCTGTGTGACCTTGGGCAAGTTACTTAACTTCTCTGTTTCTGTTTCTCTTACTCTAGAATAGAGACAAAATAGTAGCCACCTCAGGAGGGCTATTGTAAAGACCAAATAAAATAGAGAGATTCTTCTGCCCTGAAAGAAAATAGACCAAGCAAGATTCAGAAGGATGGGTAGGGGTAGGAAGGGCAATGACCCCCAGAATATAACGGGCTGGCCCCAGTGGAGATAGGCGGCCTCCAAGCTCATCCTCAAGACTCTCAGGGAAGGAGACGTCAAAGCAAGGCTGACCAACAGCTGACCTCAGGCCTGCCCTCAGCTCAGAGCACCCTCCTCTCCGCAAGTTCTTGGAGGCAGACAAGCAGCGGTTGTTGTCTGCTGCCCAATGAGCTCAGCCAAACTAAAGGAGGCTGCCCGCCGTCTTTCCTTTTGGGAGAGAAGTTTAAGCAAATCTAAAACTTCCCCGCACCAGACACTTGCTCCACAGACTGGCGTCTCTGAGCCACAGCTGGGCAGGAAACTGCAAGGAAATACCATACTGCACTCAGCCCACCAAACGTCAATGGAGTCAAACCAGCCAACGAGTCCCAGGGGGGCCGCTCCCCAAGAGCCGGGCGCCTCTCACACGATCTCTTGTTACTTGTCCACATAGCTAACATCTGTAGAATTCTTCCTATGTGCCAGTTTTAAGGACTTTCTACATATTCATTTAATTCTCAAAACCATCCAAGAGATAGGTACTGTTGTTATCTGCTTTCTACAGATGACAGGGAGCGAAGGCACAAGGGAGGTTCAGAGTCTTGCCCAAGATCCTAACAGCCGGGAGTCCCGGAGCCAGGACTCACACGCAGATAGCCTGACCGCCGAGCGAGGCTTCACCGGCCACCGCTGTCTCACACCAAGGCAGGCCAGAGGGTCGCAGCCACTCGCGGGCGTGGACAGGTGTTCTAAGTGCTTCCCCCCCTCCCCCCGCCTGGGTGCGGCGGTCCTCTAGACGCCAACACTGGCGAACCGATTTGAGCTGACGGGGTGGTATGATTGAGGGTGAGGCACAGGGTGGTGACCCAGAAAGATCCTGTTTTCGGGGACACGTGAGACCTTTACCTTGTGCATTTATAAGAGGGCACAGAGGGGGCAGACGTGCTCTGTCAAGTGACAGCCAAATCAACAACGAGATGCTTTTAGAGACTCTGAGACATCAGAGGTCCTGTCTCCCCAGTGACTGGGTGGCCATTATCACTAGTAGTGTTCTTTTGAACTTGGCTTCTGGGGCCCCATGCTTTCCTCCCACTCTGCCCCTTGCCATTCTGACAGCGGCCCCTGGGTGGGATCTGGATTTCGGGGAAGGCTTAGGGCCACGGGGAAAGTCTTAAAGGAATGTGCTCGGGGTTGGAGGGATAAAGTTCCACCACCTAGTACTTTCCTGCCAAAGCCTTTTGTCACAGGTGGGATGACAACAGGGGAATCTCGCTGCGGTCAGATAAGCTGGAGGCTTGCTCTGCCGTGTGACCGCTTTGAACCTCAAAGTGGGATGATACTTACTCATCCTGCCTTACAGGTTATTTATGAAAACATCTAAAGTTGGCACTGTTTCTTATTAGCTGTGGTCCCATCGTCTTCTATGTCATTAGTCGCAGCAGATGACTCTCTGTGGGGTAGCAAGGCCACTAAGGTCCCTCTTCCCAAGAATCTCCACCCTGTGAACAACACTTGTGGGGCCTGAGAGCTACCGTCAGTGATTAGTGACCAGTGTTGGGCTCTACCATCATTCCTTATTAATACAAATCCTTCTACTCCATCCGGTCATTCCTTGGTGAAATGGTTCTTCATATTTACGGAATTAAGATCCAATCTTGTTTGAGTGTCCACTGAAGCCTCTAGATGTTCTGTCCAGAAACATGCACAAATTTGGGGGGAGGTGCCAGAAATCAGCTTCCCTGTCTTGTCCAGGGCGCATTCTGTCAGGAGCTTGGCGGCCCTGCGTTCCCGCCGTCTGCCTTTGGTAACCGCCTCATATTTTCTCTTGGGGACTGTCTACAGCAGGAGAGTGCCAATGGCCTGCCTGTTTTTCCTCAGCACTGAGTCTCCAAGCACATCGGCGACTTCCAGAAGGCTCTCTCTGGCCACAGAAGCACGCTCAGTCCCTGGCGTATCATGAGGCCATAATAAATGCTAACTATTACTATCACTATTACTATGATTATTTTCATGGCCCTCTTTGGGTCAGGTCATGTTCACTCTTCCTTGGACTTTGGCAACAGCCTTCTAAACTTATCAGGGCACCTGTATTCCCTCCGCGTCACATGCCAACGGTACTGGAGAGCCACTGTCCCTCGCTGGCAGGCCCTGCTCTTCTTTCCAGCGATTTCTTCCTCATTCACAGCCACGCCTTTCCCAGAACAGGCTGCCCCCAAGTCTCTCGCTCATGCGGTTCTGCCTGCCTGGATCGTCTCTCATATCTTCCTGTTAAAATACTGCCGGTCCTTCCAGATCACACAGTGATCTCTGTCTCAGTCAGGGAGGCCTGAGTAACAACCAGCCCCCGGATCTCAGTGGTACCTGGTACAGAGGAAGGGGTCCTTTCTCACTCATGTGGCCTGTTTACCGGGGAGGCCGTAGGCTCTGCCCCACCTCACCCTCACGGGGGAGGCAGGCTGTGAGGCTCCGCTACCTGCAAGGTAGCCACAGGCCGCCGCCCCTTCCCACCCAGGTGGTGAATGGGAGCCACGCGATGGGGTCTCCACCCCCTTGCCCATGACGCATTCAGGGGTGAGGCTAAGCTAACGTTAGTCAGTGATATGTGACGAGAGGCTTGCTTGGGGCTCATGGGAAAGTGAGTCCTTCGCTCTTCCCAGAGAAGCACACAATGCTAGTCTGCCCGAGTGTGAAGAAGCACACAGCTCCCTAGCAGCCATTGTATTCATTTCCTTCTTCTGTATTCATTTCCTACTTCTGTAGCAAATTACCACAAGCGGGTGGGTTAAAAGAATGGAAATTTAGGGGCGCCTGGGTGGCTCAGTCGTTAAGCGTCTGCCTACCGCTCAGGTCATGTTCCCAGGGTCCTGGGATCGAGCCCCACATCGGGCTCCTCGCTCTGTGGGAAGCCTGCTTCTCCTTCTTCCACTCCCCCTGCTTGTGTTCCCTCTCTCGCTGTGTCTCTCTCTGTCAAATAAATAAATAAAATCTTTTAAAAAAAAAAAAGGAAATTTATTCTCTTACGGTTCAGAGGCCCGAAGTCTGACATCAAGGTATAGGTGGGATGATACTGTCTCCAAAGGCTCTGGGAGGGGAGCCCTTCTTGGCTCTTCTGGCTTCTGGAGGCTCTGGACGTTCCTCAGCTGTGTGACTTCAGTCTCTGCCTCTGTCCTCACATGGTCTCCGCCTCTGCCTTCTCCTCGTCCACCTGTCTTAAGGACAGTTGTCACTGGATTTAGGGCCCACATGGCCAAACCAGGATGATCTCATCTCAAGATCCTTACCTTCGTTACATCTGCAAAGACCTTTTTCCCAAATAAGATCATATTCCCAGGTCCCAGGACAGGGACATATCTTTTTGGAAACCACCACTCACCCCTTGTAATCTTGAGCAAAGCCAGCCTGAGGACAAGAGGAACATGTGGGAGAGGGCAGAGTCAGCAAATGGCAAGGAAATGAACTCAGAGCCCTGATCGTTCTGTGCCTGAAGCTAACCCCATGTGTCTAATTTCTACATGTGAGATAAATTTCTGCATTGTTCAAGGCAGATTTTCTGTGACTCGCACCCCCTTCCAGCTTTGACTACTTGTGTGTGTCCTCATCCCTTGAAGATCTTACTAGAAATTTACCTGGACTCAATTTCTCCTGCCAGGTGGACCTTGGGTCTTCAGGTCTCAGGCACCTGCTACACAGCACACACTGGTTCCTGGGAATGATTCTGTCCTTTTCGTGTCTCTCAGTGCTCCCTTCCTCCGCCCTGCCAACCCCGTTTGTGTCACCCTGGTTAAATTATACATGCAGATTTAATTGATCGGTCATTAACCTCATCTTCAGGGAGACCATCAGTGTGATGGGGTACCTGCTTCTGCTTCACTCACACCGCCCGTGGCGGCCGGGCCCGCCCCTTCGCCCCTCCAGTTTGTGACTCCCATTCATCACACCTTTGTTTATAGCCTTTCAGCTGAACCCCATCCCTGAGACGGTCCCTGTCCATGCCAATTTAAATTAATTTTGCCAGTCGGATTTCATGAGACACTGAATCAAAGGCTTTTCTAAAAATCAAAAAGCACTAAATCTTCAGTGGACCCTCTTCCCACTAATATTACAAATTAGTTAGAATAAAGCAGCGTTACGGTTTCCCGGCATGACTGCTGCGTAAACCTGCCAGTCCAGTTTATGGCTCAGGCCTCTGTTGCCCTCCAGCCGCTTACTGGATTTTCTACTCGTAAGATTTATCGTAAATTTTTAATCATAAAATTTGTTCTATGGCTTGCCTACAAACGGAACTTATAGCTTCCCTGGGGGGAAATTGCTGGAATTGGTTCTCTTCCTGTTTTTCAAGTCCAGGCCTGCGTTTTCCTTCTCTGTACCGCCCCCCGTGGTTCACTCTCACTTCTGAAAGTAGACGTCAAGAGTCCCTCAAGTTCATTAGCTAATTCTGGCGAGACCTTTCGGTTTGCACGCCATAGGATCCCCTGATTTATGTATCTCCCTAGCATTTAATTTTTCTAAGTGACCCTTTACCTGTTTTTTATTATGACTTACTAATTGCACCCATTTCCTAACTTTATTTTTCTTATTAAAGACAGGTTTTAATAGGTAGTTCATTTCTCGGCCACTTAAGGACCCTGATTAATGTCATTCACCTCCTAGTCATTCAGGAATGGATCACCTTTCTCGCTAATACTTCTTTGTCCCTGACCTGACGGGTCCGGCATTTGCACTCGAGAGGCAGGTGAATGTCTGGTTAAGCGCACAGGCTTTGGTTCAGATCCTGCCTCTGCCACATCCTGGTTGCATGACGTTACTTAAATTGCCCATGCCTTAGTTTCCTCATCTAGAAGGAGGATGATAGAACCTACACTCACACCCTATGGCGGGACTCAGTGAGACAGTGCAAAGCAGATGAGCTCCTGGCACGTAGCCAGTGCACAGGGGACATATCCCACGCGTAGTAAGCACTAACTATGCTCAGAGAAAGGCTCTTTTCCATCCAAATGCTCTCATTGTAATTGATTATTTTCTGAGCAACTTCAGTGTTCATAGCATTGAGCCGGGTCAACGAGGATGGTCACAGGGCTGAGTACTATCATCTAGTCCCCGCCCCATGGAACTCTCGTCTGGGTGAGAGACAGCAAGCAAACAACGGCCTATAATTCCAGGCAGAATGAAAGAAAGGCTACAACAGATAAAAGCAAGGTGCTGGTGGAAAGAATATTTCATTCTCAGGGGAAGTCGCAGAACAGATCATAGAGAAGGCTGAGCTTTCAAGGACCAGCAGGGTTTGGTTGCAGAAGAACAGGAAGAAGGGGCATTGCAAGGTGAGGGACTGGCCGGGGCAAAGGCTTGGAGGGGTAAGCAAGTATGGGGGACTGGGGGAATTTTCCAGCCTGGTATGGCTGGAGAATAGGGCACTTTGGGGACTGGGAGGTGGGGAGTCAGAGACAATGCTGGAGGAGCAGTTGGGGTCAGATTGTTAAGGGCCCTAAAGTAGTAGTTTAAGCCCCATCCTGTACAGCGGTGGTTCTCGAAGTGTGGTCCCCACACATGCAGCCCCGGCATCACCTGGGGGCTTGTTAGCAATGCAATGCAAATTCCTGGCCCCATGCCAGTTCTAGGGAATCAGAATCTCTGGGGGTAGGGCCCAGCAACCAAGTTCTTATATGCCCCTGGGTAATTCTGCTGCAAACTCACATTTAAGGGCACTGCTGTTGTTAACAGTGAACTATTATGACTGCCCATTAAGGTGAACCTATAAGGATGCGTGATCCTCTGTGTTTATTAGGTACAGCATTTCCCTGCATATGACAGAAACCAAAATGCAGTTGCTCTGCCAATTAAGGCTTGTATCCTCCTCTTGTAATAAGAAGTCCAGGGGAAGGTAGTCCAGGGCTAGTGCAGCTACCAAGGACATCATCAAAACCCAGCCTCTAATTCTCTTGACGTGTGACTTTCATCCTCATGGTTCTAAAATGGCTGCTGCACCTCCAGATTTCTCTACCATGTTCCAGGGAGAAAGAACGAGAGAAGAGCAAAGGCAGAAAGGCTTGTACCAGTGGACTCTGTTCCCATTCAGTCTTGCTGGGAGTCTTTCTGGATAGAAGAGTCTCCCTCAAAGCCCTATCCTGTAGCTCACTTCTCATTACTTAGAACGTGGTCACCTGATCACTTAGAACTGGGTCACTACCCCCCATTCCAAGCGTGCCACCTGGCAGCAAAGAAATCTGGGAAAATGAGTATTTTTTTTTTAATGTGATAAGTTGCAGTCCTAAATAAAATCAGGGTTGTAGTAGCAGGGGTGAAATGGAGACTAGATACCGCATGGAGATCTAGTAGTGTCTGCCACACCCTGTTCCAAGCATGCCACCTGGCGGAAACAAAGGGATGGTCGAAGGAGGTTTAGTTGAGTGGTTAAAAACTAAGGTGGGGGGATGGGCGAGCCTGGCGGTGGGTATTGAGGAGGGCACGTATTGCATGGAGCACTGGGTGTGGTACATAAACAATGAATCTTGTAACACTGAAAAAATAAAATAAAAGTATTTGGGAAAAATAAAAAATAAAAAAAATAAAAATATAGTTTTGCACATTGAAAAAAAAAAAAACAACTAAGCGTCAAAGCCAGACAGTCTGAATTTGAATCTCTGCTCTGCCCAGCTATGAAACGCTGGCCAGTTATTGACTCTTTCTGTGTCTCAGTTTCCTTATCTGTAAAATGGCATAATAACAGTCCCTACGCACAAAGGTTTGTAAGGATTAAATGAATTGATACCTGTAAAGCCAATACAACAGAATGAGGCTTCTGGTGAATTCATATAGCACAGAGATGATACTCATGAAGGCTATAAATAGGTCATTCAATGAATGATGAGAGCCTGAACTTGACCTTGGAAATGGGAACGGAAAGAAGGGGGCAGGGAGTGTGAGGCTCTCCTAATATTTCCGTTGGAAAAGCACTTGGGAACGTCAATGGCCTGACCCTTTCCCTCAGGGTCCACTGCCCTGAGCACAAGGGGCCTGTGTGAGGCGCTCAGCCTCCAGAATCCCCCCATGCCTGGAGCAGCCCCTGAACCAGCAGGCCCCCTGTGGCTTTCCTGCTCATTTCTGGTTTGCCTCCCATCCCTGAGGGAGAGCAGTTCCCTCCCAGATCCCCCAAGACCCGGCACCTCCATCCCTGCCCAGCCCTCATTTACACCCCCCAGGTTCAGAACAATTTTCACCAACTCTAGTAGGTTGTAATGACTCACTTGGCAATTTGTATCCATATTCTATCGTCTAGTTTTGCAAGGGTTTTTGGGAAATGCCAAGGAACACAGCCCAATATGGAGGAGTCAAGAAAACCTCCAGGTGGAGGTAAAGTTCGAGCAGATTCTTAAAGATGGCAGGAGTCCACTAGAAGAAGAGGAAGGAAGTAGTGCATGGGGTGGGAAGGCATACCATGTGGATGAGACATCCCAAACCAAGACATAGAGATGGGAAGAGCTTGGAATGAGCCGAGAACCCCAGGAAGTCTGGGGACCAGACTGGGACTTCCGAGGAGGATGGCGGGAGAGGGCGGAGGTGGGCTTGTGAGCCACGGGAAAGAGCTGGGCTCACAGTCACGGCACGTGTCGTGGCCCAGCCAGGCTCTTACAGCATGGGGGAGGCCTCGGGGTGGGCCACAGCTGGTCAGGGAGAACGTGTCTGAAGCCAAACACCAGCTAAGGGCCAGGTCGGCAGCAGGACCGTCTGCTGTGCCACAGCTGACCATCCGAGCTGTGAGCCCTGACATTGGCCCTGACCGAAGACACTTCTGTTCCCAGAGCCCAAGGCACGGTAAGTGGCCCCGGTGGGGGTGAGGCAGCCGGGGGTGCAGGCAGCTAGGGAGCACTTTAGGCATGGGAGGCCCGTCACAGAGGCATCCATTGTGATAAAGAAGAAGGCAAGTTTGACCCTCCAACCTCCTCCCAAGCCCTGGCCTCCTGGAGGAAGAAGAGAGAGAGTAAGAGAGAGAAGGGTTGAGCCAGGTCAAGGTAAGCCTGTTGGGAAACGTCTCTTCACCCCAAACTAACCTGACAAGTGTGGTGGCGAACCAAGCCAAGGTTACAGTGTCATATCCTAGTTCTGCAAATGCTCCCAAGGGCACAGGGCTTTTGCGGGGCTCCTGGCACCATAGCTCGAGGGTCTTGTCTTGCCTTCACTGATAGACCAGAGCTTCACCGAGAACCTTAGTTTGGCAGCTATGGGGTCCCATTCCTGGTCGCTGGGACTTGCACCTGCTGACAGCTCTCTTCCTGCATCTCAGGATGCAGACAGCCTGGCTCCCTCCCGCTGGGATCGCCATCCCCTGTGGGGACATCCCAACAGTCCCTTTGCTGTATCTCCCTCTCCATGCCAGGACACACATTTTCATACACTGCTCGTTGCTTGATCTTTTCCCAAACCCTTACCATGCCAGCACGCGAATCCAGTTTCCAGGGGACCCTTTCTCCTCGGAACCCTCTACCACCACAGGACAGACTCGAGCCTACCTTCTTCCTCATCCTTTCTGCTACCTCATCACTTGCCACATCACCATTCGCTTTTCCCATTTTCCCTGAACTTGCGGGTCACAGTGGAACCCCCTACATTCACGATTCCCTTTGGCCAGTTTCCATTTTTTTTAAACCATGTCTTGGGTCCGGTGAGTTACAGCCCACCACCAGCCACTGCCCTTGGGGCGTTATCGACAGTGACAGCACAGTATCTCCTTATTTTTTGATTATTTCAATTATTTCTTGATAGCACAGTACTTCCTTACTCCCAGTCCCTTAACTCTAAAGCTTCAAGCTGAGAAGAATTTCAAAGCAAAGTGACAACTTTGAACTCTTGAGCCCACGGAAGCCCCCAATATCCCATTACTGGGGGGCACCAATCTGGGGCGAAGTCTAGGGTCCTCTGACCTCTAAACCAGGGCTTTTCAACCTTGACTGTACTCTAGATAATCACCTGGGAAACTTAAAAACCTCCTGGTGCCCAGCCACATCCCAGCCCCTGGGGCAAGA
>CM052896.1:104444940-104474656 GCA_028534135.1 Potos flavus
TTTAATGCTAGCACTTTGAATATAAATGAAGGAATCAATGAATGAATGAATGAGTGCCCAGGCAACTCCCCCAGATAGCTCCCAAAGCTGATGTAAACTTTGAAGCTGGTTTCAACAGAATCACTTTTGGGAATTTAAACAAACAACAAAACTGCCCAGATTCCAGAACCCCACCCCTAACCTTGCTTAGAAAGCCCCTGGGGGATTCTGATAGTGAGCTGGTAGGACCCACCCCCCTAACCTGAGTTTTCATTAGACTCCTGTTAGGCCCTTGTTACAGGTACATATTCCTGGGCCCCCCGCCCTGAACCCACTGGGCAGGACTGGGGGTGGGGTGGGGAGAAGTGTCTGGTTAACAAGTATCCCTTAGCGACTGGAGGAGTCAGAACATTTTGCAAACACCGTCTGTGCCTATCCTCCTCAAGGGCTCCCAAATCGAGGTGAGGACCCCTCCTCCAATACTCAAACAGTGAGTCACTCCAGAAGTCCCCAGGAATGTTCAGGGCCCAAAGGCACATTAGCGATCATTGTATTCCAGGGTCTTCAATCCCGGCACTGCTGACATTTGGGATCCGGTGGGTCTCTGCTGTGGGGACTGTCCTGTGTATGAGAGGACGCTTTACAGCATCCTTGGTTTCTACCCACTGGGTGCCTGCGGCAGCCTCTCCCTCCTCCAGTTGTGACAACCAAAAATGTCTCCAGACATTGCCAAAGCCCCCGAGGGACAAAAGCGCCCCAGGTTAGAACGGATTCCAACCTTGCCTGGGGCTCAGAAAAGCTAAATGCTTTGCCCAAGGGGAAGTTCCACAGCTTAGATTTCAGGAAATAATTGTAGGGCAGGCAAGTTTTACCTTTACTTTGGGTTCTTTTTGGCCGGCCCTGAGAATTAAGTTGACATAAAACAGGTCAAGAGGACAAAAGCTTACAGAGTTATTTAATCCCAATTTTATGTCACGTGGGAGTCTTTATAAGGAGTGAAGGCCCAAAGAAATGGCGAAACCTACTTGCTTTTATATGAGGTTGAAAGAAGAGAGGCAATTGTGGAAAAGTGACTTAACTACGTGGGCAGACGAATGAAAGCTAAGAGTTATTTTCACAAGGTCTGTTTGGATAGAATTCTCTCTGTTTCAACTTCTTGTTCTTGATAAGAATGTTACCTACCCACTGCTATAGGAAAGATATCTTTCCTATGGAAATACATCTGCTTTTAAGAAAAAGAGGAAAAGTTAGAATGTTTTTCTTGTATTTGCTGTTTTTCAAGTGCCTTTAATTCAAAATAGTCGATGTGCCAGAATGGCATATTTTGGAGTGATACATTCTGAACTGCTTCATAATCCAATGTCAAGATAACCTATGTACAACAGAGATGTATCACAATACTGTTTACCATAGCGAAACACCTGAAGCAGCCAAAGTGAATAAAAACACAGGAATGATTTTTCAAAACTTATAGCACTTTATATGGTGGAATATTAGGCAGCCAGGAAAATAGTGCTATTGAAAATTAATGACACAGGGGCGCCTGGGTGGCTCAGTGGGTTAAAGCCTCTGCCTTTGGCTCAGGTCATGATCTCAGGGTCCTGGGATGCGGCTCCGCACTCACCGGAGAGTCTGCTTGTCACTCTCCCTCCACCCACTCATACACATACTCTCTCTCTCAAATAAATAAATAAAATCTTAAAAAAACAACAGAGAAAGTGAAAGCTTCCCCTCTACATTCTACTCCCCAATTGTATGGGCAGGCAAAGCTGGAAGGGCTCCCCAATCAGAGAAAGAATTAACATAGGTTATGCCGACGGTCTTTAAGTACATGTTTACCCTGATTTAGTGCGAGTGGGGAGCAACTGGTACTTACAGAACAAAACTATCCACCTCTATTCTGAAATAAATCATGTATTAAAAAGAAGAAAGATTTTTTGTTTTCTATTGCAAAATATCTGAAACATACAGAAAATTATAGAAAACAATATAAACAAATCATTTTTAAAGATTTTGTTTATTTATTTGACACAGAGAGAGAGAGGGAATACAAGCAGGGGGAGTGGGAGTGGGAGAAGCAGCTTCCTGCTGAGCAGGGAGCCCAATGCAGGGCTCGATCCCAGGACCCTGGAATCATGACCTAAGCTGAAGGCAGACGCTTAATGACTGAACCACCCAGGTGCCCCAATATAAACAAATTCTTATGCACTTTAACTCACTTAACGCATTTGCTTTAGAACTTTTAGTTTTTAAGAAATTTTATAACATTATAGAGTATAAGCCTTACTCTCTTAGCTTTTTCTCTCTTATACTCGGAGAAATCTCATGTTGAACGTGATATAAATCATCCCCATGCATTTGTTTTGAAGTAGGCTCCATGCCCAATGTGGGGCTCGAACTCATGACCCTGAGATCAAGAGTCACATGCTATACCACCTGAGCCGGTCAGGTGCACCACCATGCTTTTTTTTTTTTTTTTTTGAGAGAGACAGAGAGACAGAGAGAATGTACCTGCATGAGTGGGGGGAGGGGCTGAGGGAGAGGGAGAGAGAGAATCCCAATCAAGTTCCACACCCAGCGTGGAGCCCCATGAGGGCTCGATCTCACCACCCTGAGAACATGACCTGAGCCAAAATGAAGAGTCAGTTGCTTAACCAACTGCGCCACCCAGGAGCTCCACCCCCTGCATATTTTTAATACGTTTACTACATATGTCATCTACATGTGTCTCCATCAGTAATTTTGTCTTGCAATTTAAAATTACATAAATAGTATCAAAGTGTTTTGATATTCTCTTGCAACTTGCTTTTTAAATCTTGTGATTTTTTTTTTTGAACTTGTTCATGATTATATATTCAGATTTTTTTTTTTAGATTTTATTTATTTATTTGACAGAGAGAGAGAGATCACAAGTAGGCAGAGAGGCAGGCAGAGAGAGGAGGAAGCAGGCTCCCCGCTGAGCAGGGAGCCCGAAGCGGGGCTCAATCCCAGGACCCTGAGATCATGACCTGAGCCGAAGGCAGAGGCTCAGTGGGTTAACACTGAGCCACTCAGGCACCCCTATATACAGATTTAATTCATTCATTTCAGCTGCTAATTCATATGCTTTATATCACTGGACTGCAGTTTATCCATTCTCCTACTGGAAGATGGTTCTTTCCAGGTTTTCCACTATTTCAAGCAATGCCACATGAACTTCCTTCTACACTTTTCTTGTACTTGTAGACTGATTTCTAGGGTATCACTTCTCCAACTTTTTGACCTCAGAATGCCTTTATATTCTTAACAATTGCTGAGGACCCCAAAGACCTTTTCCTTAAGAGGATTATATCTATCAATAGGTATCATCATTACCATTTTATAAATGAAAACTGAATTTGAAAAATGTTTATTAATTTAAAACAATAACAAGCCCATTGCATGTTAATATAAATATTTTTATGAAAAATAACTGTTTTCCAAGTATGGTAAGATGAATAATGTTCTTCATTTTCATAAATCTCTTTAGCGTCTGCTGCACTACATTGTTTTGGTAGAAATCTATGAGGAAAACCTGTCCTCTTATAAAACACGTAATTGGAAAAGGGGGTTGTGATGTTCAGGTAATTGTGGATATTCTCTGATAAGACACCAAAACTCAACAAATGATTATTTCTTAAAGATCAGCTGCAATGGGGAATCTCAAACCCTATCTGTGAACTTTCTGTACTCTTATGTTAAGATGCACTGATCTATCTTGTACTTTGAATGGATCTTTAACTCATAACTTTTGTAACATCACATACTAATCATTTGGGAAAATAATCGCTCACCGAGTCCTATAGATCTTCCAGATGTTAGCACACGTCATCAGACAATATCAAAACTTTTCGTTCACTGATATCACCTCTGATCTTGGAAAAGCCTGAGTAGTGGACGGCTGTCCCACTCCCAGGGGCAGACCTAAGTGTCCTAACATTTGAGAGCTCAAATGTTATTATTGGCAACAAATAATATCAGCTGTTTCTCCTTGACATGACAGGCTCCCTTCAGTTTGGGGAAAATAGCTGCCGGAGATCCCCAAACCCAAATAACCATCGTTTGTCGGTTGTTCCTTCAAGGAAGAATCATGTCCTGTGGACGAAGCGGCCAGTTCATCTTTCAGCTGAGATAGTGACACACGTGCGTTCCCTGGGGACCCCCGTCCTTCAGCATTCGGCAGGAGGGCCGTATGTGCGATTCCCATTTCATCACGTGGACCATTATAAAGACAGGGACTCTGGGTCGAGATTTTTAAGAATTAAAAATTCTCCTGTCCATCGAGACTATTCTCCGGGAGAACTGTTTTTCTCCCTATTAAGTGCGTGGCAGTGTGGAATACAAGGACGCTGGCACAGGTTGGGGCCCCGCCTTGCTCTGTGCTAAGGTACCCGCGTTTATACCACCAGAGTCAGTGTCAACACAGCAGAGCAGACGAACAGCATCTTAGTATCATTCTGAAAATACCTTTGACCTTGCAGCTCCCCTGGAAGCACCTCGAGGGTCCCCAGGAGTTTGGGATCCCACTTTGAGAACTGCTGCTTTGGAGTGTCTAACCACAAGACAAATTGCTGGGTAACCGGTTGGGTGGGCACATTTTACCTTTACTACTCACTCCCAAATCGCTCCTGAGAGCGTTTATTAACTTCAATTCCAAACAGCAATGGATAAGCATTCTCAACTCCCCATAACCTGGTCATCACTCGTAATCCAACTTATATTTTGCCAGTCCAATGGGTGTGAAATAGTGCCTCGTCACTAATGTATTAATCGGGGCGTGGAATTTCAAACATATTTGGAATGGTCTTTCAAATCCGTTTTCTAATCACTCATAGTTAGATGGTGTTTATTGCGCTCACTAATAATTGAAGTAATTTGCAAAGACCCAGATATAAAATATAAAGTCTCTTTCAACATATGTTCAAGAGGGCTTTTTTCCTAGCTAAAATGTTGGCAAAATATTTTCCTCTTCTCTTCAATTTCCTTTTGCAATTTTCCAAATGAGAGAGCTTCTGGGGGAATGCTATTCTAGGGTTTTTAATCATTTATTCTCTGTAAACACTGCCAGCCCATATGTGATTTGGTTTCAGAATTGCCTTTGATTGCACTGCAGATTTGAGCCTGCTGGTCTCAGGGCTGGCAAGGCTGCCTAGAGCAGCCCCATGCACCTTGTGTGTATTCATTGTCGAGATGCTCCACGCGGATTTGTAGATGCTGGCAAGGCTGTTTGGGCTGGACTGCGTGAGCAAGAGTGATCAGTCTCCCAACACGGCAACGTTGGGTGAGTCTGACTGTGTGTGATTTTCACTTTACATGTTGGCTTCACAAGCTGTCCCCCGTGGAAGAAGCAAGGCTCTTCTAAGCAGTCGCATGCAGGAGCCCGAATTCATCGGCATGGAGGTCCTCGTTTATTTCAGCAATGTTTAGCTCTTCTTATTGGTTTGGATTCTCGACATCTGTTCATCTAGAGGAGGGGTTGGCAACCATTTTTGGTGGAAATCCAGATAGTAAATATTTGAGGCTTTGTGGGCCACACAACCTGTTGTGACTACTCTACTCTGTGGAGCGGGGTGAAAGTAGCTGTGGATCATAGGTAACCTGACAAGTGTGGCCGTGTTGCAATAAAACTTTATTTACAAAAACAGGAGAAGGCTATAGTTTGCGGACCCCCTAGTCTAGCCTGCTTCTTCATCTGGTTCTTTGGAGGAGGACTTTGCTAATCCTTCAGTGTCTCCTCTTGCAATACGATGGTCTGTAGTTCACATTTCCTATCAGTGTGAGTGTGTGTGTGTGTGTGTGTGTGTGTGTGTGTGTGTGGTTGAATCTTAATGAAAAAGGTAGGGGCGCCTGGGTGGCTCGGTCATTAAGCATCTGCCCTCGGCTCAGGTCATGATCTCAGGGTCCTGGGATCGAGCCCCATGTTGGGTTCCCTGCTCAGCAGGAAGCCTGCTTCTCCCTCTCCCACTCCCCCTGCTTATGTTCCCTCTCTCGCTGTCTCTCTTTCTGTGTCAAATAAATAAATAAAAACTTAAAAGAAAAGAAAAAGGTAAACACAAGAAGTCAAAAAAGAAAATAATGTAGATAACAAATAAGATTATTATTATTACTATATATTATTAAACCACAAATACCATGAAAGAGCTTCATACACACATGCCAGCGCGACAATGACAGATGCATGGCAATTGTTCTTTCAAGACCCACCACTGCTCTTCAGATGAGTGAACTCAAATTGGGCCTGGAAGCCTCCTTGGAGTAAAAGCTGATTCCAGCTGCGGAACAAGGAAAGTATAAGAGGGGCCCCGAACATCTGGTGGTGCAGACCATAAAGTCTGCTCGAAGAAGAAAGGAGACACAGAAACCATCTTGAAGGGCTGGCCCAATCTGGGACGATTTGATCATCAAAATTAATAACAATAGGGCGCCTGGGTGGCTCAGTGGATTAAAGCTTCTGCCTTCGGCTCAGGTCATGATCTCAGGGTCCTGGGATCAAGCCCCGCATCGGGCTCTCTGCTTGGCGGGAAGCCTGCTTCCTCCTCTCTCTCTGCCTGCCTCTCTGCCTACTTCTCATCTCTCTCTGTCAAATAAATAAAATAAAATCTTTAAAAAAAAAAAAAATTAATAACAATAGCCATGAATCATAGCTCAATGAATAAAATAAGAATCCCCCAAACCATATGGATTTAAATAGATAAACAAGCAAATGAGAAAGAAGGAAAAGTGTTTCCCTTTTTATGAAGGAAAAAAAGGAAAAAGCGTTTTCTTTTTTTTACTTTTAAGTTTTCCCTTTTTACGTGGCAAGCCAAGCAATGAAAACAGAAGGGATGACGGAGCTAGAAACCATCAATGAGAGCTAAACCCCATTGGTGAAAGTTTGAGGGGGAGCAGGATATTTTCCTAACCTCAAAGTGCCCTCCCATACATGACTGATACATTCCAGAGGGAATTGTAGTGACTTTGCAATGGCATAACCTGGTGGACATTCCCTAACCAAATGATCACAGTCAATATTGCTAATATTTGGGCAATGCAACATCATTTGTCTCCTGATAGGAGGCATTGAGAAGAAGACAGTACCACTTCTGCGAGGTTCCTGTCCAAAGGCATCCACTAATCATGAAAAAACATCAGACAAACCCAATATGAGGCACTGCAAAATAACTGGCCTGCTCTCTTAGAAAATAGTGTCAAGGTCAAGAAATGCAAGGAAAGGCTGAAGAAGATCAGCCTTTTAGTTACAGATCAAAGGAGAGGGAAAGAAACATGACAGCTGAATGCACCGTGTAATCCTGGAGTCCTGCATCCTGGACAGAGAAGGAAAGGGAGCTAGAAAGATACTGAAGGGACCACTGACCAAATGTGAATATGAACTGGGAAGTGGAGACCGGTGTCAGATCAATGTTAAATGAATTGATGATTAGGATGTTATTTAATTTTAATAATTATACTGAGGTGATGTGAGAGAATGTCTCTGTTCTTAAAGGAAAAAAATGGCTCTGGTAATAAGAAATACCTCATAAGCCAAAGTTGGGCTTTAAAATCGAGCTCTCCATAGGGCTGAATTCTAAAGTGAGGTTATCTGGGGCTGTGGGGGCATTTTCTGGGTAATGTCATGCCTTGGGCTAAGAGTCCCCACAGATTTTATTGACCATTTACTATAATTTCCATATATTTTATAACCAGAAGAAAAATAACTTTTTTAAAGCTTAGGAGGGTATTCCAGTTGGGGGTGGGGAATGAGCAAACTTACAGAGGCGAGATATGCAAGTGGTTTGAGGTTAAAACGTGTCAAGGTTGTAGCAAATAAGTCGTGGAAAATAAGACTTAAAAGGTAGTTATGGTCAGATTACGAGGGACCTTAAATGCTATAGTAAGGAGTGTTCATTTTGTTCAAGGGCAAAGGGAAGCCATTGAGAGCAATTGAGCAGGAAAGGGACATAGAGCTGAACTTTGCAGCAATGTTCGGGTTGGATTCGAAGGTGTGGAACCTAGATTTGGAGAGAGTTTTGCAAAAATAGGGTGACAACACGCGTATTTTGTAAATCTGGAACCAGGGAAATAGGAAGAGATGGACATAGAGTCATCTGTCTTGAGTTACTCTTTGAGGCTATGGGAGCAAGTGGACTTATGCTATGGACTGAATGTTTGTGCCCCCCCAAATTCAAATGTGGAAGCCCAAAGCAATGGTATGAGCAGGTAGAGCCTTTGGGAGGTAACTAGGGTTAGATGAGCCATGAAAGTACAGCCCCCAGGATGGGATTAGTGTCCTTATAAGAAGAGGATGAGCCCTCTCCCTCTGCACAGGCGAGGACGCAGCAAGAAGGCGGCCATCTGCAAACCACGAAGAGAACCTTCACCTAACGCTGAATCTGTTGGCACCTTGATCCTGAACTTGCAGCCTCCAGGACTATGAGAAATAAGTGTTCGTTGTTGAAGCCCCCAGTCTAGGGTACTTCGTTATCGCAGCCCCGGCACGCTGAGAAAAAACTCAGCAAGGAGAAGAAGTAGGAATGGTTGGGAAACAAAGAAGAACTTTGGTAAGTACCTGAATTTGGGGGGCAGAAGGAGAAAGAAGAGCCAGGGGCAGGAGGAGAGCCAGGAGGGAGCAAGGTCATAGAGCCCTGTGGGGACAAGTGTCACAAAGGATGAGCAGGGAGTGGCCAGCTGGTCTGAGTGCTGCCGGAAGCTGGGTCCGGCTTCCGGACGTGATGGTTGTGTTCCTACTGAGGCTGCAGCATCCCGTTCTGTGGAGCAGGAGAGGGGAAGGCAGGCCGGAGGGAGGATATTGAGGTAGTGGGAGAAGGCTACTGAAGAAGTTGAAGAGGTTTGGTGGTATGATGAAAGAGGAAGGTGAGGAAGTAAGATTTGAGGATAATGGGGCAAGGGATATTTTGGGGCTGGAGCAGACCCCTTCCTTGCTGCCCTGTAAGACTCTCAGAGGACGGGCACACTGCCCTGGGTCAGGCGGACCCCTGGCTACACACAGCCATCTTGCTGTCTGTCCCCCACAATGGCTGCATTCTGCCAGAGGGAAGGGCGCAGTGGCACCATGGGCATGGCCAGTGTCTCCTTGTGCTTGGTCACCAACACAGATACTTGAACTCACCAGAGCTCTAGATTATGGACAAGGAGACGATGCCTCTACAAGAAGACATTAATGAGAGAAGAAAATCACAGGAATCTCACCCAGAAGCAGAACACCAGCGACAAATGCACAGCATATCTAGGCAGTGACAAGAAACAAATTTGTTTCCTCGTCTCCTCACCCAGGACTCTGCTGGTCAAAGACATCTTCCATTAGTCTAGAATTCTATGTTCCTTTAAAAATCCCAATACCTGACTGTGATGATGATGACAATGTACTGAGGGCGTGAGGCCTGCCTAGCTCTGTCTACAGGTCCCTGGAACTACCGAGCTGAAAGTGAGAGGCCTCCATGACGCAGGAAGCAACACAATGTAGAGGCGGAGAGCACTGTTTTTGGAGTCCTCGGTTCAAGTTCCAGCTCCACCACTTATTAGCCATGTGACTGTGGGCGCCATGCATGGGTAACATCTACAGCCTCAGTATCTCCATCCGTGAAATGGGAATGACAACGAGAGAACCCATTTTACAGGGTTGTTGAAAATGAGATCAAGTGTCCAAAAATATTTAGCAATGTGCCCAGCCCACTGCACATGATTTATAGCAATTATCCTACATAATAAGAGATGATCATTATTCCTGATAAGGAGGAAAAGCCCAACGGAAGATTCTTAAATGTACAAGGCACTGGACTCTTTCTTCCCTTTGAAAGCCAGAAGGTGTAGACAGAGGGAATGAGGTGCTCTTCTGGGGTGATGCAAAAGGTCTGAAGCTGGAGAGAGGAGGTTGGGGTACCCACTGGTCCCGGCTCTTCCAATCGGGGTCTCTGGCTGTGGAGTCTGCTGCTAACCCTGTGACTCTAACTGCCGTGTACTACAAATTAATTCATTCCTTCAGGCCTTGCTGTCCGGTAACTGGCTGTCACAGCGATCGCCCCGGGAGCTAATTGAGAGTTGCGATCCGTGGCAGTATTTCCATTAGCAACGTAATGACAACCGCGGCGCACACGCAAATACGCACGGAGGCAAAAAACATAGGTACATGTACACGCACACACACACGGAAGGGAAACACATACACACGTGCTCACAAGTGCCAGGCACACAGACACAAGCGTTCCCCTGCTCAGCCCCAGCTTGTTAGCCTGGAAACAACCAGATCGTGCCGCCGGGGCTGCCCGTATTTGGGGAGCCCCTGGAAGAGGGTGTGGACGTGAAACCCTGGGGCTGGGCCTGCAGGCCACTGCCAAGAACACGAGAGCCCAGCTCCCCTGGCCCCAGCGCCGCTGCTGGGCCCGGTGCGAAGGTGCTCCATGGGCCACGGGGACCTGGGTCCTCAGCTGGCTTCCTTTGCAGGTCATCAGGGAGAAGCAAGGGAGAGCCGCACCCGTAGGCAAGAGACTGACTACTCAGGGAATTGGAGCCCAGCCTCTCCTCCGTGCCGCAGCGTTGGGCGTCTGGCTCCCTATCTGACACCCCCACTCGGAAGCTGGGAAGGCAGGAGACACTAAACCCGGTTGAAACCAAACTGACCGTGCCCCTCGTCCCCACACACCTGGTCGTCTGTAATGTGCCCCATCTCAGGCCGAGGCGGCCATTCCATTCTCAAGCCGGAAGCCTAGGACCCAGCCAGGACGCCTTCTTTCCCACAACACTGACGGCCGATCTAGACCAAGTTCTGTCGGCTTTACCTGCCACTGCCTTCTGTGGCATTGCCACCGCCACCACCCTAATCTAAGCCCCTGCCCAGCCGAACACAAGATGGGCGCTCCAAAAATATCTGATGACGGCGTCACGCAGATGGCCTTGCACTTCTATAAAGACTCTTGAGACTGGCTACTCTGCCAGGGCCCTGCGGGGACCGTCCCATCCATGGCCATTTTGAGGGTCAGAGCAGGTGGACATCCTGTGGGATCTCAAGAGTCCATCTCGTGAGGAAACAGAGCCCCTAGAGGAGAGGGACCTTCCGGGGAAGACCCAGCAGGTGGCGAAGCAGCTGAGACCAGAATGGGGTCTCTCGCTTCTTGCAGCCCCGGCTGCAGGGCTGAGACCCGGGAGCAGGCAGAGCAGGAGCTGCCTACAGCACACGGCGTCTGACCGGCTCTTCGAAAGCACTTTCCTTGCCTGTTGGCTAAGGTTTTGAAAAATTCCCTGTTTAAACTTGATCTCAGACTATCTCCATAGGGTCGGGTTAAAACGGACACACACTGCCTCAAAGGTAGCCTATTGTCAGCATTTGGCAACATAGTGATGATAAGCCCTTACAAGACGGGCATCTTACACATTTAGACTTACAGAGTGCTTTTCCATATAACTCAACCAGCGCCGATTTTGTCCCCCAGAGGATATTCGGGGATGTCTGAAACCACTTTTTGATTGTCACAACCGGGAGTTGCTACTGGCATCTAGTGGGTAGAAGACAGACACTGCTAACCATTCTACAAAGTCTAGAACGATACCCACAACAAAGAATTTTCTAGCTTAAAATTTTAGTAGTGCAGCGGTTAAGAAACATGGCCATGGATCATGTCTTTTAGTCCCTCCTGACGACTTTCCAAGGTGGAGCTTTCTAGCCCGGGTGCCAGGGGCACGAATGGGTTATGGACAGTGAAACTTCCGCTTCCCCCTTGAGGCGGGGAGGTCTGGGAGGGCCCCTGGCTCACTTAACCTCTGGCTGTTTATAGACTCCTCCTGGGCTCTTGCCAAAGTGGCCAAAGCTGAGCATGAAAGTGTTTAGCAAGCATTCCTTCAGTCTCTAATTCCCTCCTGCTGGGAGTGACATCCCTATTACAAAGATAGGTAAACTGAGACCCAGGCGGCCTGGCAGTTACACAGTCCACAATTAAGTGCTGGTTCCAGGATTAGGGAAAAATTAAAGCAGATTTCTCACCATGTAATATAAGGAATTAATGATGACTACTCTTTTATGAGTGAAGAAATTATCATTGAGATTAATTTTCCCAGGGTCATATAGCTAGTAAGTAGAAAAACTGGATTCAAACTCAACAGCTGCCCTATTCCAAAGCTTGTGCCTTTTTTCCAACATATCAACATATAATATGCCCCTTCCAGGAGTCTCTCTCCTAGGTAGGTGTTGGGTCTTACTCCTCTAGTGGATGAGCTCAGCACAACACTCGGTACACAAGAGGCACTCAATAAATACTTGCAAACTGAACGGAACCTTCACGTCTTCCATCCTTGGCTCAGGTATCCAGATGGAGGACTTTTTGGAAAACTCCTCAGTGAACTGGCATTCCCACTGCTCCTCCTGCTAGGACTCTGTCCCGATCAAGCCTTGCCCCTCCTTTCCAGGGTGGTAGGTAGGATGGAAAGAGGATGAGGCTCCATGCCAGGAGACCACTTTGGACCTCTTTCTCTTTTTCTATAATGGGAAGAAAGCTGAAAAGATTATTTATAAGATCCTTTATGAGAGATAGGCTGAATAACGGTACCCCAAAGACGTCCTATTTTAATCCCCAGGGAGAGGACTAATTCCTCTAAGAGCTACTTATTGGACACCCACCAGGGCTGGCACTGATACGGACACAGGAGGAGCAGTGGTGAACAAAGTAAGATACATCTCCGCTTGCGGGCAGCTTATACCCTAGTGTGGACGTGGCGTCGGTATTGCTGACAGAGAGAACTTACGCACACGGCTTCGTGGTTTTTGGCATTCCTCAGTCACCACGTGTAGTGACTCCGTGGGACGGATGCTGGGGCCCAGGCAGGGGAACCAACAATTCCCACACTGGTGGACCCTGTGGGTCCCCCTCCGAAGGGACACATCCGCTATCCAATCCATAGAGGATTTTCACGCGTAAAGCCTCATGAAAGATAAGCTCACAATCCAAAATCACAAAATGCATGAGGAAATAATCTGCCATGCAGGGAATGATGGCAGATATAAGAGAAGATCAGATCCTCAAGAAATTCAGGAAAAGAGACTACAGGCACAACTCTGTGAATATACTAAAATCCACTGAATTGTACTCTTTAAAAGGGTGAATTTTATGGCATGTGAATTAGATCTCAATAAAGCTGTTATGAAAGAAAAAGACTATGGTTTAGAGACTATAATCTACATATGTTTAAAAATGATTAAAATCACATTACCTTCTCGTGGAGATTCTTTAAGAATTAGAGAAAATGTGTATTTGGCATAAAATAAGCACCCCAGTAAGTAGTATCAATTGTGATTATTCAGTGCTTGTTAATTTATCCTCATTTCCACATTTCCTAAGCTCCTGACCATCTATCAAAATATACTTGTGCTGTGTGTGTCCCATTTCAGTAGAGCCTGAATGCCATATTCTCTCAACTCTAAGATACCATCAACTGTAACACGCACCATTAATTCAAGTTTTTAAAAATAAAAGCAATCTATCAAAGGTACTTATCTCTTGTACGTTGCACTCAAATTTTGAAAATACTAAAATGAGAAAAACACATTTAAATGTACAGTACTTGATAAAGTTATTGGTGGTAATGTGATAATGGATAATGTTGAGTAGCTGACGTAATGTTTCTTGGCTCTAAATCCTACATCATGGACAGGGTGGCAGCCAGAGGCCAGCAATGTTAGAGGCTGGAGCATGAGACTAGTGTCACAGCCGTGCATGTCTGCCCCCAAGGCAGTGGGGCTCATAAGCCTGAGCAGAAAAGGAGAGACAACACCAGGTTCAACAAGGGAAATTGTTTTTGGAGCATGTAGGCATCCTCTGGCCCAGCATGGCATCTTCCTGTCACCACCCAGTGTCTGGTATCATCAGTTGACATGGGGCCTTTCCTCCCTCCCGGGCCTCAGTTTGCCAAGCTCTATGACTCTATTTTTCAATGAGCCACAATAAGTAAAGGTTTATTTGGCTCAAAGTTTGGCAGGATAGAGTTCTCTTTTTTCCTCACCTTCTTTGTTCTTCCCCATGAGAAGGGAATCAACTCTTCAAGAGACTATCATGGCCAAGGGCAATGCCCCATCTGAAGGTTTCAAGGATCCACTATTGGCCAGGACTACAAAGCTGGGACCTGTAGGGAGGGCAGAGGGTGAAAAAGTAAAGGGGCAGGGAGACAAAAGAAAGAAAGGATTTGCAGGTGCCCATCCATGGCTGATTCGGACACCCCATCCCCGAACGAGCATATAATGGTGGTGATTTAACAATGGGATTTAATGACGCATGGCATAAAGCACTATCACAGAAGTAAATATGAAATTCAACCTCCTTCACCCATGATGATGAAGCAAGAAAGCTAGGGTCATCAAGACAAAGGGTCTTATATATATGCCAGTGTCTCTCAAACTTCAGCATGCATATGAATCACTGAGGAGCTTGCTGAAGTGACCATTCTGACTCAGGAGGTCTGGGGTGGTGCCTGGATTCTGCATTCCTAATAAGTTCCCGGATGATGCCAATGCTACTGGTCTAGGAACCATACTTTAGTTACCATATTGGACTGGACCAATAGTCATTCATTCACTCAACCATTCAACAAATATTTAATTTTTTAAAGAGAGAGAGAGAAAGAGCGCACAAGCAGGGGCAGCATCAGGCAGAGGGAGAAGGCTCCTCATCGAGCAAGGAGCCCGATGAGGGACTCGATCCCAAGACCCCAGGATCATGACCTGAGCCGAAGGCAGACACTTAACCAACTGAGCCACCCAGGCCTCCCTCAACGAATATTTATTGAGCACCTACTATATGCCAGGCAATGACTGTTCCAAGTGCTAGAGATACCGAATAGAAAAAAACAAACAAAACATAGAGCTTACATTCTAAATGAAACAATACCGGACTGAATCAAGGATGTCCGCTTACGGTTTGGCGCAACATAGTAACAAAGACACGACAAAGTCAGATTTCTCCTGTGACAATATATCTTGCCGACCCAAACTCCAGTATTTGTTCACTGAAGAAGAGGGCAGGAAGGGATGGGAGGAGAGAGGGGATCCTGGCCACTCTCCAGCAGTGTGACCTAAGGCGTGTTTCTTAACCCCTCTGGCCTTCAGGTTCTTTTAAAGAAGGAGCCTGTTTGAACTTTACAAGCTCCTGAGGCCCTTGAGAGATGGTGGCTGCTCTCATTTTATTATTACTGGGCAAAGTGTGAAAGTGCAGCTGCCGGGACCTGTGTCTCCCCCTGCCACCCCCACCTGGAGTTCTCCATCCCCCACCGACCACCGCCACCACCCTTGCCTCCTAGAGCCACAAGGCTACCCTGATGAGCTGTGCAGCTTACTGTGAAATGCGCTGCATTTTCTCCCCAGCTGCCTTCTGATTGCAGTATTTACTTTTAATCTCCTGTGCCTCAATGCCCGATAAAAACTTTGTCACATTAGATGGTGACAGATGGGGGAGCAGAGGGGGGGAGCCCTGCGAGGGAGCGTCGGGGCTGCGCGACAATCCTTCACCACGCCAATTATGTCCTTCGGTGCTCCCCGGCGTGGGCACCCATGTCAGCGCAGAGGGAAATGGAAAAGCATAAATAAAGACAAAACCAGGCTTGGCGAGGCTTTAATCTGCAGAATAACATTTCTCATTTGTGTGAAATATCACTGGATCCTCTCCCTATGCTCCGGGGGCACACATGAGTGCACACGCACACACCCGGAGGGAGACAGGGGTTCCCAGCCCCCCGCGGGAGTGGTAACTGTGCGCCGCCCGCCTCGGAGCTGGGTTAACCCGTCCGTCTCGTGTCCCTACCTGGGCTGTCAGGGACGATTGCGTCTTCCTGTTTGCGAGGCATTCGAGGGGAAGAAGGGAGACAGAAACCGGCAGAGAGAGGACCGTCAATGGTTAAGAAATTATTAGAAGCCTGGGCACAGGCAGAAAAGGCCAGTGATCAGAGTCGGTTCTGCTTTCACAATAACGGGATAATTATTTCATGAAAATATCTGTGATCTGTGCTTAACACTTTCCAAACCTCCTCTTTCACAGGCAAAAACTTCTTAGTCCTCAACAATGCTGGGAAGCAATTAAAAACACACCCTCCTATGTGTGGAGAGCTTTTCTGTTTTCAAAATACGTCCATTTTCTCTCTCTATGGAGGTGTAGTGTGGAGGAGGGCATTGGTTGTCCTAGGGCTGGGGGAGCACGGAGGGTTCCTTGGATCGGGCCCCTCTTTGTTCTCCATAACCTGGGTGTCTGCATGAGAAGGTGAGAGGCAGCTATGGAAAGAGACAGAGACAGAGAGGGAGCCTGGCTGACTATTCAGCTAGCCAGCAAGACCTCAAGTAACTTGGGGTGACTCCACAATACTATTCTTAATTTACTGTGTATTTCTACGTTTAACAAATCTACCCACAGTTTATTCTCCTGGAGATTCGAGTTTTCTCAAATAATCCTTTTCTTGCCTTCATAAGATCCTAAGTTAAAGCCACCCCCAGGACTGGGCCATGTATGGGATTCAGGCTGAGATTCCAACAAACGACACCTATGCCGTATTTCTCGAAGTGGGACCAGTAGACGTGCAATGTGATAAGCTGGAGTACTTGTTCCAAATTCAGGCTCCTGTGTCTACCGTGAGAAGAGCGTCTTTCTCAATGGTTGTCTGCCCACCAAAGTCCAAGAATTGCATCTCACTGGTTCCAGTTTTTCTGGCTGAGTGGTGTGCCATCCCGAACCAGCCCCTAAGGCCAGGCACAGGGGCAGGGACAGGTCGCTCTGTCGGGCAAGAGATCTGGTGCGCAAGGGAAGGGGATTCCCGAGACCAGCTGAGAGCTACAGGGGAGAGATTTTGAGTCCACAAAGGAAGCTTTTTCTGAAAGGACAGCTGACTAGTATCCGGCAGGCTATGTGCTAAGGAGTGAGCTCCTGGTTCCTGGAAGAGGTCGGATGACCGCGGGTCATCAGGTTTGCTGCAGAGAGGTAATAAGGAGCCAGAATAAACGAGGGACCTGCATTAGTTCCGTACGGCTGCTGGACCAAATGCCCACAAGCTTCATGGCTTCGAGCATCACAGACGTGTTATTTTACAGTTCCAGACGTTAGAGATCTAACGTGAGCCTCGCTCGTCTAAAACGCAGGTGTCCTTTCTGGACGCTCCGGGGAGAAGCTGCCGCCTTGCTTTTTCCCCTTCTCCAGGCCACTTGCATTCCCTGACCTGTGGTCTCCTCCCTCCCTCTTCAAAGCCGTGCGGTGGGCTGAGTCCGTGTGCCAGCACCTCTCTCTGACCTTCTCTGTTGCCTCCCGCTGCCACATGGAAGGATCCTTGTGATTATATTCGGCCATTCTGGATAATCCAGGAGGATCTTCCTTATTTTAAGGTCAGCAACCTTCATTTCATCTGTAGCCTCAATGCTGTTTTGCTATGTAACGTAAAATGTTCCGAGGTTCAGGGGATTCGGACGTGAACATCTTTGGGGGACGCTACTCTGCTTACCATAGGACCTCCACTCCCTTGGAGGGGTCCTATAACCGACTGGATCACTGGATGTTTTCAAGCAAGGTAGAGCCTGGGGCACAACCGAGCACAACAGTAACGGCCTTTAGATCCCACCAGAGCACAGCACAGGTGACTGTTTGCTTTGAAACCAGAAGGCAGGTTACACACTAATTACGTCTTTGCCCACTAGCAGCAGTTACACTCAAGTCGGTAGGGGGTCCAGAATGACTCGTGGATGCCACCTCCTTCTCAGGAAATTCTATTAAGTGTCTATGTAACTAAAAAGTTATGGGACGCCTGGGTGGCTCAGTTGGTTAAGCAGCTGCCTTCGGCTCAGGTCATGATCCCAGGGTCCTGGGATCGAGTCCCGCATTGGGCTCCTTGCTCGGCAGGGAGCCTGCTTCTCCCTCTGTCTCCGCCTGCCATTCCGCCTGCTTGTGCTCTCTCTCTCTGACAAATAAATAAATAAAATCTTAAAAAAAAAAAAAAAGTTATTATACAGCACTTGAGATTATAGTGTCGCTGGCCTTCAAAAAAAAAATCCCTGCCACCTCCCAGAGAGGGAAGGGGGGTGAGGCAGCAGGCGGGTAGCGGGGGAAAAGTCTTTTCCCCTTGAATCCTCATGGTCCCATGAAAGTTGGAGCAATCTGGGCTTTGGCAGTGCCCAAAGGTGGTGATGTATAATAGTGGCTATTCATCGTCATTTCCTGGGTGACAGGCAGAGAGCAGGGGCTCTATTCACCGCAGAGCCAAGTTCCTGAGTGATGCTCACTCCTTAGGGTCTTCCCAGGCTGAGAGGAACACACTGAATCCGTGTTTCGAGGACAGAAGAGCTGCGGCCACCAGGGGTGGGGCCGAGAGGTCCAAGTGCGAGCTGGGAAAGGTGCTCTGGCTTCAGCCGCCAGAATGTGTCCTTGGCCAGTGCACGGAGTGAGAAACAACACTAAGCAAGGGAACTGCAAGAAAGAAGCTTGTTTTCTAAAGCACGCGGTTTGGGGAAGAGCGAGGCTGGCTGGTGGCCGCGGCCAGGCTGTGCAGGGCCTTGCCTTCCACGCTGAAGGTTTTCCTCTGTCGTCATTGGGAACCACTGAAGGGATGGGTAGGAACATGGTTGTACCCTTTAGACAGATCTTTATGTTGACCGTAGCAACCAGAGGTCAGCCAAATTTTCCGGTGAAGGACTAGAAAATAAATATTTTAGGCTTTGCAGGCCATCTGCTCTCTGTCACCATCAATGAACTCCACTGTTATCGTGCAAAAACAGCCAAGACACAATATAACTGAATGAGCATGGCTTTGTTCTGATAAAACTTTATTTATAAAAGCAGGCTGTGGGCCAGATTTTCACCCCAGACCATGTCTTGTCAATCCCTGGTCTCAGTGATGGATTTGAAGGAACGTGTATTCTGTTCCTGTAACTTACGTGGATTCCCAAGGACTCCTCTTTTATTCATTGGCATATTTTTTTTTTCATTTAATGATTTATTTATTTCCTTTTGAGAGAGAGAGAATGGGGAGAGGGGCAGAGGGAGCAGGAGAGGGAAAGAATCTCAAGCAGACTCCATACTGAGCCCAATGCGGGGCTCTCACGACCCTGAGATTTTGACCTGAGCCAAAACCAAGAGTCAGACGCTTAATGACTGAGCCACTCAGGCACCCCAATTCATTGGCCTATTTAAATGGATCATTGGACTGGTGCAAATAACAATTAATAGTGATAGCTATCTATCATTTTAATATAATTTTACAGTTTGCAGAGCTCTTTCATATCAACTATTTCACGTGGTCCGTGCATGATTTGAGCACATAAAGAAGACTCAGAGATGTTAAGCGACTTGCTCAGAGTTGCCCAGCTCGTAAGCAGCTTGGGTTCTGTTCGAGATCAGTTTTGCCAAGGGTAGCCTATCCCAGCTCCGCAGTTCATTCTCCGAGGATATATTAGGATGGCAGGAAGGGCTACCCAGTTTCTAGATTCCAGACTAGAGAGCTGGGGTGTGTGTCAGGCATGGGGCTGGGCTGCACGGTTGGGAAGGTCTTTGGGATTGTGGCTAGGCCTCCTCTCTCTCTGCACCAAGCCGACAGGGTGATTGCTATCTCAGGAGGATGGCGGCTGTATCCAGGAGTTCGGCTCCTGGTTCCTGGCCTCCGAAGGACGATGTGGACTGACATGGGCCAGACTAAAGGAAAGCAGAGTTGAAGAAACATATGCAGGGAGGCGGTTGCAAGCCATTTCCTAGAGTGGCAGGGACAAGCGAAGCCTGGCATTATAGGCCCAAATTCAAGACAATTCAAGGCAATTAATATTAAATGAGCCTCCCTCCCCCACCCCATGTTAGGAACCCCATTCATGATAATGGCTCTTCGCATATAAGGGGGAAGGGCTGGCTCTTCCAATAATTGGCTTTCCACGTTGGCATTTTGTGGATATGTCCAGGGAGATCGGCATCCAAAACCACACAGCATAACCTTGCACAACAAAAATGGTCCCCTGTCCCGTGTGAACTTTGGACATTCCTCTGGACCATCATGTACGTGAAATCCCAAATTTGAGTGATCTGAGTCTGGACCTAACGGTTTTTTTACATGGAAACACAAGGCAAGTTTTTGCAAAGTTTTAACATCGCCAAATTTTCCAGCAATTCATCTCTTGTAAATCAAGGTGAAACTGGATTTGTTTTGTTCAGGACCTTGCCAAGAATTGCTCACTATTTCAGAAAATGAAATCACAGAATGGGGACGGCACTCACGGCATTTCTCTTGTCTGGAAGGATGGATCTGTCTGTATTTGAAGCTGTCAAATTCACAGGGAATCTACAAATAGGTGCAAGCTTCCAACTTCTTTTAACAATTTTAGTTCATATTTTGACATAATTATGGACTCATGATAAGCTGCAAAAATAATACCTAGAAGTGCCATATACGCATCACCCACCTTCCCCAATGGAAACATCTCACCTAACTATAGTTCATTATCAAAATCAGAAAACTGATTGGCACAATGCGATTAACTAGACTACAGACCTTACCGAGATTTCTCCAAATGACTCTTCCTTTATGTCCGCTAGTGTCATTGATCCTGATCGTGATATAAATGGTTTTGTTATAAATTACTCGTATCCTATCTTTTCTTTAAATTATACCTAAAGTCCCATTAGTTTTTATATACATGACTTTCATTTTATTTTTTCCTTATATTATGTTCGGAACCTGCAATATTATATTTTAATTATGGATTTTAGGTAGGTTATATTATTTACGGAGTTCATGTTAGAGTGCTAAAGGAAACACTAAAATATTTGGTGGAAGCGAGGGCTGGAGATCAAAAGCTGATAGAGTGCATGTCAACCACAGCTCCCTAAGCATCCCCATGCTCTCGCCTCCCACTGCTGGGTCCCTGCCTGGGTGTTAGCCATATTTGTCCAAAAGTATTTTAGCCCTTTGGCCTCTCCCTTTCTACTGAGTCAGCTCAGGCTCCATACCATACCATACACATACCATAGATCGAGTGATTTAAATGACAGACATTTATTTCTCATAGTTCTAGAGGCTGGACGTCCAAGTTCAGGTTCTGATGAAGGCCCTCTTCCTGGCTCATAGGAGCCATCTTCACAGGGAGGAGAGTGTGTGAGCTCTGCTGTGTTCCTTTTCTTATAAGGACACTAATCCGCCATGGGGGCCCCACTCTCATGACCTCATCTAATTACCTCCTAAAGGCCCCACCTCCAAATCCCATCACAGTGGGGATTAGGCTTCAGTGTATGAATTGGTGGGGGGAGGGCCGCACAAACTCTCAGTCCCTTAGTACTTTCATCCCTTGCTTTAGATTAACTTAATCCATAAGCAAAGGAGCCACGTTAATTGTAAGACAGCGTGGTACTTCTTGTGGGGCACACAGAAATGAATGAAGTATGGTTCCTGTCCTCCAGGAATCCACAACCTCACAGGGGTGTGCAAAGACCCGCTTCCTCCCCTCCCCAGAATGTGGACATAAACGTGCAGTAGCATAACCAGCAATGAGCAGTACTTCTCTGGCTCTCCTCTCCATGATTGGCCGAAGTCCATCCTGGAGGCTTCTGGGAGTTCCTAGCAGATATGTCTTAGCGTCTCATCCACAAGGTGTCTGGCCAGCAGCCAACGCCTGCCCGCCTCCCTGGCTGGGTGCAGCCCAGGGACCAGAAAGCACTTGTCCTCGCCGCCACTGCCCCCGTGGTGGCTGGGAGGGTGCCACGTGGGCACCGACCCCGCCTTCACAGCGGCTGGCATCGGTGTCAGGCAAAACCCAGGCACCCCAAAGCATCCAGCACCCTTCCTGCACCACGAGCTCCCACAACTGCTTTAGTCAACACATCCTGCACCGGAGGCCCCCACCTGTGGTGGGTGCTGTCCTCTCCCTCTGCCACACGGAGGAGGAAGGAGAAGTCCCCTTTTAGCTTCCACCCACCCCACCCCCAACAGTGCGGACTCGGAGTGCAAAGAGTGTCAGCACGCCTGCTTTCACGTCCCAGATCTGCGAGTTACTCCATGACCTTGGGCAACAAACTTAAGCTCTGAGCCTCAGTTTACACATCAGTAACACAGGTAAGGCAACAGTAACTATCTCAGAGTTCTCTTAAAAATACTAATAACAATAAGACTTAAACAAGGACTATTCTAAGAGATTCAATCCTTGCGACAGCTACTATCATTCCCTTTTTACAGATGGGGAAACGAAGGCACCCAGCAGCGAACTTCAACTGCCAGAGCTCAAAAATGGCACAGCCAGGCCTTCTACTTCCGGAGGACACGTGCTTAACCTCCGTGCCACATTGTCCCTCATAGGGAGCCCTGTTCTAAGTGCCTTGCTTGAAAGAACTCGCTTCATCCTCACACAATCCCAGGACATAACTGTTGTTAAACCCATTTTACAGAGGTGGCAACAGAGGCAAAGAGAGACAAAGCAGGTAGGATGCATGAGACAACGCACTTCGAATGCGTAGCACTGATCGCATGTTAGCTTACTGTTCCCAGGATTCAGGCGTGCAAACGCGGTTAGTACATCAGCAGTGGCTTCAAGCACAATCAAGTTTTTATGTATTGACGCTTTTCAGATCCTAAATAGGTTTCCTCAGGGTCCCGTGGAGTCAAAATGCCTTTGTTTGAATCCCAGGTCTATCATTTAGTCTTAGTCAAGAGGTGCAAGGAGAATGACCTGTTTGAAAATCCATTTGCACATCAATTATGGAGGTAAGATAATGCCTTGCTACTCAAAGTGTGGTCCGTGGACCAGCAGCAGCACCTGGAAACTGGACAGGGATGCAGAAATCTCAGAATCTCAGACTCCTCAGAACTGCTGAGCGGGAAACTCATTTTAGCAAGATCCCTGGGGATTCGCGTACATTGCCACACTCATCCCATCGTGCTTGTGAGGACGGTGATGCTGATGAATCCCACATATTTAGATGGGGTTCCAGACACTTAACAGAGAATAATAACTGACTTTGTCTCCATGCTCACCACGTGCTAACTTTAACATGCATTATCCCACTTAATTTGTATAATGCCTTATGAGATGGTCTCTTTTTTGCAAATGAGGAAACCAAGGCACAGGAAGGTTATGTGGTTTGAATCAAACAATCCCCCAGCAAGTAATAGGCAGAAACAGGTGTCTCCTGAGTCTTCAATATCAACCACAAGCCTGGATGTTTCCAAAGCACTGTCATCAGGTCTCCTAATACTGCTGCCATTAATACAATAATAATCACTTCTACTAATTGAATCCCTGTGTGTCAGAGAGTGGGTTCTGTGCCCTACACATGTTACCTAACTCTTAAGTCCTATGAGGAAAGAATTTCTAACCCAATCATAAAACCAAGCCACCGAGACCAGAGAAGTTAAGTAACTTGCCCATAGTTGCACAGCCAGAAAGTGGTTGAGTCAGGATTCCAACTGAGCAGTCCTGTTTCAAAGCCCAGGCACTCAACCCAAACGTCATGCTGCCTCCTTGGCTTCACCTGTCCCCCTTCTGTTTTTCCATCATAATCTTATAAGATCTGCCCTTACACCCAGGCAACAGGTTCCCTACCCCACCCCCACCCCCACTGTCACTTTGCTCTAGCCTCACTCTTTCCCATGAGACAAGGAATCCTGGAACTAAGCCCATGCCCCTTTGTAGACCATATTCTGCAGCCTCAGAATCCCCTGTCCACTTCGGCCTGAGTGGCTTCCTGTGTCTATGTGGGCCTTCTTCTTGGTTCCACCCTGAGGAGGTGGGTTGAGCCACCAACATGCTCACCCTGGCCTGCTGGAAGGTCAAGAGGCAGCTGGGTGGCACGGAGGGTCAAAACATGGAGGTGGAGGCTGGGTGTCCCATGGGAACAAGAGTGGGAGAACTGCAGGTTGGGGACCCCCACTCCCGAAGCACTCTTGTTCCAGCCCACAGAGGTGAGGGGTAGGCCTGGTCTTAGGCTCTGCCCTCCACTTGTATCATGCAGATGGGTCCTACCTCTCTTAAGTTCCTGCTTTAGGAGCACTCTGACTTAAAGTCCTCTTGGCCGCCGGCGCCCAGGGCCTCAACAAGGTGCTATGCCCTCTGGGGGCATGTTGAGCCAACATGGAGCCAAGGGGTCTTTTGACTGAGCTCCAGCTTCAATCCCAGTAATTAACAGGGTGGGAGACAAAAGGGTCCTTGATTGGCCACAGGCCTCCAGTTCCAGCGGATACGCCGATGGGCAGAGACCCACTGAGGCCGGCTCTCAGCCCTCTGGGGGCCCTGCCTAGGTGGGAGGGGAGGAGAGGGCACGGCTTGTCAGGATGCATGAACAATGCAGGGTGGGCACAGGAGGGGCGCTCAGAAAGATTATCTCACAGTTCAAACTCGTTAATGAAAGAAATAAATTAACCAAGCTCATTTTTCAGGGAATTCTTGTGTAAACTGGAAATTTTCCAGTCTGTGAGCCCTGTGCCAGGTCCTCCCATAAATCACAGCAAGTAGGCTGTCTTCTTGGCAGACAGGGAAGGGGCCGAGGGGGAGAGCAGCCAAACAGAGGGGAAGCAAGCCACGGACCGGGCAGCCGCGCCGGGAGGACCACATTCTCCGGGCACTTTCTCCCTTCACCAAGCGCTGGGAGAAGAAAAAAGAGAAGAAAGAGCAGCCACCACCACAGGGCTTGCACCAGCCTGTCTCCAAACACCCCCAGTCCCCCTCGCCCCCAACCTGGGAGAAGCCCCCGAAACAGGTCATTTTTTAATTGAATACGATATTAATTACCGCGTGCACCATTAACGGTTTGTGGGATTTGACTAATTAATGTAATAGTTTTTGAGTCACGCTCATTAAATATGAAAATTACGCTGGTGAAAGGTATTGGTTTCATTATCAATCTTGTATGGACAGGATGGGGGCAGGGAGCGGCAGAAGGGACGGACCCCTGCCTGTCTCTTCCTTTCTGGACGCTCTGCAGGGCTGTTCCACAGTTGAGGGGAGTGTGCAAGGGGCCCTGGCCAAGGACGAAGGGAAGACGGGCCTGAGGGAAAGTCGCAAGCAAACTCTCATCAGGTATAACCCGGTGACCACCAGATCTGAAAACCAGATCCCTGACTTCCTTCCTATCCTGCACTCGTCCAGGTGGGCAGTCTGTCTTAGCGTCATCATCCATTCATTCGCTCACGGAGAGTGCAGCAGGCCCTGGTGGCTGGCTCTCTGATAGGACGCCCGGCCCCGGTCCCTCATTCCTAGTGGCCTCCACCTTAGAGGCTGAAAAAAGAAATACAGAGATTCCCAAACTCCTTTGCAGCTGAGGGCGGTCACATGACCCCGTGTAGCCAATAAGATGAAAGGGGGGGCAAGATTGAAAAGACAGATACTGCTGAGCACACTGGCAGCTGTTTGTAGAAGATGAAGGGAAAGCGTAGGGATGTATAGAGAGGCTGGCAATGGGGAGCCACTGAACCACCCCCCAGAGTCATGCACTCCCTGACTCCTTGTTTTTTGGGGGGGAAAATAAGCCTTTATTTCTCTAAAACATAGACAACTGTTTTCTCTCTTATTTGCATCTGAGTGTCCCTAATAAATACACACGATAAAGGCTCTAAACCGGGTGCTGTGAGAAATTCAAACAAGCGTACAATTTAGTCACAGAGAAAGAGCAAAGAGGTGAAAAGATTTAAAATACCTTCCATCCACGGCACCCCGCGCCCAGCGCCGGCCCAGTGGCCTCGGAGGGTTGCTCTTCAGCTGGGTTGGGGGTGGGGCATAGAGCCTTATGATTACTTATAGCTGGGGAGCGTCCTGCCCCACCGATGCCCATGACACGGTGTTCTCAAATATTTAGACAATTACCCATGGATACAGCAGCCTGAGTTGTTCAAAGAAAGATCCAGAAGGCTATCCAGGACGCCTCTGTGGTCATTGAGGGGCAGGGGGGTGTGGGGAGTAGCTGATTTGAGCTTTGAAGGATGGATGGGATTTCCCAAGGCAGGAATGGGAGAGGGGAGGAGAAGAAGTGCCTCCGAAGCTGGGTAAGGAAGTGGCAGCCAGCAAGGCCCAGGGGTTAGAAAGGGAAAGTCTATTTCCAGAGAGGAAAACCAGCGCCCATAGATTACAGTGGAGGCCAGAGAGTGGGACCCCTGCCGTGTGACCTGCTGCCCCCCATCCCCACCCCTGTGGATAGGCTGCACTGTAGTCATTAAGTTACAGAAACGGTGGTCGAAGAGGATAGAGAAAGTGTGTTCTTCCTGCTTGGCACCGGATCTGATACGAAAGTAGCCGGCCCGCGATAAATGTTAACAGAATAATCGGCCAGACATCCGGGTAGTAGAAATAGTGACAGTTACCACTTAACGAGAAGCTGTTCTGGGCCAGGCCCTGTTTCAGGTACTTGACCTGCGTGGTTCCCTTCGCCTTAACCGGAGGGATTTGCGTTCCAAATCCCTAGTCTAACTGCACCCTCCCTAACTCTGTAATCTCAAGCAAGTTTGTTGACCTCTTCAAATATCAGGCTCCTCCATAGCAAAATGGTGAGAGGAACACCCGTCAATCCATTTCCTATGGTCAGTAATAATACCATACCACCACCAAGAATAGGGATATGTATCGTGCATGTGCTGTACGTCTCATACCACGCTCGGTATTTATGGCCCCTCTCATGTATTCCTTATACGAAGCCTGCGAGGTAGGTACTTTATTTTCTGCTTATTATAGACACATAACATGAGGCTCAGAGAGGCTAAGTAACTTGTCCAAGGCCACACAGAGCTGGAGAGAGAAGAGTTCTAGAAAAAGCTGCTTCATGCATTGGATGGTGTGGGCAGACATGATGAAAAGAGAAGACACTGCTCCTTGTCCTGAAAGGCTCAGCATGAGGCCGGAGACACTCCAAGGGAGCAGCCGACAGACAGGGCCAGCATCCTGGAGTGCCAGCTGCATAGTCCCGCCGAGGGGGAACATGGCGAGGGAGTGATGGCTCACCCCCGGGACGGGGAGGCTTAGACTCCAAGCCACGCAGGACCAGAACCCGCCTAGAGCATTGGGTACAACACCTGCCCCACTCCCTCTTTTCCCGGAGATGAACTGAACATCCAGGGGAGAAGCTAGCATTCCCGAGTGAACATTAGGGGTCCTTTGGGCTGCAAGTACTTGGGAAAAAACCTGACCTCACAGTGGCTGTGTTCATTCCTGTGACCACGGGCTTAGCGGCCTGACACGTACAATTACCGCATGGTTCCGGAGGCCAGAAGTCCCAAATGGGTCTTACCAGGCGTCCCAAGGCCACGTTGCTGTCTGGAAGGTCTAGAGGAGAACTGATTTCTTGCCTTTTTGGTTTCCAGAGGCTGCCCACATTCCCTGGCACATTCCTGGGAAGCGCTCAACGACCTCTCCCTCTTTAAGGCCGGCAATGGCCAGGCATGTCTTCTTCACGTGGAATGGCTCGACGCTCCCCCTTCGGCCTCTCTTCCACAGGTGAAGGAACCTGGTGGTTACTGATAGTTAATCTTATGTGCCAGCTTGACCAGGTCGTGAGGCCCAGTTCTGTGGTCAAACACCAGTGTAGGTGTTGCTGAGAAGGTACTATTGATTGATTGATTGACTTATAAAGATTTTATTTATTTACTTGACAGAGGGAGAGAGAGAATAAGCAGGGGATGTGGCAGGGAGAGGGAGAGGGAGAAGCAGGCTCCCTGGTGAGCAGGGAGCCGATGCGGGACTTGATCCCAGGACCCTGGGATCATGAACCCGAGCCGAAGGCAGACACTTAACTGACTGAGCCACCCAGGCGCCTGGGGAAGGTACTTTTTAGATGTGATTGACATTTGAATCAGTAGACTGAACAAAGCAGATTACTCTACATAATGAAGGTGGGCCTCATCCTATCAGTTGAAGGCCTTAAGAGCAAAGCCTGAGGTCTCCCAAAGAAGGAGCAATTTTGCCTCAAGATTACAACATGGAGCCCTGCCTGAGTTTACCACCTTTAGATTCTGCACTCAAGACTGCAATATCTACTCTTCCCTGAATTTCCAGTCAGTTGGCCTACTCTTATACATTTCAAACTTGCCAGCCCCCACAATCCCATGAGCCAATTCCTTATATATATCCTATATGGTTCTCCTCAGCAATCAATTACATTGGGCACCCAGATAATCCACAATAATCTCCTTGTTTTAAAGTTAGCTGATTAGTAGCCTTAATTCCTTCCATCTGCTACCTTTATTCCCTATTGTTAGGTAACTTAACACATTCATAGGTTCTGGGGATTAAGACATGAACATACTTGGAATGAGGGGCATTATTCTGCCTATGGTACCAACATAAACAAATAGGGGTTTATTCTTCTACCAAAATAAGAAGTCTAGAGGTGGGAGTGGGGGTTTGGGGGCAGGGCTTGATGACTCAGGTTCCTCGTATCCTTTGATATGTTGGTCCTAAAACCTGGCACCTCATGCTCACAAAAGGCTGCCTCAGCTCCCAACATGATATTCTTACACCACCTTGAAAAGGAGGAAGGAAAAGAACAGGCAGAAAAGCCCTCTTTTTTATTTTTTTATTTTTAAAAGATTTTTATTTATTTGTCAAAAAGAGGTAGCGAGAGAGAGCACATGAGTGGGGAGAAGAGGGAGAAGCAGGATCCCCAGTGAGTAGGGAGCCCAACACAGGGCTCAATCCCAGGACCCTGGGATCATGACCTAAACTGAAGGCAGACGCTTAACGACTGAGGCACCCAGCCGCGCCAGAAAAGCCCTCTCTTATAATCCAACAAGACAACAAACCTTCCTGGGAACTTTCTACAAACTTCTCTTTGCATGGACCAGTGGAACTTGACTTACATCGCCATCTCTCGCTGGAAAACACACCGAGAATGTGTGTACGTGGCTTTCCGTCCTGTATAAAGACAGGCAGTTGAAACATGGCTATCGAAAGCCATTTCCAAAGCCGCACAAGTTCACACGGCTTTGCTCGGCAGAGCTGGGCCTGAACACTGTCCTGCCTCAGGCCAGTGGCCGCTCCTGTGCTCCCTGGTCCTCCCTGGTCCTCCCTTGCGGTGGGAGCGTGGCTCCCACTGCTGTTTGAACTGGGGACCTGCCTCATCCATGAAGAGGGGCTGCTCCGAGGATGAAGAAGATAAGCCGCATGGATGTGTCCAGAGCAGAGCCAGCTCCTTCTGACACAGAGGTCACAGCCTCGGGGTTGGAGGAGGTGCGGGGGGTGGGGGAGGCGGACAGGAGACCCAGGCCTGGGGGCCAGCCCCCCGTCACAGAACGGGCAGCCCTCCGTTCCCCAAATGCAGCCTTCACCCCACAAGCTCTTTATTGGTTCTATTGATTATTCTTGTTAATTCATTAGTGTCTGCTGAGTGAAGGAGAGAGGCCCATTTGGGCCACGAGCTCTTTCTTTCTTTTTTTTTTTTTTAATTTTTCCCAAATACTTTTATTTTATTTTTCCAGTGTTACAAGATTCATTGTTTATGTACCATACCCAGTGCTCCATGCAATACGTGCCCTCCTCAATACCCACCACCAGGCTCACCCATCCCCCTACACCCCTCCCTTCCAAAACCCTCAGTCTGTTGCTCTGAGTTCACAGTCTCTCATGGTTCTTCGCCCCTCTGATTTCCTCCAATTCATCCCTCCCTTCCCTCTCACAACGTCCTCCATGTTTTTCCTTATGCTCCACACGTAGGTGAGACCATATGATAATTGACTCTCTCCGCTTGACTTAATTCACTCAACATAATCTCTTCCAGTCCAGTCCAGTCCATGTTAAAATAAAAGTTGGGTATTCATCCTTTCTGAT
>CM052896.1:104475156-104504568 GCA_028534135.1 Potos flavus
GCTGAGCAGAGAGCCCGATGTGGGGCTCGATCCCAGGACCCTGAGATCATGACCTGAGCCGAAGGCAGAGGCTTAACCCGCTGAGCCACCCAGGTGCCCCTTTCCATTCATTCTTGAGTGACAAGTCACTCTGCTCCATTCATGAACCCACATTTTGCCACTAGGGTTCAGCCATGGCTGGTTTTCAGATCCCGCCGTGATAAAAAGAAAACTATACTACTATTTTGTGCAGTGGTTCCCGGAAATGGCTACAACTAGAATCACCTGGGGTGCTTTATAAACTACTGATGCCGGGGCTCCATCTCGGACCAATAAGTCAGAATACCTGGGGAGCACTGGTATTCCACAAAAGCTATCCAGGTGAATTTAATGTCTAGCCAGTGCCAAGAATGACTGACTTAGCCAATGCCAAACGCGCAGGGGACCCAGAGGATTTCTTCACTTTCTCCATCAGCTTGCCTTTCCTCCCACACAAACTCTATCCTAGATGGGCCCCTGGGAGTCTCTTATTCCTGGATTTTGCCTTCCCTCTCTTCTCTTCTCTTATCCATCTCACCTCTGTCACTTCCCACCAGAGTTCCTGGCTTCGTCCTGGGTGGCTAAAGTGGGTCTTCACAGAAGGAGATGAATTCACCTTTTAAAGTTTTCAGAGTGGAATGCTGGAAGGCAGAAAAGCCTCTCCCTTGCTCACCCTGGCAGGTGAAGACAGGCAGGGAGGGAGAGGGTACAAGAGGCAGAGGACACCATTCTGCTACAATTGCAAACTGAGAAGGGCTGTGACGGAAAGGTGGAGAACATCATGAGCCATGACAACAGAGCAGAGGTCTTCGGCTCTCCTCTTAGTTCTTATTTCTACCTATTAAACCAAACTGCACCACCCAGTCACATAGCATAACTTCGTGGCACCACCAAAGTCCCTGAACATTTCATCAGTTCCTTTCCTCTGCCCCGTCTGTTCACAAGCTCATTACCACATGTTGATGCTGATTCCGTCCCCAACTGTGGAGAAGTTTCCATACTATCTCTAAAAGGCTCTGATTTAGGGGGAAAGTTTTAGAGCACGGTCATCTTTAAGATAACGTAGGCAAGAAGTACACCACAAGGGGGAAATGTAAAAAATAATCCAATATGCATTTTCTAAGCCTTTACTTGGGGTCAGGCCTTATGATGGAAGGAAGACACTGGATCCGTGCCTCCAAACATATCCTAGAGAGCAGTAATTCTCAAATACTATCTGAGGGGCTGCCAGTGATCTAGGAGGGTCTTCCAGATGGACAAGTCCCCTGACATTGCAAGGACTATGCAATGATAGTACCTACACTTCTGTTCCGGCGAGGATGAAAACACAGCACATCATGGGAAAGAGTGGCTTTCTTCCCATCTCTCCTTTGAAGCTCCTTTAGCAGTAACTAGAAATATGAATAGAGTAGACAGATGGGCCATACAATCTCTTGTCAACTAAAGTAGTGAGAGCCTTGAAGAAATTGAGATAATTTCTGATTTTTATCCTCAAGCTAGGGCATTCACAGATGCTCGTGGACCTACAGTGGTTTCTGCTACATTGCCAGTCTCTCACTTCTAATCCTTCAAGAGACGAAGCTGGAAAAGATGCAGTGCTGACCTTGGATAACTTTAGGAAGTCAGGAGGTTAGAAAAGGAGCATCCAAGTTGTGACTGTTCATAAAGAGAGTTCTAAGGTTCACAACTTTCTGCCATTTTACAGATGGCAAAGGCAGGCTCAGTGACCTTAACGGCTGTGAGAAGTAACTTACATACAACCTGTCTTCTGCTAAAAACAACTGAAAAACTAAAAAATAAATGAAACCGTTGATTTCGGACTTTAGACAACAGGTCTGACTGAGAAAGGAAACAATTACTCCGGTGTTCTGCCCGGAGGTATTTTCTAGATCATAGTTCAAAGAAGGAGAAGCCAAGCAGAGAACAACAATCTTGTCAAATTGAGGCGGCTGAGATTGGAATTGAAGGAGGCAGGAGTGGCTGGAATTCGAAGGGCAGAGCACCACAGACAGACGAACTATACAGAGGAAGAGCTCCAGATTTCTGCTTGAGGGTCCTCCTCGAGGCTGTTTTTCACAAAGGTTCAGGGAGATGGTAACTGAACACCAGAGACATTGAGTAAAGACCCCAGAAGGGTAATACTTTAATAATACAACTAAGATGGCCCTAGAGTAAAAGCTACCTTAGCTCTATCCTAGCAAGACTTAAAAACAAGCCTAGAAAGCATCACGTTGATCCACAAGTCACTTGACAATCTACCAAACCAAACTTCTCTTCTCTTTAAAGGAAGATGACAAAATCCAGACACTCAATAACGTAAAATCCAAAATGTCCAGCACCCACTCAGAAATTACTAGGCAAGTATTTGGAGGGGAAAAAAAAAAAGAAAAAGAAATTACTAGGCATTCGAAAAAGCAAGAATGAGACCCATAACCAAGAGAAAGAAGAAAGCCAACAGAAATAGAGAGAGAAGTGGAGGTGATGATGGGGCACCTGGGTGGTTCAGTGGGTTGTGTCTGACTCTTGATTCTAGGTAAGTGATCTTCTTACTAGGTCAGGATGACACAAAAGTTTATTCCCAAGCTGTAAGACTATCTGTGCTGTCCACCAGTATATCTCCAAGCACCAAGCTTGGCACTAATAGGCAATCTGTAAACATTCACTGAATAAATGAGTAAATATTGAAGGGCCAACTCTGATCAGTTGGAGTGCTGGACTCTCCCAGTCTTAGCAGAAAAGTATGTTGTGACCTCTTACTCATGTCTGCCGTAGTACAGCAGGGGAGAGGGGTGAGATCCCTGCATCACACTCTGCAGCTTCTCGGGAGCCACTGACACCCTAGCAAGAATTAGTTTACAAGCCATAAAGCGTTCATTTACATTCCAAGAGTCTGCGAGAAAAGCACACAGAACAGGCGCCCTGGAATTATCGGCCCAGGAAAAGACTCCGGTTTGGGGAGCAGGCATTCCAGCAGTCATGGTGAGGGCTGCCCCAGGCAAGCTTGGGTCCACCTGATACTCAGCATTACTTGCATTTGCCCTGTGTGACCCCAGGAGGGGCCACACCTCACAACCTCCTTGCCATTATCTGCAAAGGACAGCCGTCGGCCTAAAGAACATTTTCTATAACTTTACAGGGTTCAAAATCCTAAGCTAAAGAAGCATCAGCCAGCAAGTAAATGCCAGTCAAGCTTTTGCAGGTGAATTTGTTTCCTGGGCTGTCATAACAAATCGCCACAAACTGGGTGGTTTAAAACATCGTAAATTTATTCTCTCAGAGTTCTGGAGGCTAGAAGTCCAAAGTCAAGGTGTCAGCAAGGCCAGGCTCCCTCTGAAGGCGAGGGGGGCGGGGGGGGGCTCCTCATCCCATCCAGTGTCCTGTAGCCCCAGGCAGTACTTGGCCTGTGGCAGCTTCACCTCAACCTCTTCTTCCCCTTTCACATGGCTTTCTTCCCCCATGTGTCTGGGTCCTTCTCTTCTTCCTGTGAGGGCACTAATCATATGGATTAGAGCCCACTCTAATTCAGGATGACCTCAACTTATTAACATCTGCAAAGACCCCATTTCCAAATGAGGTCACGTTCGCAGGTTCTGGGGCTGGGACTTCAATATACCTTTCTGGGAGACACACCTCAATCCGTAAGACCAGGCCTCTGGGTTCCAGGACAACTCGGAAGACAAGGAGAGGGATTTTGGGGAGGTCTCGCAGGAAAACTCAACCTGGGTCTGTTTTCTCCAGAGGAAGGTCCTTTCTAATGGGGCTGGTGCAGGATATCACAGTTGCTCTCTAGAACTAAAGTCACCATGATCAGACAGAGGTATGCCTGATCCCAAAGCTTTCCCCCTGTAACTTTTGTCCCTGTAACTAAGAATTAAATTGTAAGGAAAATGGCTCGTTCTCCTTATGAACCTCACTGGCACAGGCGCCAGGGGCCCGGCTGGAATCTTGGATCTTCATCTCTCAAGCTGTGAAACCTTGGACAAGTGACTAAACATCTCTGAGCCTCAGCTTCCTCCTCTGTAAAAGGGGACCTCATCATGTTGTTACAAGGATTAACGAGGAAGGTGCATTTCAGTTGCTTAGCAGACTCTGGACTAAAGTACGTGAGTCTATTATTCCTAACATCATCAGGTCGAGGCCCCAGGCCCATCAACAAATCAAGAGAACCCAGAAATGGAAAAGCCCTTTGAGATGATGTGTCCAATTTTATTCCCACCACTAGGGGAAAAAAAGGAAGACAAATAAAGTGGCCATTTGAACTTTTTTCCTCTGCATTAATTTTCACAGTTAACTGCTGAACTGAATAAATTCTTTTCTTTTCTTAAGGACCTTTATAAATTCCATCATTAATAAAATCAGACATTCAATTAGCAGGAAACTCTGATTGGTAAGTGATCGTTTCCTCGATACCTTTCTCTCCCCTCTCTCGGCGCAGACTGCCTGGCTTGTCCCAGGCTTGGCCCTGCTGACGTTCCATTCCCCATTCTCCCCTCTTCTTCCCCCATGCCTGTCAGAGCCCCCGACAAAAGCCAGAGAAGAACACGGGCTGATTCCATTAACCTCTGTCATTGCTTAACTCTCTCTCTTAATTAACATGAGTTAATATGATTAATCAAAATAATGAGACAAACCTATTAAATTAGGGGGGTTTAAATGATAGAACTTGGCAGGGAAAGTAAAAGAGGAAGCATCAGAAGGCCCAGGTGGGGGGCGGTGAGTCCAGGGGTGAGGAGGGCAGGGAGCCGGTGGCCGGCCCAGTCCCTCCCCATCCAGCCTGGGGCTGGGGCGGGAGGGGAAGGTGGAAGACGTGGGCAGTGGCCTCTGGGGACATGCTCAGTGTTTGTGTCCATCTCGGCTTAATTATTACCAGTCCCTATACTTTTCTGGGGCCTTTCTGGCTCCTTCATAGCCTTCCCCCAACTTCTTGATTTTTGGTATCCCCGCTGGGATGTCAACTCCACATGACATCTATCCGCTCTCCCTCCGGAGGCCAGGGTGACTGGCACCCCAGCTCTGTGCCACCCAGGGCCTGAGTCTGGGGAAAGTGATATTCCCTCTTTGAGACCCAGTGAACCCACCGGCCAGGATGGGACTGGCCGGCATGCCGGGTCCACCCACATTCTTTTCTTCCTCCTTCCCCTGCTATGACTGCTGACACCTGGAGATTCTACAGTGCTTTGTAATTCTAACCACATTTCCATTTAGATCGTTCCAAGAAAACCCTAGGAGATAAGCAAGACAGGTATGATCCTGCAGATCAGTGAGGTTTTGCCAGCACGACGGAGCCCCCGTTCAGTGCCGGTCCCTGTATAAGGTCACTCAGGGCCAACGAGGTGAAGTGACTTCTCTGGGCTCCTTCAAGAGCCGGGTCTCCTAACGCCTAGGCCCATAGGATTGCTACTGCTCCCAACGCAAGTGACCGGGAGCGCCCCCGGCGCCCCCAGGAGCTCCTTTTCCTCCTCCTTATCCCCGAGCTATGCCAGAGTCTCCCACAGGCCTGGGGCTCCGTGGTCCCCAGCCGCTGGGTTGCTCAGCAGGAGGTCTATTCCAAGGGAACTGTGGCTCTCCAAAGCAGGACATCTGACATCTGACAGATGGTTTGGGCTTATGATTAGAACTTCTCATTCCCGTGAAACTGGGCCCCTAGAGCCTCTTCTGTGGTCCCTTCCGTGGCCACTCTGGCGGCAGAGGTGGTCCACAGCTCTAGACCTCTACAGACAGGTCACTCGGGGAGCAAAGCCCTTATGAAAAATCTGGAGGGAGAACCTCATTTGGGGCCTGAGACCCCCCCTAAGGGCGCCATAGAATGGTTTCTCCTCTTCTCTGGAAGCATACTTGACGGGTCTCACCAAGATCTATGGGTGTCTTCCCAGAGATGGACTGAATATTTGCAACAAAGGGGGAAACAGAGTGTCCAAAATCCCCTGCTAGAAGTCCTGCTTTCTGGAGAATTCATATTCACTTCTTGTTTATGTTTCTATAAAAGAATAGATAGAAAACTGCCCCTCCGCACTCCAAGAGAAGTAAGAGCCATGATCCGATGTCCTTATAAGCTCCCAACTCTGCCCAAAACACACACACACACACACACACACACACACACACACACACACACACGATCAGAACAACCACGCCTCCCCGCCTCCTAGGCCTGCCACTTTGCAGTCTCCGATTGTTCCAGAAGGGTACGGTGGATGGCCTCCTCATCACTCGTGAGCTGGTCTCACTCTGGGTCTGGGAGTATTCAGACAGCTGAACGACCCACCTTCGGACTCTGGCTACAAACAGTACTAGTCATTCCAAAGCAGTAGCACTTGGTGTTTACACTTCCTGGGAAATGAATGACGAGTAGAGACTATAGACACAATTGTCCCTCCAAAATTCATAAGTTGAAATCCTAACCCTCAATGTTACTGTGATTATTTAGAGAGAGCCTAGAGGGAGGGAATTCAGGTTAAGTGAGGTCATCAGGGCAAGGCCCTGATGCCATAGGTTTGGTGCCTTTATAAGAAGAGGAAGAGATACCAGCGTTCTCTCCCTCACCAGGCACGCACAGAGGAAAGGCCACGTGAAGATACAGAAAGAAGGGTGCCATCTGCAAGCCAGAAAGAGAAGTCCCACCAGAAACCAAGCTTGATGGCACCATAGGGCACCTGGGCAGCTCAGTCAGTTAAGCGTCTGGCTCTTGATTTCGGCTCAGGTCATAATCCCAGGGTCATGTGTTCGAGCCCCACATTGGGCTCTGAGCAGAGCATGGAGCCTGCCTAAGATTCTCTCTCTCTCTCTCTCTCTCCCTTTGCCCCTCTCCCCTCCACCCTCCACATGTGCGTACTCGCTTGTTCCCTCTCTCTCCCTCTCTCTCTCTCGCACACACACACAAAGGAAAAGAAAAAGAAACCAAGCCTGATAGCACTTTGATCATGGACTTCTAGCCCCAGAACTGTGAGAAAATAAATTTCTGTTGTTTAAGCCACCTGGTCAGTGGTATTTTGTTATGACAGCCTGAGCACACTGATACTGCGGGTGAGACAGTGGAACTGGGTTCTGTGGCCTGCTATCCTCCGATGCCATTTCACTATGAGTAAGAAGAATAGCGCTAGGACATTTCCAATAACAGTAATAATAACAAATACGTGATCTCATGCGGGGACTACTAACAGCCTTAAGACAACCGCCCAGTTTCTAGACTCGGACATGTGCTTCAGCCGTCCTCGGCCCTCCCCCCAGCCTCCCCTTCACAGAGTCACGTGAGGGTGTCTTTATTATACAGTCCCCCAAACTTTTACTTTGTCTCCATATTGAGTCCATACCCTCAGTGTGTGAAGACGCTAGATGCTGCCTTCCAAATGGGCTCAAGCCTCATGATTCAAAGACAGGAAACGACACACAAGACAAGAAAGTCTTCATGAAGAATCTAGACACTCCTAAAACCTTAATGCAACACGGTGATATGCTAGTAAGCCCCTAGCTAAGTCCTTCAAAGGCAGGGGCTATGTGTGTGTGTGTGTGTGTGTGTGTCTTTCCCTGGTCCTCCCCTCCCCCAGAGCATTTACGATATGCTCTATGCTAGTAAGTGCCTTCCAAACACGAGTGACTGGAACTGTGAGTAGGTGCCTCAGCCAGATTCCCAAGCTTGGGCCTCTGCGTTCTAAGGATTTCACAGACATACCCATAGAGGTTTTTCTACAAATTTCACTGAGATTGTCTTCATTGGCATGAAGAAGTCATTCCCATGCTTCCCCTTGCTGTCTTCCACTGTCTCTGGAAATCCAGGCACTGGAAAACCAGGCATCACATTCCCCAATCTCTGTGGTAGTTAGAGGTGGGCACGTGATCAAGTTTTGGCTATGGAAATGATGACCTGCTGGAACAATCTTAGAAAAACTAACTTTCTTAATCAGAGATAGGTAGGTCTGGAGCTGCCTCTTCTAATTTATTTTGATGTGAATGACCACACAATGTCTGGAGCCACAGCAGCAGTTTTATGACCTTGAGGTAATATACAACAGGCTAAAAAGTTAACACTCTTGGATGGATGATAAAAATAGAAGAACCTGGATCCCTGATGTTATTTTGACATTGCAAACCCTTCTGAAGTCTGTCTACCATAGGACTTCTAAGTATAAGCAATAAAGGTCTAGAATTTAAGCCACTCCTGGCTGGGTATTCAGTTACCTGCAGCTGAAGCACTTCTAACAGGTACAAATTATTAAATTTGTGCTTAGACTTCAATGATTATCTAAAAATTAATGTAAGCCTCTCCTGAGTCATCTGGAAGCCCACCTTACATAACTGAACACTATCTTGATATTTTAGTACTTATGTTGACATTGATGAACAGTTGTTTTCACGCCAAGGAGTACATCAGGTATCCTTTGCTAACTAAATATTTGCTATTTGAACTCAGGAATTGAATAAAATCTACATTTAAAAAAAAATAGGGCTAATACCCCTTGCTATCTGAACTCTCAGTATTTGTTACCCAAAACTGGAGAACCAGATAGTTTGGAATAATTTGGTGCTCCTTACCATATAAAATCTCACTGTATGGATTTTGAAACTGAATCAATTTCGATAGTGAGGAATACTTGCATTTTGTCTTAGGTTGACGAATAAGGAATAGTGACTACTCTAATATGCAAAGGATGCACTCGTCAAAGTAAAGATCAAATTATGCTACCTCACTGTGCCCTAGCAAACACAGACCTTATAGGAATGGGAACAGAAAGGGAGAGACTGCTGAGTTAGTACAGCACACACAGAAAAACAGGCATGGTGAGTTCAAAAGAACCTATAAAGTGGGGTGCCTGGGTGGCTCAGTCGGTTAAGCATCTGTCTTTGGCTAACGTCCTGATCCCAAGGTCCTGGGATCAAGTCCTGCATCAGGCTCCCTGCTCAGCAGGAAGCCTGCTTCTCCCACTGCCTGATGGTCCCCCTGCTTGTGCTCTCTCTCTGACAAATAAATAAAATCTTAAAAAAAAAAAAAAACCTATAAAGCAATAGTGTGCTGGAACTAGCTTGCTCTGGCTCACAAGACTTGTTACCTGTTCAGGTATTTTGAGAGCCGGTCATTAAACACAGCGATTGTGATGCGAGCCATGGTAAGACTATTTACACCATGGAAATCAGCAAACACTACGAAACAGGCTGTCTTTTTTTCTGGAGAGCCAATTTATCAGGACATAGCTTTCACTAACAGTCAATGCCATATTCGCCCTGTGAGTGCCAATTTCATTTCTGCCAATATCATCATCTAGCCCACTAATGTAGAAGTTTATTAGTTCTATCCATTTTGTATTTAATTTGTAAATTAGGTTTGGTTTTATGATTCATATAAGAGATAGAAGCATAAGGCATGTACACCAAGTTTTATATCTATATATATTTAGGTATTTTTATATTAATAATAATTTTAAGTCAAAACTGGTGTTAACAAGACACTGTTTACCCACTTAAGTTTGAGAAACAAACTTAACCCAAAGCCCATCCAGGGGAATAACCCCAGCCTGGCAAGTCAGGTCCTCCAGGATCTGATTCCACTGTGACTTTCCCCACCTTGAATTCCCTACCACTCAAGCTGGTCTCTCCCTGTGGCTTCAATAAGTTCCTTAAGGATGTGGCATTTAAAGGAGATAAGAGAAACAGAAGCACAGCACGGACCCTCTACCCCGCCCCCCTCCATGCCAGGTCCATAGGTCCTTGGAAGCCCGACTCAGAACCTCCTCCCTGCGGAGATGCCTCTCATGACTCCTGGGTGAGGGGGTCCTTCTCTCTCTGCACATACCACCTGGGGTGTCGGGTTTTGTCTACTGAAGACACTCACTTCCTCGACTAGAAGGGAAGCGCTTGCAGGCAGTAAAGTTCTAAGGGTCCTTAGAGATCCCTCTGTCAGCTTTCCTCTCCCTCCAAGTTTACTCATTATCTCATACCACTTTCCCTTCTACACCGCGAGGAAGGACTTTGCCTGTGTCTTTCCAAGCCAGCTCCTCCACCAGTGGTCTTGAACACAACCCCTGCCATCCCACTCTCTCTCCCATCAGCTCTTTTCTCTGTTCTGTGTCTTCAATTTCTTTCTCTTCCCTGAACTCCCTCCCTTGACCCGGAGTACCCTCCATTGTAGATAAAATAAAATCCACGGATATTCATCGGTGATGCCTTCAGCTGCATGTAACAGAAAACTCAACGAACATGGTTTAAACCATCATAAAAGGTATTCTTTCACATTAAGGAGAAACCTGGATGCAGGGCAGTCTCCAGGCACCATTTGGATCAGGGTCCAGCTCTCTGTCCTCAGACTGGCTTCTCTCCTGGTGGTTACCTGGTTGCCAGTAGCCACCATGGCCACACTTGATTAGTCTGATAGGACCACAAGGTCAAGTGCCCATCCCGGGATAATAAATAACGGTTGCCAGGGGAATGCCCTACACTGATGGATTAGGCTCATGTTCTTGAGTCAACCAACGCCAAAGAGGGCAGAGATTCCCATGACTGACTTAGATTAATCAGTATCCATCTGTGGGACTCTAAGTCAAAGGGTTGCACTGAGGTGGGATGGAAGCCTTAACCAAACTGAGATTCTGTTAGGAAGCAAGAAGTGGGGGGACAGAGCTTGGAAGAAAACCAACAAGTCTACTGTTCCACTCTCCCAGCTGCACTCGCTCTCCTTTTCTCTGCCTCTTCTCTCCTCTAAGTAGCCACTGCATTTGCTGGCGTCACTACGCGGAATGCTGCAATTTGGTTTCCCACGCCACCACTCTCTGAAGATGTCTTGCTAAAGTCGCTGGAGTCCTGATCTGGCTTCTTTTCAGGCTTTGACACCTCCGCCAACTCCCTTCTTCACCCTCTTCCACCCATCGCCTGATTCATACCCCTCGGCTGCTCAATCCATCCTCTCCCACGACATGCGCCTCATCGATCGGCAATGTTTAGTCCACAAACATTTTCTGAGCACCCGCCATATGCCAAGTCAGTATATCCTGCACATAACACTTTGCAAATTACCCCTGAATGCATGGTTTAGTCTCATCAGTTTTCACCTCCACAACTGCAATAACTTCCCAACTGGTCCCTCTGCCTCCAGTCTCTCCCCATCAGCAATCTGTCTTCCTCGCTCACAAATGTGATCTTACCAAATGCAAATCTGATCGTCATGTTCCCCCACTTCCATTTCTCCTGCAAGAAAAAGCCCCAAATCCCCAACACAGCGTTCAGGGACATGCCACCAGGTCCCACCGACCTCTCCTCCTCTGGAGCCCGTCCTTTTCCCTCTCGTATTTTAAGCTCTGGGCATAATGAACTACTGTTTCCCAAACACAGCATGAGCTTTCTTAACTTGGAGTTCTGCTCACATTCTTTACCTAAAATGCCCTCTCCTGCTTTTTCTGCTCAGAAAAACCCTGCTCATTTTTCAAGACCCAGGCTCCATGTCACCTGCCCAGTGGAGCCTTCTCCAACGCCAAATCAAGCACGTCCTCTGTGGTGCCAGAGCACTGTGTCCATAGCAGTAATAAGCCATTCTCGGGGTGGATTACAGATAGGTTTATGCTCACAAATTCTTGCCGGGGGAGGACCAGATCTGAATCATCATTCTGTACTAAGCACAAACGTAAGGCACAATATATGTTTTTTGTTTGTTCGTTTGTTTTTTAAAGATTTTATTTATTTATTTGACAGAGAGAGAGAGATCACAAGTAGGCAGAGAGGCAGGCAGGGGAGGGGGGAAGCAGGCTCCCCGCTGAGCAGAGAGCCCGATGCGGGGCTCGATCCCAGGACCCTGAGATCATGACCTGAGCCGAAGGCAGAGGCTTTAACCCACTGAGCCACCCAGGCACCCCAAGGCACAATACATGTTTGAAGAATTAAATTGAACTAGTTATTTCAGCCTTCTCGTTTTACAGATGGGGAAACTGAGGGCTAGAGAGAAAGTGACTTGCAATGGTCATTCTATGTATTTAATCAGAATTCTTTGGTGCAAGTAGGAAAAAAAGAGGATTTTTTTTTTTTTTGGTGGGGGCATAGGGGTGGTGCTCACCAAATGGAAAATTCTCTCTTCAAGCACAAGTTTTGTTAAGGATTCCTGAAGTCTTATCAAGAGCTGATTTGTCAGCTCTGCTTCCCTCTCTGTTGGCTTCAATCTCTGGCTCAACAGCCACATGTTGCTACACGTTGCTGCTACAAGCCAAGGAGTGCCGGGAGCCACCAGAAGCTGGAAAAGGCAAGGAAAGTCTTTCTGAGAGCCTTCAGAGACCAGGGTCCTTCTGATGCTTTGATTTCAGACTTCTGGCCTCCAAAACTAGGAGAGTAAACTCTGTTGTTTTAAGCCACTGAGTTTGTCATTTGTTCCAGCAGTCGCTGGGAGCTCGTGCCACAAGGGACCACATGGTGCTGGAACTCCTCAACATCTCACTATCAAGGTCAGTACCCTGGTGGTGATATTGTCTCGCTGTTCTGCAAGACGTTACTCCTGGGGGAAACTGGCTGAAGGGTACATGCGATCTCTCTATAATCATTTCCTACAATGGTATATGAATCCAGTTATCTCAAAATCAATTTAATTACACAAATTTTCCTCTGAAAGACGTGCGGTAAACAGATGGGAGGGGGGCTGGAGAGGAGGCGGAGAGACTCGCTGGGCATCGCTGCCGCGGTTCAGCACGGAGGTGATAGCACGCAGACCAGGTGGTAACCAGGGAGACGGAGAGACAGGGATGGGTGGGGAGAAAATTGGAAGGTAAATGTGATAGCAGCACTCAGGGACTTATCGTGGATGGGAGTAGCGGAGTAGTGATGTCCATGATGACTCTGAGCTTCTTTGACTAAGAGAACGGCCAAGGCTTTACCAGGGGCCTCTTGAGGGAAAAGCACATTTGGAAAAGAAAGAATGGGAAGCCCAGCATGCTCAGGACAGAACAGCGTGAAGGACGAATTTACCAGTTTTTTCTGAGTTGGCAATCCAGTGCTCTCTAACCCCACCTCTGTCTGCATTTCACACCCTTACTGCCCAAGAGAGATTCTGATTGGGTCAGTTTGTCATAATCCAAAGCAAAGCATCTCTACTGGGCAGTCGTGTGCCAAGCCACTCATGTGCCTTCCCTGTGATCACTGACCATCTTCTCTTGGGCACTGATGCCTACTCATGAGGCACAAGACAACCACTTAGTGCAGAAGACTGGGACTGTGGTACAGCAAGAGCTTAGGGTTTCGGGTGTCTCTAGAACAGCCACTGGAGCTAAGCAGAGATGGCTGAGGATGGAGGAAGATTGCTTTCAGAGATTCTCTCCAGTCATTGACCAGGCAGACAAGGAGAACCAGAACTTTCCACACCCACTCCAGCTTTGTTTCCTGATAAGAAGGAAGGAAAGTCTTTCAGAAGAATAAAGGCGGTGGACTATATCTGATTTCAAGACTCACCATAAAGCTACAGTAATCAATATGTGTAATATTGGCATTGATATAGACAATTAGATCAATGAAACAGAATAGAGAATCCATACATAGATCCACACACATGAACACCTGGTTTTTGGAAAAGGTGTAAATACCATCCAGAGAATAGTTTTTTCAACAAACGGCACTGGAACAACTGAATATTCATATGGAAAACAAATGAACTTTAATCCATACCTCACACCATACACAAAAAACAAACAAAAACCTCAAAATAGATCAGAGACCTAAAAGTAAAACCTAAATCTGTGAAACTCCTAAAGGAAAAAGCAGGTTTTGGGATCTTGGGTTTGCAAAGACTTTTTAGATAAGATGCCAAAAACATGATCCACTAAAACAATGGTAAGTTAGACTTTGTCAAAATAAAAAGTGCCAGTCTTTGAAAGATGCTGTTAAAAGAAAGAAAAAACAAGCAACAGACTGGGAGGAAATATTTGTAAACATATATCTGATAAAGGACATGTATGTAGAATAAAGACCTTTCAAAATAATGAGAAAATGAGCAAAAGATTTGAGCAGACACTAGCAAAAAAGATGTACAGATGGCAAGTAAGCACATGAAAAGCTGTTCAATTATTTTTAGTTGGAAACTAAACTATCATTATTCATTAATGGTAATTAATGACGCTTAAGCTCTCATTAGTCATTAGGAAAACGCAAGTTAAAAACCACACACCTATTAGAATATCTAAATTTAAAGGAATGACTGTATCGAATCTTGGCAAAGATGTGGAGCAAACGGAATTTTCAACTAGTTTGGAAAACAGCTTGGCAGTTTCCAAAATAAAAACAAACAAATGAACAAAAAGTCATATACCTAATATATGATCCAGCTTTCTACTCCTAGATATTTACACAAGAGAAATGAAAACATATGTTCATATAAAGGCTTGTACATGAATGTTCCTGAAGCTTTATTTACAATATCCCCAAACTGGAAACAAACCAAAAGTCATCAATAAGTGAGGGAATAAACAAATTGGTATACCCATATAATGGAATACTACTTGGCAATGAAAAGGAATGGACTTTTCGTGCATACTACAGTGAATTACAAAATAATTATGCTGAGTGAAAGAGTAAGACAAAAAGGAACGTGTAATGTATGTTATCATTTATGTAGAATTCTAGAAAATGCAAACTAATCTATTGAGTGACAAAAAGGGCATCAGTGGTTGGCTGGATACAGGGTGAGGTGGAGAGGTGCAGAAGGGGGTTATTACAAAAGGGCATGAGGAGACTTTGGTGGAGGGGACAATTGATATGCTAATTATCTTGATTGAGGTGATGGTTTCATTGGTGTATAAATATGTCAAAACATCCAACTGTATACTTTAAATACGTACCATTTTTGTATGTCGATTATGCCTGAATAAAATTGTCTTTAAAAAAAATCTAGCAAAAAAAACAAAACAGAGCCTTTCTCCCCTCTGTGCCCTCTGTCGCTGCCCTCATCCATCACAGAACTTACATGCTACTAAAAAACAGGGGCTATGTTTTCTGTCCCCACAAGCCAGTCACTTATAATTAAAGAGCAGTCTTTTGGGGGATAAGCTTGGGTGCAGGAGAAAGAAGACAGGCAAAAGATTCTTTATCAAAGTCAAGGCAATTCCTTAGCAAATTCCTTCCCATTTGCCTGGAACCAAACAGATCTAGGTATAAATTATGGCCCTATGATTTAGCAGTTTTTTAATTCCTAACCTCTCTAAATCTCTGTTTCTCTACCTGCAACAATGGGATCATGATACCACGCAAAGCATGCTGGAAAGATGAAGTAAAGTTCTATTTACAGAGACTGACGTCACAGAGTAAATGCTTCCTCCATCCAGAGAGGCAGTATCTAGAAAGGGGACAGGCCTGGAGTTCAAAATGGAAAAAGTTGAGTTCCAGTTCTAACTCTGCTGCCAAGCCCTTATATGACCTTGCTGCTTGTCTGAGACGCCGTCCACAGTGGACAGAACATATGAGCTCTCCACTCTAGCAAGTTCTCGAAGCCCCTGTTGAGGATTCAGTTCGATCAGCAGTCTGCAAACTATAGCTCTCAGGCCAAATCCAGCCCATAACTGCTTTTGTAAGACTACAAGCTAAAGAGGTTTTTAACATTTTAAATGGTTGAAAAAAATTTTTAAGGAATAATATTTTATAACATGGGAAAATTATATGAAATTCAAATTCCATTGTCCATGAATAAAGTTTATTGAAATAGCCCACTCCCATTTGCTTACATGCCTGTGGCTGCTTCAAGAGACCACGTCGGAACAGAGGAGTGACAGCTGAGACCATACGGCCTATAGAGCCTAAGTCTTTATGACTTTCACAGAAAAAGTTTGCAAACTCCTGTAGGTCTTCAGAAATAGCATGCTTGTCTTGCTACTGACTCACTTCCCCGCAGAAAAGCATTCAGTGTCTTGAGATTTAATGTTATGCCCTTAACTTTTATAGGGTTCATAAGAAACATCCATTTGAATGGAACTTCTGTGTCTTTTGCAATAAATATTTCCTTGAATTTTATGCCAAGAAAGAAGTTTGTCTGCAATTGACCTTATATATGTCATTTTATTACCCCAGTATAGCTGGAGCATTTTAAGTGGCAGACAGAATAACTTCAGATTATTTTAAATTATATTAGCAGACAATTCCTTATTTTAATGATTATGCATTTATTATGTATGTGTTTATCCTCTATCTGGAGCTAGTGATGGTGGTTTTCCAGTTATAAAAATATCAAGCTTTCTTTTTAAGTAAGTGAAACAATTGTGTTAATTTTTTTTAAAAAGCAAGTCATTAACAACTTGGGTAGACAGGAAAGGCAAAAAAATAAATGGCTGCTTAAGAACAATGAAGGTTTAGAAATACCATAATCGACAACAGGAACATCTTTTCCTTTTTACCATGGTTGCCAGGAAGTTCAGGATCCGAGGTAGTGCCCATTTGCAGAAATATCCAGCGTTCTGTAATCTATCTCATTCTACTTCTTTCCATCTGACTTTATTAGAGCATTGACCACAACATATAGTTTCTGTTGGCTTAATATGTCTGTCTTCCAAGCAAAATGGGAGCTTGGTATCCCATCACGACTATGTACTCAATTCTAGAACATGTCAGAGAGACAGAAAGAGGTGGGAGATTAACAAAGGAATGAAGGGATGAAAGGATGCATGAATGGTAGTGTTTATTTCCCTACTCTTCTCATCAGCTAACCGGGAGGGATTCCAGACAGCAAGTGGCAGAAAGGGTGAGATACTCAGCCTACCCTAGGGAGAGGAGCCTCCGAAGTTCTGGCTGGGTCCTCCACCTGTCTGAGAGACATGGGGTTGGGGGGCAGCTTAGTGGCTAATGAGTGCCAAGTATATCCCACCTGCAGTATCTCCATCTACACAATAATCCTGTGCAAGTATATACTGTTATTATCCCCATTTGGTATTAAAACCAGGCCTAGAAACTTGGATTTCATAGATCGATAAGATACTCAAAAACTCAGGCAGTCCCCCATATGGATGTTGCAAACACCCATTTTCTTAAGTAAGGTCAGTGGGAAGAACTACTTACTGTCTACCATTACCCTTATTTCATAAAAGAATGGGCATCTTAACAATTAAATGGGAGCACGTGGGTGGCTCAGTTGGTTAAGCATCTGACTCTTGGTTTTGGCTCAGGTCATGATCTCAGGGCTGTGAGATCGAACCCCACATTGGGCTCTGCATTGGGCATGGAGCCTGCTTGGGATTCTCTCTCTCTACCTCCCCCCCCCAAAAAAAAACCAATTAAATGAAGGAGAGAGGAAATGGCCTCGAATAAAGAATAATTCTTTGTATTGAAAAAAAAATTAGCTTTAAAAGAAACCATCGCATTGTCCTTAATGTCCTTGTTTCCCACGATCAAAGAAAATGTTGGCATAAGATGGGGTAGGATGAGTCAGGGAGCCCCATGACAGACCACAGGGAGATGAGCTCAGGCGAGCTGGGCAAAGCCTCAGGGTGGTGCAGAGGCAGGTGTGCCCACTGTGGGGCACCTGGGCCGGCACGCGGGACAGAGCCTGGGGACACCCTCAAATGAGACATTGCAGATGGCGGATATTAGTGTCCATGCCAGGTATCTGCCCCAGCATGCCAGAGAAATAGAGGAGTTTGAACCTGGAATGCACCTGGGAGGTCATCCCATCCAACCCCTGACATCGCAGAGAGGGACATTCAGTCTCCAAGAGGTTAAACCGTCTCACAGAACCACGAGGCTGCCAGGCACAGAGCCAGGATTCCAACCCTGGTCTCCGTCTCCCCAACCAGTACCTTTTCTGCCACACCGCTGGTACCAGCGAGAGCACAGAAACTCTGCAGAAAGGATGCTAGCTACGAGGGCATCTACTTCTAATGGAGTATATGGTCATTTGCCGGCTCCAAGGTACCAAAAGGACATACTTCCTGGGAAAGGACAGTTTCCCCCCCCCCACAACATGTATCAGCAATCACAGATCTTGAACGTGCTGAGGACCCATGTGGTGAGAAAACCAGCCCCCCATCCCCCACCACCAAGAAGCCGCTAGATGAGTTGACCCAAGACTGCGCGGTAGCCCGCAGGGTTGGGGTCCTGGGCTGAGAGAGACTGTACATTCCCCAAGTTCTCCCCCTGGGAGAATACTCACTGGGCTTGCCAGCCCGAGCATGGGGACATGGTGGGTTGACCTGTTCCATTGTGTGTTCTCCCGTTCCTCTTGAATCCATTGACATCTGACTCCCACTTCTTTCCTAAAACTAGTCCCACAAAGGTCATTAATGACCTTTGAATGGCCAAAGGCAGAGACCTCCCTTTCAGCCCACAATCCACGGGGCCTCTGCTCAGCATGGGACCACGTGTACACATGTTATTACAGGTTGTAAGCTAGTGACATCCCCTCGACCCAAGAGCACAAGCCAACGGTTCAGGTATCCTCAACTCCTTGCTCTGCCCTACTCCTCCTGTCCAAGCTCTTGTCCAGCCTGTCCTTACCTCCAACAAAGCACCTCTTAACATTCTGGGCCCCTCTGGAAGCTCTACAGCCCTAACTCGTTGCACTCCTCACTCCCTGGACGATGCATTGGCTTTGCTGTCCTCCCTTCTGCCCACCCCCAGTCCTTCCCCACTTGGCCGATGGGTAACTGTCTAAACCAGAAGCCAAAAGACTACACTCGGGCTAAGGGAGGCTGAGTCCACCCGCCACCGGTTTTTCTATTTTTAAATGGTTATCAGTGCCTACAGAGGATCCTCAATTTTCCTCTTAGCCCACAAAGCCTGAAATATTTACTCTGTGGCCCTTTCCGGAAGAAGTTGGCTGACCTTTGTTATAAACCCAGAACTGTTTGCTGCCCTGCTTCTCCTCACCCGGGCCAAACTTCAGTGCAGACCAGAGTCCCCCAAAGCACTGACTGAAATGCAGATTTCTGGGCCCCACCTCCGAAAGATTCTGGTTCAGTGGGCCTGGCGTGGAGCCTGGGGTCTGCATTCTAACAGATGCCTGTTGCACACACCCCAGATGCTTCCCATGTAGGTTCTAATCACGGGTCCAAGTCCACACCTTGTGAAATTCCACTCCACCTACAGAGACAACCAGAAGGTCCTGAGACCCTCCCGGCATCTTCGTGCCTTTGCTCTCACAGTCATGTCGGCCTGGGAAGTCTCGGCAAACGCCTTTCTCTATCAAGGCCCAACACAAAGGCCACAGCTTCCCAGACCTGCACCTCCGCCCCTTGCAGTCACTCCCACCCCCTCCTCGGCCCTGCTCCCTAAAGCAGCTGACCCTTGACAATCCAGATGGTGTGCTTATATGTCCGTCGCAACTACCACGTGTGAGCTCGTCATGTGAGACCTCACTTCATGGTGCCCCCAGCCCCAGAAGAGGAGGCGCTTGGCCAATATTCAGTGACTCAATGAATGGGCAGATGGACTGGTTCCAAACTGCCACAGGACGCAGTGCCAAGTCAGGGCTGGAGTCTGAACACCAGTCCCCGGCTCGGGTGACCTTCGTGCCCTTCCATCGGCTGCCAGAGCAGAGGTGTTCAGAACCAGGGCTGGCCTGGGTGTGAATCCCGCTCCGTACCTCGCTCGCCCTGTGACCTTGAACAACTTGTGCAAGCTCACCGAGCCTCATGACCTCATCTCTAAAACGAGAAAGATGATACTAATAGCACTGACCTCATGGAGTTGCTCTGAGGCTTCGGTGAACAGTCCACAGAAAGCCCCTCGGCACGTGGGAAGCATCCGGCGCCTGCGCATCGTGGTCCTTCATCCATCATCTTCCGTTGTCCACGCCAGGCATTCGCCCCAGGGGAGCCTGACAGGAAGCCGAGGCTTTCTAGGGAAGAAACAGCAGGGGCTGTTCAGACTCGGATCATAGGGTCAGCCGACCCCATCCCTCTTGTCATGGAAATCCCCCAGGAAATCCTCCTTCAGGGGAAGCCTTGTTGAAGTGACCCGGAACCCCAGGAGTGGACAGACTCCCCAGCTCCTAAAGCTCCTGGAACCCAGCCCCCAGGCCATCCCAAGAAATGCACCCCACAAACACCCTCTTCCCAGGAGTGTTAAGGCAGAGGCGTTTCCGGAGACAGAGGACACTCGGCGGGCCTGGGCCAGGGCCAAGGGCGGGGATCCGCAGAGGATGCTGGCAGTGTGCCCGCCAGGGACAGCAGTCGGCAACACCGCACACTTGCCGTGCTCCGTCGGGAAGCACACACCGGGGCAGATGCCGCCGACCCCAGGGCGGGGGTTTGACGGAGCTGCAGCAGGAGCCCCAGTTACCCACGGTGTGGGCCTGCCCAGCAGCCCGTGCGACACAGCACACCCTTGTGTGGCGAATCCAGGAAGGGTACTTCCCACGCCGGGTGGTCTCTGGGATCCAGAGACCAGGTTCCAGACTCCCCCACAGCTGCTGACACTGCCATGGAGCCCACAGGGCTCCAGAATCGGAGAGACTTGAGTCACCCTTGGTCTAGTACGCTCTTTAGCAACCCTTCTTCACTGGCACAACCAGAGATCTAGGAGTTGACCTTGATGCTTCTCTGTCCCTTACCCCCTGCTCCCCCTCCACCTCCATCACAGAACGCTGCCATTTTTACCTCCCAAGGATCTCTGCCATCGGCTACCCCCATTCCCAATCTCACTTGCTCTGGTCAATTTGTTTCTCTTTTTCTTTTGCACATAATGTTTTCCAACATCCCGAAGCTTCCTTACTTATTATGTTTACTGTTTGTCTCCCCGCTTGCCAAAATGTCAGCTCTGTGAGGACAGGGTTCTTTGCCTGTTTGGTTCACTGAAAAGCACCTGGCACATAGTAGAAAATATTCATGGGCTGATCCTCCAGGAGCAGCATGTCCTCTCTGAACCACTACACTACCCTCCCGTGTGGCCCATGGTCGCCTACTCTGGTCCATTTCCAATCTACTCCCCGGTGTAGCACCTTCACTAACGCAAAGCGATCTCATGTCTGCTCTGTGCTGCTCACGCCTGTGCTCAAAGACTCAGACACATCTCTGGTTTCCCATGGCTCTCAGGATAAAGTCCAGGCCCCCTGACATGGTCCCCTGGGTGGCCTGTTTCTGGCCTCTATGCTCCCCACCCTCCCTGCTCTCCTCGCTCCAGCCCCACTGGCCTCCCTTCAGCTCTACCCATTTACCACAGGCCCTGAGATCATGAAGATTCTGTGTGTGGAACAATCCTCCCTCCCTTCTTCACCCCTGCTCATCCTTCAGCTTCCAGCTCTGGGTGGTCTTCTCTGCACGGTATGCCACCCTGCACTAGGATAGACCCTCCATCATTAGGATCACCTATGCCATCAGGGACTTCCCCCCCACAGCACTTGTCATGGTCACATTTAAACACCTCTCTGTTTGTTGTTTGGTAACATCTTTCTGCTTGACTATCCTGGAAGCTCCAGGAGGGCAAGACTGCTTTCCGTGCTCACTATTCTACCCCCAGGGCCTAGCCATGTGCCAGGCACCTAGTAGGCATTCAATAAACATTTGCCGAACGAATGAATGAATGAATGAAAGAATGAAGTGAGGAATCCAAGGCCCAAAGAACAGTCATGGCTTGCTCACACTGAAAAAGCCCAGCCTGGAGAGGACGGTCCCGGGCTGGGAACACAGACGTCAGGATTCTGCCCAGAAGTCATCCACTTCTCTTCCACAGGGAAGTGACAAGGGCCCCCTCCAGCCAGCAGGACACGTAGCTGGCCGGCCCAACCAGACAGGGGGATGGCACTCAGGCCTGCCTTTAGCCCTTCCTGAAACAATATCTCTAGGCAGTCAAAACAGGAGGTCAATGTTTTGGAAAATATATTCCACCGTAAATTCTCCTCTTGGAGATTACAGTTTGTATCTGCATATGGGAAGCTCCAAAAAATCTAGAGATCAAAAACAAATGGTTTACAATAAGCAGAGGATTTTCTTTGTACGAAGGAAAGCATTTCTGCACACAACCCGTCCACAGGGCTTGGAAGCAAATCCCCCAGAAGGTCACCTCTAGGCACAACCAAATGGACGCTCATTGTTTCAAAGAAAATTAATCAAATCCTACTCAGTTTCAGGCTCCACGACAACAGCAGAGGGAAAACCAAGCAAGACCTTCCCTCCAGGAGCTTACATTCTAAGAGGGAAAATGCCAAACACAAACCCAATGAAATGGTGAAAAAACCAACTGGCCACAGATAGAAATCACAGTAAATGATGAAGAAGGAGCACAGGCCGAGGCTGACTGGGGGGCGGAGATCTGAGGAGGTGACCACAGGTGACAGCGAGAGGCACTGGGCCAGTCTGACGGGAAGGCCAGGCCCCCACACCCCAGGAATCCCACCCTTTCGCTGTGAATCAGCTTGAGACAAATTCTAGTCCCTTCTGATGTATTTCCACATGCCTCGCTGCCACCACCCGAGCAAGAAAACACAGGTCTCTCCTGGTTACGACTTAGGGAGAGTGACGTAGGGGCTCCGTGTTGTCACATTTCAAACTCATCGTTTCTGGATGAAAAAAACACATACAGAAAGGAAGGTGCCTCTTCCTGGGCATAATCTTGAAAACCAAGCAAGCTTAAGGTATAATATCCCACTGAATGCATTAAAATGTTTCTGGCGAGCAAAGGAATTGCTTAAATGGAAAATAATTGTTGAGGAGCCATTATTACTAATTCAAGATGTGTCGAATGACATTGAGGTGTTCTATTTAATGTTCTGTCATTACTACCATCTTTTAGAGAATATAAAAATAAGCGTTCCTTTGATGACCTGAATGCCCATACCTATTTTCCTCATAATATCTTATGACCATCCACCTGGAATTCTCCAACCTTGGGAGCTGTCAAGAACATAGCCCTCACTGCTGAGGAGGGGAAAGCCGGTGACATCCGGGTCCTAGATGGGCCTGAGGCTGTTGGAATGGTAGGTAACTTTCCCAGAGATTTGGCAGAGCCGGCTGTACCAATGGACGGGCTGCCCATCACATGCTCGCCTCACGTGCAGTTCTGCTTTGCGTGAGGCAGTAAGGAGGGAAACGGGCTGCCGGGTCTGGGATCCCACCCCATAGCCTGCCCTGGTTGACCCTCACCTCAGAGTGTGAGTGTTTCCCCGACATTGAAAGGACTCCTGAGTGCTGCAGAGAACTAGCTGCAGAAAAATAAGGCTAGCCTGACCCCTTGTGGTGTGTAGCTTGCAAAGTCCACTTGTGGCGATCCGGAGAGGACAGGCAGAAGACCGGGTTCAGTGTGAATGTGGGCCTGCACTGGATGGCACAGCGGACCCCAGAAAGATATGTTCTCCCAATGTGACCCTATTTGCATAAAGGGTCTTTGCAGATGAATTAATATGACGGATTTGGAAAAATGAAATCAGAGTGCCTGGGTGGCTCAGTCGGTTAAGCATCCGACTCTTCATCTTGGCTCAGGTCTTAATCTCAGAGTGGTGAGTTTGGGCCCCACATTGTGCCCCACCCTGAACGTGGAGCCTACTTAAAAAAAAAAAAGAAAGAAATCATCGTGGATTACTCAAGTGTCCTTAGAATACAGAGACACCCAGAGAAGGCCATGCGGAGATGGTGGAAGAAACTGGAAGCAGACGGCTATAAGCCAGCGAATGTCAAGGATGGCCAGCAGCCGCCAGAAGCTAGAAGAGAGGCATGGAACGGATTGCCCCCCCAGAGCCTCCAGAAGGAACCAACCCTGCAGATAAACGTTGATTTTGGACTTCCAGCTTCCAGAACTATGAGAGATTACATTTCTGCTATTTGGAGCCACCCAGTATAGGGTGATTAGTTGAGGTGTTCCTGGAAAATAAATACAGTGCCCTGTAAATTCAAGACGGAGTTAAGGGACAGGAAGCCTCAAAGCCAGCGTTCTCCAAATGCTGGTCTGTGGCGGGGGTGCCTCAGGACCTCTTACGGCACTTATTAAAACAGATTCCTGATTCTGGATTAGATCCCAGGAGTAGGGGCTCTGAAATCTGGACATTCAACAAGCTGTCCTTAGCCAGTTAGTTCTCCTGCACAACCAATTCTGGGAGCTGCTGCTCCGAACAGCTCAGGGATAAGCTTTGTGGTCATCATTAGCGCTGGTCACTGAGTATTTAGAGCTCCTTACCTTGCAAGCTCAGGATAAGACTATGCTTCCTGCCCCTGCACCCCATGGTCAGGTGGGGTCAGGTGACTAGTTTGGACTAAATGATCTGTGAGTCAAAGTGTGGCATGTCACTCCCAGTGCAAAACACTGCAGAGCTCTTTCCCCGAGGTCTTAGCAGCCTCGTCAGCCTGGGTCCCTGAGTGATGGAGCAGAGCCGTGTACCTCTGGGGTTTTAAAGCCATTGAAAAGGCAGGTTGTTTCCTACTGCAGAATAACTCCGCCTACCCTAACTGGCTTAAAGATGAAATATTTTATTTCAACTTCAAGTCGAGCTCCCTAAAGCATAACTGGGATACAGAGACATTTTTTGAGTACTGCAAATGATTCGCTTAGCACGCCGCAGGCTCATTAGAGGGCACGCTTCTATTCTGGGGGTCGCTGAGCTGAACTAACTCAGTAATAACACCCAAACCAATTCCACAAGTTGCTTTTCTTGCTGTTTTCTTAATTCACTAAAGTATTCATTTTCTAGCCGGTGTCAAACCTTACGAGGCCTACGAATCACCGCAGGATCTTGTTAAAAATACACACTATTACAGTTCAGTGGTCTACGATGAGTTCCATTCTGTATTTCTAACAAACTCTCAGGTGTTGCCAATTCTGCTCATCTGCGGACCACACTCTGAGTAGCAAGGTTTCAGGGAAGGCTTCTGTACAAAAGTAATTACTGAACTAACAGTTAAATTAATTTTATAACATCCATAATTATGGTAGTGCATGTCTGGAAAGCTAGCTATAGTTTCATGCGTGTGCAGTTAGCCTCATCGTGGCCTTGTCTGTGAGGGAGACCAAGCAGGCATTCTTACACTGAGAGAGATGAAGAGACTTTCTCAGGGTCACAAAGCTAGGAAATGCCAAAGGTCAGACTAGGGCACAAACCATGTTTATTCTCTAGCAGTGCCTAAGGAACAGTCCGCAAGATTTCATCCGTGTTTCGAATATCCAGCAAGATTCTAAACATAGCGCGCGTGTGCATATGTGACTGGAAACCACTGCAATTTCAAATTCTTTGGTCACTTCAAATGAGCCTCTCAGTTACACGGTGCACCGCCTTAGGGTGTCCTGTTTCACGGGGAAAGCACTGCCCTCTAGTGGACTTCCAGAGCATTAATGGCAGGACGCAGCCTGGGTTCCGGCTGTGCAACTTGACCTCCAGGGCTCCTGCTCTTTTAATCAATGCAAGGGCTAGACTCTGTGTAAGAGATCCAGGCACGACCTAAGTCATGGTCCTTACCTTGTCGGGGCTCTTGAGGCAGGGGCAGCCATATAAAATTTTGCATGAAGCAATTTGTTCAGAGTGCAAAGTCTGTGATCAGAAGATGTGCGTACATTTGAACTTTTACTAGTTGTGTGGCCTTGAGCAAGCACTTGACCTCTCCGATCCTCAATCTCCTCATTTATGAGAAGAGGACACAAATAGGCTTGCCTAGCTGGGTCACTGGGATAAAGATGAGAGATTGTCTTAAAAACCTGCAGGACTTGGGGTGTCTTGGGGCGGGGGGGGGTGGATTGGGCAGTTGGTTAAACGTCTGCCTTCGGCTCAGGTCATGATCTCAGGGTCCTGGCATTGAGCCCCACATCGGGCTCTCTGCTCAATGGGGATTCTACTTCTCCTTCTCCCTCTGCTCCTCCTCCCTGTTTGTGCTCTCTTTCTAATAAATAAATAAAACCTTAAAAAAAAAAAAAAAAAGGCAGCAGGATTTGAGAATGAAGATGTAGGGAAGGAATGAGGTCATGACTTCACAGCAGCACCGATACATCAGGCCTGGTTCACAAGGGGCTGGTGGGGAGACAGCCAGTGCAGTGGGGAGGGGAGATGACATTTACCTGCGTGCCTGAGAAGACACTGGGATCCTGTATGGCAATATCCAAGACAGTGGGAAGGAGATGTGGGGTGAGGGGTGCAGCTCTGAAAAGGCAGGGCACTGGAGGGGCAGGTGTGCAGGTGTGGAGCTCAGGTCCCTGGCCTTAACACTCAACTCAGCCAGTGATCAAACCTCTCAGCGTCTCAGACACCATGCCCCGGGAAACTGAAAATAACCACGCTCAGTATGAGAATAAAATTATTAGTGCAGGCACATGGGTTCTAACATCTACTGAGTGCTTTCTGTTCACTGGAATATTACCTCCACTGGGGCGGGGGCTCTGATTATTTCTCTGTCTCCTGGTGCAGAGGAGGCGTTCAAGAAATAATCATTGAACAAACGAGTGAATGAATGAATAAATGGAGGAGTTGTCATAGGATTGATGGACTGAGAGGCTTTTGAGGGGAGAATCGACGGGAGAAGCCAGAAGGCTGAGCCTCAAATGTTGCCAGTTAGGGGCCAAAGGTCACCCTCCAACCAGGCTCATTTTAGAAGCATGAAATGGAGGTTTTCCCGTGGAAAGGACTAGGGCAGTGTCAACTGGGACAACGTCTGGAGGGAGACATTTTGGGGTTTTGCGATTGGGGAAGGTGGAGAAAGTGCTACTGGCATCTAGTGGGGAGAAGTCAGGGATGCTGCTCAATGCACAAGACAGTCTCCACGATGAAGAATCATCTGTCCCCAAATGTCAGCAGTCTGAGGCTGAGAAACCCTAGACTAGACTTGGGTGTCCAAAGGATCCTACCTAATCCCAGTTGTGTTTCTCACTAGCTCTGTGGTGAGCAGAGTCAAATCCTTGCTCTGAGTTTCCTTCTTTATCTGTAAAATGGGGACATCAATACCCTCGAGGGTTGTGGGAAGGCAAGAAATAGTGTGTTCACAGCACCTGCCATGTGGCGGGCTCATGTGAAATCCTAGTATCACTCACACAAAAGGACGCCTAACACAGATGAAGCCTCATCTCCTGGACAAATTACTGAGGCTGAATCCTGCTTACAGAGCTTGATCCACGTCACTTTGAAGAGGTCAAATTCATTCACTCTTAGCTGCCGCCATCCCACACACAACTACAATCATGTTAATCTTGGTGAGGCTCCTCCTTTCATCTGGACCGAGAACATGGAAGGTGGTGCGGAGCCGGGAATGACTGGACGGGACACCAGAGCAAAAAACGGGCTGAGACTCCTCTGCTCATAGCTCGTAATAGCTCGTAACCTTGACCCAAGCAAAAGTTAGCTGGCCTCAGTCCCCCACTTCGACGGCCTGGCCACCAGAGCATGCCTCGAATATGAAAGAAGCTGACAAATGCCACTGAAAGCTTTTAAAACAGCTGCCTCTGCAGCAAAGAAAACAAGGCATCTGGGTAAATTCTAGTGGAGGTTACGTCCGCTTCCACGTTAGTGTTAATGAGTGTGCAGATGGATGGCCTGGGGTGCACATGACACGCCCTCCTTGCTGAACGCACCCACGGAGCCCCCCTAACACTTGGGGGCCAGACCCTGGCTGGCCTTTCTCGGGCCTGCTCCAGCTGTGGTTTACAGATGACTCTGGCCTGATCGACCGCCCCTTTGTTTCCTGAGGACAGACTCGAACATCAGTTCTTTCCTCTGCCCTGAATGTCTCCTAGAGAATGCACAGGGAACCGGGCTGGGGAGGGGCAGGAATCAGGGAAAGTCGGGCGGGGGTGGGGGGGGAAGAAATAAGGAATAGATAAGAAATAAGATTCCTGAGCCCCTCAACCAGTAACATAGCTAACATTTTCCGAGCCCTTACTTGATATCAGACGCTGTACTGTACTTGCTATTCAGCCCTTCAACACAGCCAGGAGTTCGGTTTAAGGATGTCTACTTTACAGAAATCAAGTGTGCTCCAAGAATTATGCTCCCTCAGCTCAGCTCGTTCTCAGTCTAATCAGTAACTATGACCGTGCGGTTGAGGGGAAGTGGACTTACACGAGATCCTCCCCGCCCAGCACTTGTGTGAGTGTGGAGGGGAAGGAGGACATTTTTTGCCCATTCGGATAGCTGGTTAGTCACAAGGACTAGGGGAGAGGGGAAGGCCACTGGTATTTAGTTGGGGAAGACAAAGAGGCTAAACATCCTATGTTGTAAAGAATAACACTCTGGTGGAGAAACAGTGCAACCTTTGACCCTCAGCTTCCCCCACTCTGTAGTGTAGACCACGTCCCCTGCACGATCGGGTTATAATGAGGGTCGAATGACAGGTCATCTGGACTCCCCCAGGGCAGCAGACAAGGTCAGAGCCCCAGCCACACCCCCAGGCTAAGTACCAGTTGTGAGCAAGCTGGCCTCACCTCTGCCTAAAGGCATCTGCATCTTTTTCCAAGAGCTTCTGTGGCCCAGAAGGTTTGCTGCCCCCCCCCCCCATGACAAGGCAAGCTTGAGGCATGCCACACCCTCAACAAGACTGCTGGAAGCTGCTGTTTAAGAGGCTCGTGTGCACACTGTTTCCAGAGTTCTCCAGCAGGACTAAGCTCCAGTGTCCTAGGGTGGTAGCCAGCTTCCTTCCCTTCTCTGTATCACTGGCCCTCTCCTTCTCATGCTTCCTGGGATAACCTCCCAGTTAACCCATTTGCTCCGAAACCCTGTCTCTGGGTTGCTTCTTGGGAAACCCTATTTAAGACACTCACTGAACAGTTGAACGTTAATTTCCTTTCCTCTGTATCCTTGTTGATTTATATGTTTTTTCAATCTAAACTCCTAGTATGAAAGGGTGTGTCTCCTTTCGTGGGTCTTGTTGATTTTAATGACTGTGGATGGCGGATTATGGTAGTTCCTCTCTCTGGCTCCACCGCCAAACCAAGGAGGAGAGGGGGGCCCTTGTGGGGCAACAGCGAGAGATCTGTGCAGGCTCCGGGAGGCTGAGGGGTCGTGTTGGGGAGGCCTCTGCGGCCCCCCTGTAAACCACAGAGCTGTGCTGGCCACACTGGCCTCAGGAGCACAGACAGCAGTGCTCGCCGCGGACGGAGGGCAGACATCAGGAAGGTAAGCAGCCTTGCCCTCGAGAATGGAGCCAAAGCTCTGGCTAAAGGGACAGCCACACAACGATGCCGCCAGAGCCCAGCAGTCCTCTGGGAGTTCCAAGCAGGCGGCACAAGCTGCATTAAGGAAGGGCTGGGTTTGAAGCTGGTCCTTTGCCCCCTGCATGAGTTCCGAATTCACTTGCACTCCCTCCCCACGGCACTTTTATTTCTTCCAAATTTATGGCCCTTTCCGGGAAGTGAAGTCACACCTGAACGGCTTGGGGAATGTCCTGAAGACACACACTTTGGCCATCTTGTCAGCTTTTCTCTCATGCTGATGGCAAGGCCACCATCACTCCACAGCCACCGCTGGGGCCCTTTCAGCCCTCCTCGCCTGGGATGTGTGATGGGCCACTGAGGGCAGTGGCTGAGGGACAACCTGGTCATCCCACATGGATGTGTTTTGCT
>CM052896.1:104504668-104544694 GCA_028534135.1 Potos flavus
CCCCCCCCCCCCCCCCCCCCCCCCCCGCCTTTGCCGGGCTACTCCTCTGATTGGTGAGTTGGGAGGAGGAACTGAGCATGCGCAGCAGAGCCTCTGCCCACCGGCCTCCTTTTGGGAGTGGGCCGCTGTGCTCCCCATGCGTGTTCCTGGGGTGGTGCAGGTCCAGGCCTGCTGGTGGCCAGGTGGGCAGAGGTGTCAGGTCTAGGGCTCAGGGTCAGGAAATCCTGTCAATACAAGCTACACGTTATGATCTGGCCTTTATCACTAGTAAAGATGATCTGGGGCCTCCCCAAGAGGACTCATTAATTCAAGAATTGGTTCAGGCCCTGCTGGGGAAGGGCAGTACTATATTTTGACTCCCTATTCGACATTAACATAATCTCTGCATCAATCCCATGATGTTGATGTCACTAACATTCTCCTTTTTTTTTTTTTTTAAAAGCATAGAGTAACGGACTTGCCCAAGGTCACACAGGTGAGCTAGGATTCAGACTTGGGTGTTTTTGACTCCAAAGAATGGCTCTTACCCTATGCTCTATGCCTCACCTCAGCTTCTGTCTTCCCAGCACACTAGAGTGCATTTTCAGTCTTCGGAGAAGAGAGCAAAGAGGACCTTCAGGATCCTCTGCTCAGGGGACCTCGGCCTGGGCCTGGGCCATGTGCCTCCCAAGGAAGGCCTCTGCAATCATCGTTTCAGGGGGCCTGTTCCCCAGCTGGGGCCTTACCTGGTGTCTTCGTCTCTCGCAGGAGCTCCCCCACCTTCATGTTCTCTTCTCTCCACTCTTTTCATTACTTGGCAAAGATATCCCAAACTCTGAAGGACCCGAAACTCCAACATGTCCCTCCATGAGCATGTTCAAGTTTCTCCTGGTTGGCTCTCTTAGCATTTTACTTATTCCTGGATTCTCTTGTGACAACTTGAGCTTCAGACCGCATTCATTTTTCAAATGACATGTTGACGCTGCTGTGTGGCACCACGGTCGGGAACAGACCGTGCCCTCACTCTCCTACGCAATCTCCCCTTCAGGACATTGACAACACTCCTCACATGCTCCCATGTGCTGGGTGTCTGCAGAGGCAAGGAGCTTAGAGTCTGGTAGGGACTCTGCCTCCTCTTCATTTTTCCTTCCCTCTTCTTTCTCCTTCACTTCTTTTTTCAAATAACAACCTAGCTTTTTGCATCTGAAATATAGTGCCTGGTTGTAAACTCCAAGGATTTGGAACTAAAGGGGACCCTACTTTTCTAATATTATTGATGAAGATTGAAGGCACAGAGAGGTTAAGGGACTTGCCTTACCTAAGGTCCCACAGTAAATGAGTAGCTGAGCCAGACTAATCTCTTGACTCTTGGTCCAGTGCTCATCCTAGAATGCTGTGTGGTTAAACTGGATCTATAGTCTTGACTTAAGGACCGTGTAATTAAGTGAAGCAAGCACATCCCATTCTCCACCCTGTAGAAAGCCAAGTTCTGCTGGATCCCTTCCATCAGGTCAGACCCCATCTCCTACCTCCCTGCCTCTTGCTCTCTTTTCTCGCCATTGTGCATTGACCCAGGGCCTTGACGCTGGCTCTCCCCTCAGACCGAACACCCTTAGCAGGTCTTTGCATAGCTCCCTGATTGTTCAGCTCCCTATGAATATGTTGATTGGTAGTTGTTAGGACTGAGGTAGTTTCTAGCACTGAGCATAGGGCGGCAGGCTCTCTGGATGGCTGCCTGGAGATCCAGAAGGACCAAACGCCCTGGATCCATGGCAAGCTGTCCCATGTGTACCTGGACTCAAACACTCTTGAAACATAGCACATCTGACTCCTGAGGGAGGAGGAGCCTTCCCAGGACAGTGGGGCCCCATCTCCTCCTATACCAGGTTGATGGGTGAAAATGCAGGAAATTGGATGGACCTTTGAGCGGTCCAGGCAGGACGAAGGTGCTCTCTCCAGCACCCAGTTCTTACCAGCTAACAGAGTCTCTCCATGAGCAGATGCCTCCGGCCTGGGGATCCACGCCCTCGCTAGGGCCCCACACTCCATCAGACCGCCTTAGGAATGCATGCTGTTGGCGTCGCTCCAGCTTCCATCTGCAAAGATAAGGAGGTAGCTGTTAAGATAAGAAGCCTGGTTAACCCAGGAGTCAGCCATAAATGATCTGCCTTTTGATCATGGAATTTAGGATATCAGTGGTGAGGGGGTGGGGGGAGCATATTTCCAGGCCCAATGGTCCCCTTTCTGTGACCTCCAGCATCACAAGCCACTGGGAGCCCCAGAAATCCTTCTCCCACCACATGAACCCCTCAGTCAAGGGAGGAGAGTCACCACACCAAGACAGCCTCGTGTTTATCTTTCCTACACTCTAGCCGAGGTGCTCGGGTGGCAGCCCAGGCCCTTTCCTGTCCTCGGCCCGAGCCGGGAACAGCTCTGTCTGTGAAGACAGGAGCAGCCAGCCACATACAAGGTTGCACTGCCTTTATTCTAGAGGGGAAAATGCCCTTGAGGCTGCCCAGCGCTGCCCATCCCTAAAGATGGCTCCAGTGTGCATGCTTCGTTATATATTACATATTATTATTATTTTATTATTATTGTTATTATTATTATTTGAATCAATGGCTAGCATTAATAATATGCGTTAGGCACTATTTGAAATATATTCCTTGTATAAATTAATTCTCACCATAGGACCCTATAAGTATTGTTATTTACATCCATTTTCAGATGTGGAAACTGAGGCACAAAGTGATAACTTTGCACAAGAGTATGAGGCTAGCGGAGAGTATAAAGGGGATTTTAACTAGGCCATTTGGCTATAGAGCCTTGTACTCTTAAGTTATTGAAGCTATGAATTTCCCTCTTAGCATAGCTTTAGCTAAGTTTGCCATTTGTACAGTTTTCACTGTAAGAACTGTCTAAATATTCTAAAGCTTCCGTTTTTACTTCACTCTGTTAGAAGAGAGTGTTGAAATTTTCAAGTGGTTTGAGGTTTGTCTTTTTGTTCATTTGCTTGTTTACTTTCATGAATTAGAACTCTCTGATTATAAGGAAAATAATTCCAGCTGACTTAAGTAAAAGAGGAGAATTGGTTATAAGGACGTAAGAGCTTTGTGTACTTCAAGGGCAAGAGCGAAGGTAAAAAAAGATACATAATGATTCGGAGGGGCACCTGCACCCCAGTGTTTAGAGCAGCGATGTCCACAATAGCCAAACTATGGCAAGAGCCCAGATGTCCTTCGACAGATGAATGGATAAAGAATATGTGATATATATATACACACACATGCGCGCACACACATACAATAGAATATTGTGGGTGGGGGGAAGGGGTAACCAGCTGATGGGCATTAAGGAGGGCACTTGATGTAATGAGCACTGGGTGTTATATGCAATGACGAATCACTGAACTCTACCTCTGAAACTAATAATACACTATATGTTAACTAATTTGAATTTAAATAAAGAATTTTTTTAAATGTAAAAAAATAATAATGATAATAATAAAAGAAAAAAAAGAGTGAAGATGAGACTCTTAGATAGCCACATATCAATGACTGGAAAGTCATCAGGAGCCTCCCTCCTATGTGTCTATTTCATTCTCTCTTTCTCTCTCTCTCTTTTTCCCCAACCTGTTTCTTCTGTTCTCAGTTCGCATGGCAGGTGGTGATCACTGATAATTCCCAAGTTTATATACTGTAAGTCCAGCCATTCGAGAGAAGATACTCCTTTCTGTGTCTTGATTCCAAATTCCCAGGGAAGGATTTCTGCCCCATCTGGCTCAAGTGTCTAATCCTAAATCAATCAATCAAGGCCAGGAAGGTGGGATCAAATTGTATTACGTGGTTGCTGGAATCTCAAAGCAGGGAGACACAGTTATGCATAGTTATGTGACTTAACTGGACACACAAAAAGATGTCCGCTGTTTATTTTTTTAATTGTATTATTTATTTCTCGGTTTACTACATGGTGAACATAAAGTGCACTCTGTTTTGCTTTTGCCTTTAGGAACTTATAGAGATTTCCTCAGTTATGGTTTTTTTCTCATTTGCTTTCGTACAAAGAAAGATGTGGTAAAGTTTCCTGCCTGTATTGTTTCTGTCAATTTTTTATTATATTTTAATGCTGTCTTGTTTGGCACATAAAGTTTCGAGTATGTTGCATTCAGTTTAAGAATGATATTCTGTTCTCTGGGATGTTTAGTAAAATCACAGACTCTCGGGGTTGGAGGAGATCTCAGATACGTTTAGTTCATGCCCCCTTCAGAAACCTGACTGTCCTCTCTAACGTTTCCCTAACTGGCCATTCAGCCATGTGTGAACTTCCAGTGATAACGAACATGTGTCCTTCCTCCTATGTGAGAAGCCCACTCTGTTACTGGACTCCTCTGACAACCAGAAAGTTCTTTCTCAATGGACTGGATGGACTCTGTCTTCTTGTCCCTTCTCCATCTCAGTTCTCACACTGAGCATCTTCTCCGCTGCAGCAGCCCTTCGCAGTTTTCAGGTCAGTTTCTAGAAACTGGTCTGAAACAAAAAACCAGAGCCCCTCTTTCTGGATGCCTTTCCTGGTGGCTTCAAATGTAACAAATATATCACAGATTCTGAAATGCCAGTTGGGAAAGAAATCCTTTAATCCCGAAAGTCTTCTTGTTTCTGTCCCTCACTTTTAAAAGTGAGGCTGTGGGGTTTTTATTGTTTTGTTTTGTTTTGTTTGTTTGTTTTTGCCTCCATGTTTTCTAATTTCATCACAGGTTCTAGAAACAAGATTACAGATAGTGATTGTGCATGGGGCAGGGTAAGAAACAGAGAAGCAAGAGAGAGGAAGTAAGAGAGAAGAGAGAGGGCTACGGTGTTTACGTGCAGGAGGATGCCTTTAGAGTGCTGGTGGGCAGGCAATGTTCTGGAGCTCCACATAACCAAGGATTTCCACCTCCCCCTGATTCCCTGCTGCATCCTCAGTGCCTGGAATAGTATCTAGCACATAGGAGGCACTCAATAAACATCTGTTGGATAAATGAATGAATTCACGCAGCTCAGCTTTCTTAATGATTGTGCCCCTTCTCCCCACCTTTGTCAACAAATCATCTATTCTTTCTCTTCCCTTTGATGCAAGAGGAAAACCCACTTTAACCACCTACCCCCCTGCATTCTTATCTCAGGCATATCCTCAGACTCTGTCAGTGGCTTCACAGAGGGAGGGCACTATTTATAGAGAAAAGAATGCAAACATAATTAGAGAATATTGAGCTTCCTTGGTTCCGCCCTTGAAAAATATAACTTTCTGATCCCTCAAATTCCCATGTTACTAACTTCTTTGGCTAAAAACACTTGTTATTAGTTTCCTGTGGCTGATGTCACAAATCATCTCAGCCTGGTGGCTTAAAACAACAGAAATTAATTTTTCTCCCTGTTTTGGAGACCAGAAGTCCAAAATCAAGGTGTCAGTGGGGCCCCACTCTCTTCAGGGACTCTATGAAAGAATCCAGATTCTGATGGCTGCCAGCATTGCTTAGCTGGTGGTCACCGCACTCCATTACTTAAAGGACAGCATCTTCAAATTTCTCTCTGCTGTCTTCACATAGCCTTTTCCTCTGTGTGTATCATCAAGTCTCCTTCTTAGGGGTGCCTGAGTGGCTTAGTCAGGTAAGCGTCCGACTCTTGATTTCGGCTCAGGTCATGATCTCAGGATCCTGGGATCGAGCCCCACATCAGGCTCCACACTCAGTAAGAAGTCTGCTTGAGATTTTTCTCCCTCTCCCTCTGCCCCTCCCCCCACTCGTGGGCACTCTTTCTCAAGTAAATAAATAAATAAATCTTTAAAAAAAAAACAACAAAAGCTGGTATCTTTGTTTGGAAGGAAGGAGTCTGAGAGAGAGCAGGGTGACATTTAAAACATATCTGCATATAATTTTCAACCAGCTACTTTATTTTCTTTACACATGTCTGGGAATTTGGAAAATCCAACAGTATTTCCATTTCCTTGGTGATCTGGAAGTTCATCCAGAAACATAGATCCTAAGAATAATACTAGTCAGCAAATAGCAAAGACTGTCCCTCTCTCCTATGATGGTTTTCCTTGCCTTCCGTCAGCCCTGGGCTGTCCCTCCCTCCATCTGGCAACACACTTTCTGACCCACCTACATTGGGATAAGCTATCTGGAATCGGAGCTAGCCAGAGTTTTGGAAGTCTGTGGGAAGGGTACCCCATCCAGCACAGCCACGGCAAGTTTGGATAGCACAAGATTCATCTCTGAGAAATCTGACATTTTTCTGTCAATCCTTTGGGGGGTCACTAATGCTTCTGAAACTCGGATAAAGCTACATACCCTTCACAAAAAATACACAATGTGCTCAGAAACAAACATTTGCAACCAAAAGGTTCACAATCGCCCTAAAGCTTACCCATGAATGCCGTAGAGCTGTACCATCCAAGATGGTAGATAGCCACAAACTCCACGTGGATCCCTTGAAATGTGGCCAGTCACAACTGAGATATGCTGTGAGTATAAAATACACACTGGGTTTCAAAGACTGTGTATGAGAAAGAGAAGATAAACTATCTCGCTAATAATCTTTATATGATTACAAGTTGAAATGATAATATTTGGCTACACTGACTTAAATAAAGTACATTATTAAAATTAATCTCACTTGTTTCCTAAGCCTTAGGAAACCCTGGATTTACAAATTACAAGTATATGCTTTAGATCCTACTCTCCACTGCCCACTTCCTAACGTGGTCAAGACGGCAGCACTAGGCAGGGCTTCCCACGATATACCTCTCCCTCTTCTCTTCCCCGGCAACCACCCGGCTGAAAAGAGGCTTGGGACCAGGTAGAAACCTTCCTAAGGGAGAAGGCCCCTGGTCAGGCCCTAGGAAGACGTGGCAGCCTCTTGGCAAAGGCAGAGCACTGAGCCTTCAGGTGCGGCCAGGGACCGCTCATCATGACAGTGCCCTAGACTGAGGTTTTGCTCTTCCTGCTGGTCTACCAGCCCCACGTGGAAATCCCCAAGCCCAGGTTCTGTGGTCTGCAGCTCTTAAGGGCCTGGACCTAGCTGGCCATGCAAAGAGTGATGCTCCCACGTCCCCAAGGAAACATGAAGACCACGTGATGCCTTCCACCACAGCCCCCTGGATATATTCTAGTTCTGGGCAACATCAGCTAAAAGGACCCAGAAATGACATCTGGCCTAACCCCTCGTCTTCCAGGTGGAGAAACCGAGATTCAGATGGGTCGAGTGACTTGCCTGGCCACACAGCCACTTAGTAGTATCAGCAGGCTTTAGCACATGGCCTGGCTCAGTAAATACACGCAGCAAAAATGAGCAAACAGCTGACCCAGGGAAGGAATGCAAGTCTCTCCTGGCACAGGCCAGTGCCCCTCCTGCTACACTCACGGACATCCTATCCTCACCCCTCCTCAAAAAGTGGGGGATTCCTTCACCCTATTCAAGACCACAGGGAAGAACAAGAGAAGCAGCAGGATCCGAAAGGAGAGATTTGACTTGAGAGTGATTATTCGCTGTCACCATCCCTCCCTCCCCCACGGGGATTTTAGGGTCTCTACAAACCCCAGGCGCTCTCGCTTCTGGAGACCCCGCCCCACGGCTTAACAGACATAGCCTACACGAAATAGAATTTATGCCTAACTATTTGAGAGTTGATTTGAAATTAGTTGATGACGTGTTAGGATTTACAGACATTTAATGAAAATATTATTAACTTTAACATTTGGCTCTTTTGTCATTATTGTAAAGTCTCAAGCATTATGATAGGACTTTGCAAAACTCAGAGCCCAAAAGCGGGGCAGACATTCAGCTGGAGCCCTCTGGTACGCCTACCCTATTGTTTGCCTCTGCTGCCCATTCCAGTTGGTCAGTGGCCATATCCTGCAGATGTTAAGTCTTCGAACATTACCCCCGCCCGAGGGATAAAATGGCCCAGTCTTCCGTAGGCTTCCTTTGTCACGCTGGATGAGCAACAACCTTAATGAACACTCTCCATTGGTTTGTTGGCAGAAAGAAGGAGTAAGTCATAGTGAGTAAAAATCAGAGGTCCACCTGGACCCCATCCTCACCATGGCTGACTCACATGGCAGGAGCAAGATCCCACAGCCACTGACCACAAAATGCTGACAGCGCTACTAAACTGATCATCAGTGGACACACACAGAGCACTGAGAGTCTTCAGTCTCACACACGTTTTTGCTAATAGGGGGATAGAGAACGCGACATTGTAGCTGCTGTCACCTGCCTCTCCTGCCGCCCAGAAACATGAGTCCTGGTGTAAACCTCTGGGCCCCCCCAGCACGTGCAGGGACGACCATATAATCCCTTCGAGGTGCAGATGCACACATCTGGCTCATCGGAAGCATGGGGCCGTGGAAGGAAGGTGTGCCCTGAGAGGCCATGGAGACCCCCTGCCCATCAGAATGACATGTCCAGCTGGTAATTTAAAGTCATCCTCCAGAGGCATGGGGAGGAGCATGGGCTGTAGAGTCAGTCCTGAGTTTGAACCCTGGCGGGGTCACCAGCTAACTGTGAGAAGCGTTACTAGATCTCTCCACTATCTCCTCATCTCCAAATGGGGAGACTCCTCCTACCCGAAAGGGTAGGAGGATTAAGGGGATTGATTGCTTGTAAAGCTCTAATCCCATGGTAACCAGTCAAATCACCTGCTTTCCCATTCCATGTCATGTGCTCCTCTGAACGTCCGAGTCCAGACCAGGAGGGAAGTCACAGAGCCAAGGGGTTGAGACCCTGGAGTTGGGGGGCCTGGATTTGAATCCAGGCTCTGCCACTTACTACCTGTGGGACTTTGGGCCAGTAGCCCTCCTCACTGGTTAAAAAAAAAAAAAAAAAAAAAAGGAAAGAAAAATACTACATACGTATAAGGGTTGTTGGGACGATGAAATGAATTAATAGATGAAAGTGTCCCAAACAGCACCAGACACATAGGAAATCCTCATTAGCTCCACTGTTGTTGCAATTATAGTAGATGCTCAATAAATGCTACCTGAATTCAAGTTTATCTACAAGACGTCCTGGGGAAGAGATGGAACCTCCTTTCCACTAAGGTTCCCCAAGTATCATTATGTTTTTTCAATACCCATGCCTCCCTAAAGAAAACCCACAGGAAGGTAGAGGCCAGAACCCGGTGTGGATTGCAATGAGCTGGACCCTTTTGAGGAGCTTTTCTCATTTTTATTTCTTTTCTGCAGTGTCCCTGAAAGGGACGTGCAAGATGGTGTGAGAGATGAGGAACTGGCATCAAAACAAGAAGCAATCCTCCTTACCTTTCCTAATTCCTGTCCACTAAGCCCTCATCTCCCTCCTACCCCAGAAGCAGCCCCCATACAGGAAAACAGAGAGAGGCCAGGGGGGCCCCGGAGGGCTGTGACCACATCAGGGCATCTGTCACCCTAGAAGGGCTCTGCTACTCCAAGTGTGGCCCATGGACAAGCAACATAAGCAGCGGAGGGAGCTCCTCAGAAATGCACAATCCCACCCCCCACCCCCGCCCCCAGATCTAGTGACTCTGCCCTTTAGTAAGATGCTCGTGACACTTCAAGGTTTTGACAAGCATCTTCATCTGAACAACTAAGAGCAAGCGTAACGGCCCACGGGATCCGTTGTGAGGATTACTGGGGCGTGTATATGGAATTGTTTTGTTAAAAAGCCAAGAGGCTGCACCCAGAGTCGCTCCTGCTCGGACAGGGTCCTTGTCACTTTTCCCCAACGCTCTTCTGTGGACTACCTAAGACCAGGAAGCCGCAGTGGGACGGGAGGCCGAGCTGGCCACACGATTCCTAGGAGACCTGCCAGACTAACATTTATCAAGCCATAAAGAGGGACAGCCTGGAATAGTGCATAGAACATGGCTTCAGAAACTAATAGACAGGACTTCAAGTCCTGGCTCCTCCACCCCCTAGCCGTGACTGTGAACAAGTCAGCTCAGCTTTCTGAGCCTCAAGTCCTTCATCTGCACAATGGAGATCCTCACACAGGCTCTTCCAGACTGTTGTGAGATAATGTATGTAAAGCATCTACTACAGCACCTGGCTCATAGGTGCTCAATAAAGGATGCTAACAGCACTAGTTACTGTTATAACCAATAAGAATTATTATAATGCCCACAATAAATGTCTGGTTTCCCCATGAGCATGAGGAGACTGATCTAGGCAAGTATTTGGGGCTACAGTAGCTCAGGGGAAATAACCAGTCATTGACTCATTCTTCAAGCATCTATGAAGCTCCAACTGTATGCAGGGAAGCTTTATGTATCAGAAAGAGCATGGACTCCACTGTCAGAAGAGTAGGTGTGAATCTCCAAGGCTCTTCCCTGCTCTGGAATTCTAAGATATGTCAGCTTTCAGTGGAAGGAGAGAAAAGTACCCTCAGAGCAGGATCGAGTCTGAGTGTCACCAAGTCAGGGAGGATTGTTTCTTTGCTGAGGGAAAAAGATATGACTGGGACAGAAGGGATGAAAGAAGAGAGTGCAGCATGGATTGCCCCCATCACAGGGAGGCAAGGACAATCCGACCTCCAAGACAGAGCTCACGGAGGAGGACCCCTTCCCTCCAAAAGGGAGTAATGTTTGATTTTTTTATTCTTTGAGGAAGTTAGAATAATGCTCCAGAGCCACAGATCTCAAACTTGCATGCCTATCAGTGTCATCCAGAGAGCTCGTTAAGTATGTGGATTACTGAGCTCCAGCCCCCAGATTCAAATTCAGTAGGTCTCAGAATCCACACATTTTATAGATGTTTCTTATGCAGGTGAGAGAAACTCTTTTCAAGTCTATTCTTTCTCTATCACGCTAAGGTCCCCTGGAAGGATGGATGGGCACATGGATTGGTAGATGGATGGATGGGCAGACCAAATTAATGACAGCTACCCTCGCCTGGGTCCACAGGCTGTGGACAGGTAATAGAAGCTGGGGCCTGCTCTGGTTTGTCCCTACTGTTTCCTTACGGCTTCTGCGAAGGCACGGAGCTCTGGAACCCTGGCCTGATGATTCTGGGACATTGCTCAATGCCAGCTCGGTATGGTGGAAAGGGTAGGAGCTGTGGAATTAGAAAACATGTTCAAGTCTAAGCTCCGGTACTCCCTGGTTGTATGACCACATGGAATTCACGCTTTTACCGAACCTTGAATTTCTCATTTGTAAAAAGAGGATCAAAGTGCCCAACCCACAAGACCGTTAGCTGCTAAAGAAGAATAAGAGCTAGCTAATTTCCCCAGATAAGGACACAACCGCCAGTCCCCACGGCCTTTTCCCTCCTGATCTGAGATCCTTAAGGAGGGTCCAGGAACCTCTCACATTTACGTACACTTCTCTTTCAGGGACAGATGTCCTATCGCAGTCTCACAACACTGTGCTGCCTCTTGTGAGCTCGTGGGGGTTATGATTCCCAATTGACAGGTAACTGAGGGGATCAGAATGCAGAAAACTAAAGCCACTTATCCCAGGTCACCTGGCAGGCACTGAGGAGCTATAGATCTCGAGGTTATCTTTTGGTTCTAAGTCCAGGGGGCCTTTCAACTGCTCCCCACCGCCTCCTCCTGAAGAGGGCGCTCTCACGTTAAACCCTAAAATCGCCTTTGCGGTAGCTTGGGAGTGGGGCAGGATCACAGCTGGTCCCTTAACTTCGTCACTAGATTGTAATTGGAAGCATTTGAATGTTTAACGCCCACACGTCTGCATCTTGCTGTTTTAGACTGGTCGCACTGAAGGCACTTGTGGAAACTCTTGGAATCTTTCCAAGTCTGTTTGGTGGCCTCTACCCCTCTGGCCTTCAGAGGGCATCTGCGTCCTGGTATCAGATAGAGGAGGCTCTGTGAGGGGACAGAGTCTATTTATTCTAACTTGCTCTGTCGCCTCTAATGCACTGTCACACAAGTGACTTGCTGTGCGATGCTAGAAAGGAAACAATAAAATGCACGATTAAGAGTGTGGCTAATGCCTCCCAGGGAATGGGGTTCTCTGGAGGTCACATTTCCCCAGGAATTCATTGCCTATGGAAGGCTTCCCCATGGCCTTCACGGGAGCTCTGCTGTGGGAGGTCTGTGTTGCCCTCTTCCACACGGAGTTGGGGGCCAGGTGGGAAGTGGGGAGTGGGGAATAGACAAGGCACCCAGGGCCAGCTCCACCCAGTGCCCCTCCAAGGTCAGAAGAGACCTGCCCGCCCCTTCCGTGGACGCTGTCTTCCCTTGTCCTTGAGTCCAACCCTTGCTTGAAAGAGCTGCCCTGCTCTGGCTTTGATGTCTCCGATGATCTAGAAGAAAATATCTTCCACTGTCCTAGCGTTTCTCTGATTTCTAAAGTGAAGTCCAGGTCTTCCTAGTTCTCTTCTTCTTGGGGAGACTAAAGGATTAGGGTCTTCTTTGAATTCTTGTACCAAAGACAACTGATAAGAATGACACTTCCCTCCAACCACACAGGCCCAGGTATTAGGGCACTACCCCCATATTTTCAATAGATGGGAGTTGCAGGGACCCAGGAAAAGGCCACAAGAAGGGAACCCATATGCATGGCATATAGTCGTGCACTGGCCTTTTATATGGCTATCTCCAACCTCACACAGCCGGACGTAGTAGATCTCTAAGTCTGGCTAACTTGAAGGCTATATTTGTCCTTGGACGACCCTAAATGTGGCCTTCTCTTGCAGACTCATGAGGTAGGAGAAAAGTCTAATGGCACCATTTGCAACAGCAGGGTGTGACACAGCCCTTCTGGGGACTGTAGCGGGAAAACGAGATCTCACTCAAGAAGCATCCAAGCACCTACCCAGTGGTCCTTGACCGCACTCTTGGGGGAACCCATTCACAGAACGCCACAGTAAGGGCACACTGGGAAAAAGAAGGTACTAGGTAAGTTGTGAAGCAGAAGTTGGGAGTCTCAACTCAAGCCTGGGAGTCTCATGCTCCTTCCTGCCCCACCTGCGCCCTGTTGCCATGCCTGCCCTTTTCTTCAAGGATACTAAGGATACACCGGATACTAAGTGCCACATGATCTATCTGATAAATTCATCTGAGTTCCTGGAGATCAGCAAGAGAGCCAGGGAAGCAGCATTAACAGCAGCCTTCTGGAGGCGAAATCAGCACCTGGCATGCAACCCTCAGTGACTTCCACGTTGGACACTTTGAGCCAACAGAGGTGAAGACCAGCCCATAGGGAGAAGGGACCAGGGGCCATCCTTCACAACACAACCTGGTAGGATGGGGAACCACGCTGTAGGCTCCTGGGAACTACAACCCATTGGCGTATGCCCTAATGGAATGTCCTTACCACCTCTCACCCACTGATGCGCCTCCGCTGAGCTTTAACAGAGGTCTTGTGCCTGTATATCCTGTGCCAATGCAAGCTGCCAGGATGACTGCCTCCAAGACCTGGCCTCTTCTTTGGAGCCCCAGCTCCTGCTACTACCTCCGTATCCAGCCATGGGGACAGGGGGGTGAAAATGCAGCCCCACTTACACTCGCACCCTCCCAGCCAGGGAAGATCTCTAGGAGCTCACTGGCCTCAATGGCTGAATGCCTCATTATAAAGGGGATCCATTCCTGGGGAAGGCTGATGAGTAGGGCCAGGCCAGCCTCCTTGTGGGAGAAAAGAGGCTGGGGTCTCAGGTTAAAAAGAGTTCCAGCAGAGCAGCTGTTCAGCCTCGAGCCAGAGAAGTGATCAGGAGGCCAGAGCTTCAGAGAGGGGGCACAGCCTTCATGGACATCACACGTATTCCTTGCTTTAAGGGAGAGATCAATTAGGTGCTGTCTTATTGTAAAAAAAAAAAAGGAAACTGCATTTGATTTAAAAGAAAAAAAACAAGTGACCACAGGGTTCTCTGACTAGTGACCACACCCACACTTGCTGGACCCCCACTGAACACAGTCGAGTTTGGGGTCACCTCTGCAAGCATCAGTGCACCCATACTGCACTGTCCCAGGAATCCAAGTGCACCAAGAAGGCTTCGGGGCAGCCCAGGTTGGGTGGATCACAAGGCATGGCTCTGCTAAACAAACCCAAAGGCTCTTTCCGGAAGTGAAAGCCGAAGTGCCCGGATGCAAATGGTGACAAACCAGACCAGCTCGTGTAGGACTAGGCACAGCACATTGCCCTGCCCTTCATGTATTTAATTTTGGGGCATCTCAGGCAGCCCAGGATGGGTTGGAGCTGCCAGTGGGGTGGGGGAGATGCACTAAGAGCTCAGAGCAGAAGGCAGAAAGGCCGGGGAAAGGAGCTGGAGAAGAGACAGCCAAGGGAAGACAAAAAGCAGGGGGCTCCGTGGCACATGCGGCTCCAGAACTGAACTTACAGCTTCGCCAAAGCTGACTTTAAGCCGACCTTCAGCAGCGCTTCTTAGCAATGTACACCGGGCAATCGCTGGTAAATCTTTATTAATTTTAATTGGCGGCACCCATTTATAAGAACCATTAAAAAGGATAAATTGAGCCCATCCGGCGTAATGTCTTTTGTTAATTAGTTTGTCAGCACTGTTTTAATATCCCCTAATGACTTCATATTTCAGACCTGACATTAAAGGAGACGCTGTGAGAAAGGAAATGGTCTTATCACAGTGTACGGTAACGTTTTTCTTTTTTGAACAAAAAGTGTCCTTCCAAACGCTGACCAAGGTTAGATGTCATTTAATTCTCAAAGGTGGGTGCCTGAGGACTTCTGAGACCCCTAGTCTGTATCCAAGCCCCGCCACCCCCATCATTTCTCAATGTGCCTCTCTTCCAACCATCTTGGGCATCCCTCAAGCACTCATTCATTTCTTCTCTCCTTCCTTCCTTCATTTATTCAACAAACATTTCTTGAGCTCCTCAGAATCAGGGAAATAGGTGGGGATGAAGTCAAGCAAGATACAGATACTTTCCAGAAACAAAGACCTAAAAGCTTCTCAATTCTCCATCCCATAGAAGCACTTTTATCACAGATTCAAGGCCATCGGTTTTGTTTGGGCAGGAAACAAAATATGGAAGGGAAGAGAAAGAAAGACAAATAGTTCGGATGAGCCTTGACTATTGATCCCAACCGGTTATGCTTTAAAATCAAGTGAAAAACAACACTGGCACCAAGGTGGTCTCCCACAGAAGGGGCACCGGGTTTGCAGACAAAGAGAGAAACACATTTGGATCTTAGCATCACTGCTTAACCCACCTCTTCCATGGGGCTCAGAGGAGAGGGGACAAGATGAATCACTGAAATGCTGGAAGCTTTTAGAACTATTTATGCATTTCTGAAATCTAAAACACAAGAAGGAAGTTAAGCTTTCTAATGTGCGATGAAAGGTTTCGCGCCCTCCCCCTGCCCTGGTCCGTATGTCCAGGGGCCACTGTGACTCTGGACGTGGGGTGACGCGTGTTAGCTCTCTGCGTGTCGTCCCCCCACAGCTTACCTTCGCCTCATGCCGCGAACTCCCAGGTAATATCACCAGGGTTGAACCGAATTACCCTCACAAAAGCACAATTAGAAATCATAGCTTAAACCACAAGCTGACATGAAAAATGACAGGCGAAACTTCTCCCAATCCTGGTACAAGCTCTTTGTCAACCATATGATGAGGTAAAAATAATGTTGATCTAATCGCATCTGACAAGCAATTGGCCAAAAAAAAAAAAAAAAAGTATGAAAAATTATCGAGAAGACTCTATGAAATGTGGATTTACATCCACTATTATTCACAGTAAACTGCTCTAGGCATATTCCGTGCCTGGAGATATTACCTAATGACCATGGGACTAATTTATGTTTTATGGGTAAATAAACAGACATGAATGGAGACCCATGCGTGTTCAAAAACCTTCTTACTGACAGGGTTTGCAGCCATAAAGGTCTGGAGACCACCCAAGTGTGGAACTCTGAGCAAGTCATTAGGCCTCCAGATCCTCAGTTTCCTCATCTGTGAAATGGCAGTAATTCTTTGTAGCTTGTTCTAATGACTAGAAATGAAACATTTAAAGGGTCCGTCACGGAGCCTGATATAGGCACATCACAGAAGCTACCCTCCTCCTCCTCAACATCCTCACCCTCATTGTCCCACCAGTGAGCAAGACTCTATAATTCCTTTCTGCACAGTCTATGGTGACTATAGACTCCCTGAAGATTAAAAAAAGAAAAGCAAAAAACCCCAAGTCCTGTTAAAAGAGGCATTAAGAGTTTCTTGCAGGGCTTGATTCTCTGGAGATACTTTCTCGAACTTTCTCCTCTCCTACATCTTATGGACCCCATACAGGGGGCCCTAGCAACCCCAGCACGTAGATCATGCATAGGAATGAAAAGAGCTTCAGGTGGACCATACTCTAAAGGAATGGATGCTTTTCAGCACCATAAGGAGTAATTAGTTGCTTTGTAGGAAGGTGGACAGATATCAGAAATGTAGATATCTTTAGGTGAAATTTTGCATCTGTGTGTAATCTGTGCCTAAAATAGCACTTTGGAGGTGCATTCCTTGGGTTCTGACAGGGTTTTCTGCCTTAAGAGGTCCTCTGATGAAAAGCAAATGTTCATGAGGGAGGGAATGCATTAGGTCTCAACCAACATCTAAAAGAAAATTTACAGGTCAGCCTTTTGAGACTGAAACCACAGCCAAGAGAGGAGAGCAGGGAGCATGGGTAGAGTTGGGAGCAGGAAGTAAAAGGCTAAAAGATGAATTGCAGGGGAGGGGACCCCATGACTCTGTTTAACATTACCTATAAGCAGCCTTACTGGGACTAGCCCTTAGTCTTGAGAAGGGGATTATTTGCCTTTGAATATCTACACCTTCCCCTCTTCCTCCCTATCTCTTTCCATTCCCCCACCCTCTCCAGTCTCCTCTCCCAGCACATACAAATACAGACAGACAGACAGACATACACACACACACACACACACACACCCCAAAGCTACTAGAGCTCTGAATTTAAAAAAAAAAAAAAAAAAGATTAGGATGAAAACAAAGTTTGAAAAAACTGCTAGACTCTAACATAGGACAAATATGAAAGAAAAATAAGTTGTATATGTGTGCACGTGGATGTGTATAGTTTACAACTTTCGGCAACAACTAATCCCTCATTCCCCCAAAACAAACTCTATGTGCACATACTATGAACTAGACCTTGCGCTAAGTGCCAAGGATACTAAGATGATTAAGAAAAAAATCTTTGCCTTCAAGGAGCTCACCATTTAGGTGGCAGCACCAACATGTACACCATAACAGATAATTTGTCACACATTTTAAAGAGGTGAATCTATGGGAACATAGATGAGACGGGGACTCCCATGTTCCTTTGGGGAAGTTGGTTTGGAAAGGCTTCTTAATGGGAGTGTCCCATAAACTACATAGTTGTTAAAACTTTTTTTTTTTTTTTTTTACTGTTCGATGTATCATAGAGGAAAGAGTATAAAATGACCTACATGGGGATTAAGGAGTGCACTTGTTTTAATGAGCACCAGGTGACGTGTGGAAGTGTTAAATCACCATATTGTACGCCCAAAACTAATCTAACACTGTATGTTAACTATACTGGAATTAAAATTAAAAAATAAAAACAATAAAAATAATCCATGAACATCTGTGAACCCACTACTGAGCCTAAGAAATAGAACAGTTTCTGTATCTCTGAAGTCCCTCTGATTGTCCCTTTCTGATCCCCTCTGTATGTTTTATTAACCAGCCCTTTCTTTTCATTTAAAAATTTACTACATTTATATGCAGCACGAAACTATATACTTTTGTGGTTGGCTTGGTTTAAAATTTTATGTAAATGGAATAATACAGTATTATTATTCTGAGACATGGTATCTATTTTACTCTGCCTTTTGTTTTTTTGAAAATTACCTATATTCGTGAATGTAGCCACAGTTAGTGTTTATTGGTGTATAGTATTCTGTTCCATGACCAGATGCTTGTTTACTGGTCTATTTCACTACTGATAACTATTCAGTTGTTTCCAGTTCTTTTGCTATTATAAACAGGGATACTATGAGCATTCTTCTGCAAGTCCCCTAGTACAAATATATCCTCTAAAGAGGAAATATTGAGCTATTGCTGGTACATAGGAATGCAGTTGGCTTAAAGATTGACTTTGTACCCAATAACTTTGCTAAATGCTCTTACTAATGCTAAAATGTTACCTGTAGACATTTTGATATTTTTTCATAGACAACCATATCATCTGAAAATGATGCTAGTTTCTTTCAAATTCTTATATAGTCTTTTCTTATCTTACAATTGTTAAGACCTCTAATATGATGTATGGAAGTGATGACAGCTTACATCTAGACCTAGCTTCTGACTTTAAAGAGAATGCTTTCAACATTTACCATTGATTATGTTGTTGTGAGCTTTTATTTATTTGTTTTATTTTTTGTTGTGAGCTTTTAAAATATATTAAGTTTTCTTTATTAGCTTAAGGAAGATTCCTCCTATTCATAATTGGCTAAGTTTTAATCATGATTACATTTTTAACTTTTTTTAATTCAAATTTTAGTTAGTTAACATGCAGTGCAATATTGGTTTCTGGAGTAGAACTCAGTGATTCATCACTTACGTACAACACATACAGTGCTCATCACAAGTGCCCTTTTTATTATCCATCACCCATCTAGTCCATTCCCCACCTACCTCCTTCCATCAACTCTCAGTTTGTTCTCCATTGCTGAGTCTCTTATGGTTTGTTTCCCTCTCTCCTCCCCCCTTCCCCTATGTTCATCTGTTTTGTTTCTTAAATCCCACATATGAGTGAAATCATACGGTATCTGTCTTTCTCTGACTTATTTCACTTAGCATAATAACCTCTAGCTCCATCCACTAGTTCCATCCATCTAGTTGCAAATGGCAAGATTTCATTCTTTTTGTTGGCTGAGTAATATTCCCGTGTGTGTGTGTGTGTGTGTGTGTGTGTGTGTGTGTGTACCACATCTTTATCCATTCATTAGCTGATGGACCTTCAGGCTCTTTCCATAGTTTGGCTATTGTTGATAATACTACTATAAACACATGACTGAATTTTTAATTTTGCCAAAAGTCCTTCTGCTTAAAAAAAAAAAGTATGGGTTTTTTTTTTCCCCCACCTTTGATCTGTTAATGTGGTGAATTACCTTATTCAGTTATCTAACATTAAAGCAACCTTGCATTCTTAGGATAAACCCAATTGGTCATTACCTATGTCATGAATGTATGTAGCCACAATTAATTAAGTTTTTATTAATGTATAGTATTTTAACTGTTCCAGTACCTTTCAATCCTCGTGGGCAGTTCTTTCATCAATACAACTCTCATAAAGACTTTGTGGGTTTCCAGTTTATCTAATTCTGGTCTGCTTTATGCTATAGAGCCACATTCAAAATTCTTTTTTAGATAGGCCTCTCACTATTTTTGGCAACTTAAAACCCTTTTGTCTGGCTGAGAAGGTCTAATAGCAACCAACACAAAACTTCAGAGGTCTTATCTAAGGATCCTATGGCCACTCTTGAGTTGATCTTTCCCCTGAGGCTGCTATTTACTTTGAAAATAATTTACTGGCTTAAAGGACTGGAATTAAGATGTGATTTGTTTTCCAGCATATTAAGTCCTGGCTTCTCTGCAGCCACTTTAAATTCTTCTTGTAAACTGAACAATTCTTTTCTTAGCCCTTCCCTCTCTTCCCACACCGTATCACACGCAGCCAAAAGAAACTGACACTTTCAACCTTCTGCCTGGAAATGGTCTTATTGAGTCTGGTTTCTCTGCATCCTCACCAGTATTTAATATTGTCACTAATTTGTATTTTAGCTGTTCCAATACATGCGTCGTAGTTTCTCATTATACTTTTCATTTGCAATTCCTTGAGGCTTGTGTTACAGAACATCTTTTTATAAGCCCATTTTCCATCTGTACAGATTTTTCAGTGAAATGTCTCTTCATGGCTTTTACCCATTTTCTAATTGAAGTGTTGGGTTTTTTATGGTTGTGTATTGAGAGTTTTGTTTTGTTGTTTTTTTTTTTAGTACAGTTGACCCTTGAATAACATGGGTTTGAACTGCGCAGGTCCACTTGTCTGTGGGTTTTTTATAGTTACAGTACTGTAAATGTATTTTCTCTTCCTTATTATTTTCTCTTTTTTTCCTTACTACTTTCTTAATAACAGTTTCTCTTCTCCAGCTTACTTCATTGTAAAATACAATAATATTGTACATATAACATGCAAAATATGGGTTGATCGACCGTTTATGTTATTAGTAAGGCTTCCTCCAGTCAAACCCTGGTTAAGGTTTGGGGCAGTCAAAAATTACACATGGATTTTTTCACTGTGTGAGGTATAGGCACCCTTAATCACAATGTTGCTTTGTTTTTGTTTTTGTTTTAAAGATTTTATTTATTTATTTGACAGAGAAGAGAGAGATCACAAGTAGGCAGAGAGGCAGGCAGAGAGGGGGAAGCAGGCTCCTTGCCGAGCAGAGAGCCCAATGTGGGGCTCGATCCCAGGACCCTGGGATCATGACCTGAGCCAAAGGCAGAGGCTTTAACCCACTGAGCCACCCAGGCGCTGCTCTTAATCCCAATGTTTAAGGGTCAACTGTATATTCTAAATACTAGTCTTTGTGTAATATGTAGTTTGCAAATATTTTTTCCCCGTCTATAGCTAATTTTTTTTATCTTCTTGACAAGGTCAAAAAGAAATATTTTTGCAGAGATTTTTTATTTTTATGAGGTCCAATTTATTGATTGTTTCTATTATAGACCAGGCTATTGGCGTCGTATCTAAGAACTTTTGACTAAACCCTAGGTCCCAAAGATTTTCTCATATGTTACTTCTAAAGTTTTGTAACTTTACATTTAAACATATTGTCCATTTTCAGTTAATTTTATAAGGTATGAAATAAGGCAAGCTTCATTTTTTGGCCTATGAATGTCCAATTTCTCCAGAACCATTTTTTTTTAATGTTAAGAGTCTCTAAATCTTACTCAAATCTTGTTTTAGGAACCCTCTCCCGCTACTCCAGAGGAGGAAAAGGGAGTACTACCGCATTACACCCAGATGGGAGTAGCAATTCAAGTTCTTCAGTCTGCCTTCTCTGACACCTGGAAGTGAAACACCTCCTTGTTACTGCTGGGTGATAGGAGTCCCCTGCTGCCCCACTGGCTATCAACCTGGATACCACAACCTGTGGTCATGGAATATACCTAGTTGGTTATGGCATAGAATCATGCATAGGAGATTTTATAGATAGATGATAGATAGAAGAGATGATAGATAGATAGATAGATAGATAGATAGAAGATAGATATCTGTATCCTACAAAGTTTTATGTATTTTTATTTCCATTTACTTCATTATATTTTCAAATTTCCCTTATGATTTCTACTTTGACTTTTGGATGACTAAAAAGTGTATTGTTCAATTTCTGCATATTTGGGAATTTTAAGATACCTTTCTATTTTTAATTTCTAATTAATTTCCATTGTGATCAGAAAACAAACTGTAATTACAATTATTTTATATTTATTGAAGTTTGTTTTATGTTAGCAATAGGTCTACCTTGGTGATGTTCTGTGAGTATTCTTTCTATAAAGAGGTCAAGTGAGGTCAGTGAGGTCAAGTTGATTGATAATATTGATTATATTTTCTATATCCCTATTGATTTTCTGCCTATTTGTTGTATCAATTACTGAGAGAAATAAATCATCAACAGAAATATGAATTTGTTTATTTATTCTTTCAGTTCTGTCATTTTTGCTTTATGTATTTGGAAACTCTGTTATTAAATGCACACTCAATTAGGGGCACCTGGCTGGCTCAATCCATGGAGATGTGACTCTTGATCTTGGGGTTGTGAGTTTAAGCCCTACATTAGGCATAAAGATTACTTTTAAAAAATGCACACTCATTTAGTATTGTCCTGTCTTCTTGATGACTTGACTCCTTTATCATTATGAAGTGTCCTTCTTTATGCCTGGCAATACTCTTTGTTCTGAACTCTATTTTGTTTGATATGTAATAGAGCCACTCCAACTTTCATATGATTAATATTTTCATGGTGTATGTTTTTCCATCTTTTACTTTTAATAATCTGTATCTTTATATTTTTTAAGAATTTATTTATTGGAGAGAGAGAGAGCACAAGCAGTGGGGAGGGATAGAGGGAGAGGGAGAAGCAGACTCCCTGCTGAGAAAGGAGCCCAATGCAGGGCTTGATCCCAGGACTCCAAGATCACAACCCGAGCCAAAGGCAGATGCTCAACTGACTGAGCCACCCAAGTGCCCCTGTATCTTTATATTTAAAGTGAGTTTCGGGCACCTGGGTGGCTCAGTTGGTTAAGTGTCTGCCTTTAGCTCAGGTCCTGATCCCAGGATCCTGGGATCGAGCTCTGCATTGGGCTCCCTGTTTAGCGGGGAGCCTGTTTCTCCCTCTCCTCCCCACCCATGCACTCTCTCTCAAATAAATAAATAAAATCTTTTTAAAAAATAAAGTGAGTTCCATATAGAGGGGAAATAGTTGGGTCTTGTGTTTTATTTACTCTGATAATAACTGCTTTTTAATTGGAGTGTTTATACCATCTATATTTAATGTAAGAATCTATACCATTGGGTTTAAATTACTATACTGCTATTTTTTCTACTTAACCCTTGTTCTTTATTCTTTTTCCCTTTTTCATGTCTTCTTTTGGATTACTTAAATTTTTTTTTAGTATTCCTTTTTATCTCTTCAACTGGATTGCTAGCTACAACTTTTTATCTTACTAGTAACTGAAGTATTTACAGTATGCATCTTTAATTTATTATAGTAAATTCATTTTGCCATTTTGTGTGGAATGTACAAATCTTACAAAAGTATTCTTCCATTTCTCACTTCTGTTCTCTGTCCTATTATTTTTATTTTCACATTATTATTGATTTTGCTTTAAACAATTATCTTTTAAAGTAATTTAATAGATAAAAGTAATATAATAATATATAACATGTATTAGTATATACTATAATATGTATTATATAACAATAAAAGAGAAAAATATGTTTTATATTTCACATATTTACCATTCTACATTTCTTAATTTATTTGTGTAGATACAAGTTTCTGCCTGGTGTCATTTTCCTTTTAAGAACTCCCTTTAGCATTTCTTTTTTTTTTTTTTTTAAAGATTTTATTTATTTATTTGGTAGAGAGAGAGAGAGAGAGAGATCACAAGTAGGCAGAGAGGCAGGAAGAGAGAGAGGAGGAAGCAGGCTCCCCGCTGAGCAGAGAGCCTGATGTGGGGCTTGATACCAGGACCCTGAGATTATGACCCGAGCCGAAGGCAGAGGCTTTAACCTACTGAGCCACCCAGGTGCCCCTCCTTTAGCATTTCTTATGTACAGATCTAATGGCAACAAATATTTTCAGTTTCTGTCTGAAAATGTCCTTATTTCACCTGTATTTTGAAGAATAATTTTGGGTAATATGGAATTTTTGTTTTTCAGCGCTATAGTTTTGGCTTGTGTAGTTTCTGACAAGAAGTCTGTTGTCATTTTTTTTAATGTCATGTACCCTTTTCTTTGGTTAGTTTTAATATTTTCATTTATCACTGATTTTCAGTGATATTGATTTTGCCTTGGTGTTGTTTTCTTTGTGTTTATCCTGTTTGGGTTTTGTCAATATTCATGGATATGTTGGTTTATAATTATCATCAAAGTTCGCAAGTTTTCAACCTTTTTTTTCAAATGTTTTTTACCTCCTCTTCCCTTTTCTTTATTGTGGGGTTCCAACTACACATCAGTAATACAGCTTGATGTTTTCAAATAAGTTACTAAGATTCTGCTCATTTTTTTCAGTCTTTGTTGCTTTATTTTGGATGGTTTCTATTGCTTTGTCCTCAAGTTACTGATTTTTTCTTCTTTAGTGACTACTCTGATGTTAAACTCGTTCAGTGATATTTGAATTTCAGTAATTGTAACTATGTGGGGAGTCATGATACCTGCCCCACCTCTCTCACAAAATTGTAGAGATGCAACAAAGAAAGGAATTTTGTATCAGTCAGGGTCTCAGGAGGAAAGAGAAACCATGCAACAAAGAAAGGAATTTTGTATCAGTCAGGGTCTCAGGAGGAAAGAGAAACCAATCTGAGTATTTACAACAGACAGAAGTTAATGCACAAAGTGAGGAAATACTGAGGAGCCAACAGAGGAGAGTGAGGCAGCTGGGAACTAGGAAAGCAGGAAGCACCAATACCCCTAGGCTGTAAGAACAAAGGGGAAACGTAGTGTTCCACAGTTTAGAAGCTGGGGCCTCCCAAGAGAGCAGGAGACCAACCATGCAGGAGTTGGAGCTATGGGGGAGACAGATGCTGCTGGGGATGTATCTTGGGGCAAAGAGGGAGGGGAATACCCTGGCTTCTCCCCCCCCCCCCCCCCCCCCCCGGACCTCCTACCAGTGGCCTGGGGGCTTGGGAAACATAGAGATCAGCTCCCGGTGTAAAGAGCAGAGTAATGGACCAGAGGGCTCCCAGGCTCAAGATCAGCCCAGTGTTACTCTTAGAAATACGAATGCCTTATATAAATGTTAGCTATAATATTACAATATTTGCAGTGAAGCACATTCACCATCCCTTAAAAGAGCACCCATTCTAAAATCTCTGTTTTATAGATGAGCCCACTGAGGCTCAAAAGAGACTGAAATGAATGCCACATATACTCATGAAATATCAAAAAAAAAAAAAAAAAAAAAGTAAGTATGCAGTTATAGCTAAAATCATTCCAAGGAGAAACAAGATGTAATGGTTATAAGCCAATCACCAGTGAGTAGTGTGATTCTGAACCCAGGGTCATAAAAGGCATTGGGACCTCCTCCTTGTTTTCTCTCTCCGACCATGACTCTGAGGGAAATCAGCTACGATGTTGTAAAGATATACCAGGTGGCTCTAAGGAAAGGCCCATGAGGCAAGGTAATGAAGGGGCCCACCACAGCCAGCAAAGAGAGGAGAATGCCCATCAGCGGCCCTGAGGTGAAAGCAGCTCCTCCCTCCCCACTCAGGCCTTTAAAGGACACGGTCCCAGTGGGCACCTTGACCACAGCCTCATGAGAGACCATAGGCCAAAACCACCCAGCTAAGCTGACCCACAGAAACTAACACAGTAAATATCTGTTGTCTAAGTCACTATGTTTTGGAAGCATTTGTTACCCAGAGATAGACAATAATACAGTGATTATCACAGGACCTCTTAAAATCTTTTCCTATTTTGTTTCTTGCCACCTTGGTGATCATGGCTGCCCCTGTCCATTCCAACATGATTCAAAATCTCAGAGTTATAACAGCGGTGTCTTCATTCCTTTTTTTCCAATTCTGTCATGCCTGAGCCGGCAATCGCTGAGCTCCACCCACCCGTGCATACTTGGGAGTGGCGACAGGGCCCCTCACCTTTCCGCCTTTCCGTACTGGGACCTCAGGCCCTGGTTCAGTAAAATTATTTGGCTATCCCGCTTCCACAGAGCAATGACGTAATTACTTGCTTTACATTTGTGTGTCTTGAAGGTCTAAGTTAGATTTCTCCAGGACAAGAAGATTCCATCCCTGGGTGAACTGAGAGCTGCCTTCCTGGGGTGACAGATGTACCTGCCTATTGCTCCCCACCCGACACACAAACACAGAGGTAACATGCAATGCACCACTTATCACCGAATAACCGAACTTCTGCAATAAATAGGATAGCTGTTCTTGGGGGACACAGGACTCGCCTGATGATGCCGAGAGGCGGGGACCATGGCGATCCCACCTGAGTGACAACACCCAGTTTCCAGGGCCAGCAGGGTGACTGTGCCTGCAGCCCTATGCCCATGTCAGATGGTGAGGCCAGGCAACCAGGGTATCTAATGTCTAACAGTGGTGACAGCTCTGTTGTCACTGGGGCTAGTCTGTCTGGCTAGTCTGGCGCCCTCCCTGCACTTCTGGCTGCCTCATTCCATATCTGCCCACACTGATTCCCCAGCCTTCCCAGAGAGCGGAGGGCTTCCCAACAACCTTTTCAAAAGAGCTACTTTCTGTAGCTTGGAAGGAAAATCTCAGATGAGAACACATTCCCTCCCTAAATCAGACCAACACAACTTTGATGTAATTCAAGGCCGAGTGAGTGAATTCGTGAGAACCAAAAATCCCCAAATTTACTGTCATCATCACCAATTAGTGATTGTTTTCCATGACCTGTGCATTGCTGTAAGCAATGCATTATACCAGAAACAATTTTTTTTAAGTGTAACCTTCTTTTTCAGGAAAGAAAAAAGGTACAAGAATGAAAGCTTAGGGGGAAAAAACCAGAAAGCCAAAACAAAAAATGAAATGTAATTTATGAACTGAGTACATAAAGGCACAGTCTTCAAAGATACTGCAAAAAAAAGGGGAGAGAATAAAGGGAAATATTGGTCCTTTATTAGATAGAGACAGGGAGAAATGAGTAGCAGATGACAGAAAAAAATACAAAATAACATTCTGAGCTGGTTTGATCTTGGTCAATATAAAAAAAAAATGATAAGGTGCGGAAAAGTCTAGTTAACACATGCGGAAAGGAAGGACAAAGTTGCAGACAGCTTGAAACCAAGTTAGAAGCAAAGAAAATTCATTTGAATGAGCTGAGGTCCTGTAGACAGGGATCTTAGGAAACAGAGGAGTCATCACCAGCTTGTAAACTTAACAAACGTGTATAAGACAGTATTATGTTCACAGTGCTGGTGATTTCAGACATCCCACTTTATCCGCACAACTATGCTTTCCAGTAAGAATTCTTATTCCTAATCTATAGGTAAAGAAACTGAGTCCAAAAGTCATGTGATAGGAGTGGCAGAGTTGGGGCTGAAATGCCCATTCCTAGTGCATCCTTCCCACAGCCACCTTCCTAGGTGGGGAGATGGAGAGATGGGGAGAGAGAGAAAGACCCCAGGACCAAAATCAGGGTAGCAGGGGCTGGAGGATAGGAGTGTGCTAACTGCTGGCAGAGACAGAGAAGCCGAAAGTACAATGGGCCATTAAATGAGAACTAGGTCCTGCCCCAACTCTGCAACCTACTAGCTGTGTGACCTTGGGAAAGTTCATCTCCGCTCTGGACTTAGATTCCTAGTAAAATGAGGAGGTTGGTCCAGGTGACCTTTGCCGTTGCTTCAAATTCTAAGTCCATGATCCTGGATATGATTTGAAAATACATAGAGGAATTCTGAGAAAGCTCATGAAATTTGAGAAATAGTACAATAGTACAATAGAGCAAATAGTATTTGCTCTGTTTACAGAGCAAATACATATTTATCTGGATAATTGTTGCTTTCCCCAACATCCTTTCATCATCTTTCTGAGGTTAGCACCCTGCTCCCACCTTCCTGTCTTTCTGTTTTTCTTTCAATGCACCACCCTTCCCACATTCCACGGGATTCTGGTGGGGCTGCCAATCACAGTACGGAGCTCCACCCTTGGCCTCCGTGATTGGCCCAAAGGTTGGGCACCTAACCCAAGAAGACCAATCAGAATCTTTCTCTGAATGTTTCTTATGTGGATATAGGGAGAAAAAAAAGTACTCCCTCCTGGGGTTGAAGGAGTGATAGAAACCTAGAAATACCGCCTTCCCACCCTCATCGCTACCACCACCACCCTGCCATATAGATATTGCCTCACTTTTTCACCTCACTGACAAGGCTCATCTAGGGTAAAAGGGAGACGCTGAGGCAGGGGATGCGGGAAGAAGGGACGACAGACACTGGGACATACTGCCTGAGCACGTCTGATGTCAGCTCCATTCACGGCTTCCTAGAGTGTGATTCCCCCCAAATTCCACATATTGGGAGGGTGTTAGTTTCCCGTGACTGTTGTAACAAAGTACTACAAACTTGGTGGCTTGAAATAACAGAAATGTATTCTCTCACAGCTCTGGAGGCCAGAAGTCTGAGATCAGTAATCCTGGGCCAAAATCAAGGTGTCTGCTGGGCAGGGTTCCTTGCTGAGGTTCACAGGAGACTTTGTTCCTGGCTTTTTCTAGCTTCTGGCGGCTGCCAGCATTCCTTGGCCGGTGGTCACATCACTCCACTCCAGTCTGCCTCCGCCCTCACATTGTCCCCTCTTCTGTCCATGTCAAATCTCCCCATCCCCCGCTTAGTAAGACACGAGCGATGGCATTTAGGGCCCATACTCCAGGATAATCTCCACCTCACAAGATCCTTAATTTAATCACATCTGCGAAGGTCCTTCTCCCAAGTAAGATAATATTTACAGGTTCCAAGGAATAGGGCCTAATATCTTTGGATGGCCAGGATTTAGCCCAGCCTGGGGTGTAAACTAGTTTGAGTTCCATTTCTATTATTTGCTACAGAAAGAGTTGCAACAACAACAACAACAAAAAAGAGTTGCAACAATGTTTATTGCTTAAGAGTAGGGAAACACCAGACATAAAGAAGAAAACAAAATCCTATCCCACTCCATCATTCAATGGATGAATGCCTAACGTGGGACAGGGGCCTGACTTCTGCCCACTCTCTGCCCTCCCAGTATGATGAAAGAAAGGAAAAACGAGTAAATAAGCAAATATAAATGGCTCTGAACAAAAATGTCTTAACACTTTCCATCCTTTTTCTAGGCACATTTTTCACTATTAACATATGCCCTGTTTTATCTCACTTTCTTCACTTGATTTTATATAATTAGCATTTCCCATGTCATTAAACATTCGGTAAAAGCAAGATTTTCGTATTGCACATATTCCTTATCTGGGTGTGCTAAGATATATTTAGTCATTCTTCGTTTTCAATCTCTTTACCATCCTAAGCAACATGATGGACATCTTCACTTGATTGGCCAATCACTTCCTTAGGAAAGACTCCAAGACATGGAGGGAGTTACTAGGTTGGACTCCCTTTTTTAAAAGGCTCTGGATGACTGTTGCTAGGTGTCTTTCCAGAAAGAACACCAGTTCACATTTCTACAAAACTGTCTCAGGGTGCCTCTCCCACTGCACATCTCATGTTTTATTCAAAACTTCTGTCTAGCTGATGAATGAAAATTATATCTTTTTTCAATATGCATTTTTCTGATTATGAGGGGTGATTTTTATCTTAACAGTCATCTTCATTTCTTCTTCTATTTGTTATTTTTTCATGTCCTTTGTCATTTTTCTCATTAGATTTTAGTGTTTTTCTCATGGATTGGGAACTACATTGTCATCTTGGTGGCAAATAGTTTTCCTGGTTTTGCCATTTGCCGTTATTCTGTTTAGGATACTGATGTCACACTTCTGGCTTCCAGAACTATGACAAGCCACTGAGCTTGTGGCAATTTGTTTTAACAGTCACAAGAAACAAATACCTCCCTGATGGAACCCCCAAATGGGAACTCTTCAGCTTTGCCTCCCGAGTTGATTTGGAGCCTGATGTAGTGGCCTTATTGGGAGGAGAGGATCAACCCTGCAGGGGTCCCGAATCAATCTCTCAAAACAAAAAACTGAAATGTGATCGTGTTCTTTTGGGAAAAAAAAAAAAGAAAAATGCTCTTTGGCCTGGCCTCTACCTCCATTTCATGACTTACTGGTTTTGTTTGTTTGTTTTAAGGTATACATGTGGTTCATCTTCGGGATTTACAAGGTCCAAAGCCAGTTTTTAAGAAAATTGGTTCCCAGAAATATGGATACGTTCTCCTCTAAATTGACACATTTCTGGAGCACCTGGGTGGCTCAGTCGGTTAAGCATCTGCTTTTGGCTCAGGTCATGATCTCAGGGTTCTGGGATTAAGCCCCTCATTGGGCTCCCTGCTCAGTGTGGAGCCTGCTTCTCCCTCTCTCTCTGCCCTCCCCCTGCTTGTGCTCTCTCACACACACTCTCTCTCTCTCTGTCAAATAAATAAAATCTTTAAAAATAATAAAATAAATAAATTGACACATTTCTGCCAAACCTACCCCATGTGAAAAGAATGGTCTTGCAAATCAGCGCAAGGCCCGACCGGGAGCATGCAGAGATGTCTGAGAACACGTCCCCACTCCCCAGCCCCCAGAAGAGCCTGCAGGTTTTGTTACCACTATTGTTGTTCCTTTGGGGGTTTTTCCTATGTTTTGGTAGATCACTTTATATGACACGTTTCTGAGTATACAAAGATGGTCTCCAACCTGCACCCAAAAATGGGGGGCCTGCTAACAGTCTGGCTTCTGAGGTAGCAGGCCGAGGCCCAGAGTTCGACTGCTCAGGGGAAGGAAAAAGACTTTAGAGGCCATTAAGTCCAAGAGGACAAGACAGAGGAAAGGGGTGCCTGGTCCCTGAAGGGAAAGTAAGGAAGGAATGGAGATGTTTAAAGGAACTTTTATGAGTTTTATCACAAGGAATGTGATGCAAACTTTCTTCCTAATCTCTTGATGAAAACTTGGGGCAAACAGACACGCCCCCACAGGGGCGCTGGAATTGAGCCATCAGGTGAGATGAAATGGTGAGAACAGCCTCAAGCTGGATACCAGGTGAGTACCCAGGTGAAGGGTAAAGGGCCAGCCGGTTCCAGATTACAGGGGCACGGGGCACTCGGCACTCGCTGGCAGAGAGACGGTCACTCCCTGTGATGTGGCCGAGGGGAAGGCAGCCCTCTGGTTCACCACCCCACACTGGGCTGGATGGCACGATGACACTCAGTCCCTCCTTCAGCTACGCTGACCAGAGTGAGCTCATGCCTTCGTTACTTCTCACCTGGAACATTCCAGCAGCCTCTTGCCTGTCCTGCCCCCAGCCACCAATATGATCTCCTTAACTCACAAATCTGAAGCATTTCCCCTTGATAATAACCTTTGGTGGCTCCCACTAGCCATCGCTACTTTCCTGTGCGTGCAAGGTCTGGAGACACGGCCCCATGTAAGTTCCCGTCCTCGTCACATCTTCCCTTGCATGCACAGACACTCCGTCGCCATGCCAGTCTCTCCCCAACCTCACACTCCTACATGTGCTCTTCCCCCTTGCTGCCTCGGGAACTCTTACTTCTTCTTCACAGCCCATCTGAAATACCCATTCCCTGACTCCTGGGTCTCCCCTGACAGGCTCAGGGACTCCCCGCTCTGGGCTCCCAAAGCCCATCAAACCCACATGGATTCTTCTCAAAGCAACAAGTTAAGTCTCTGAGGACTCGTTACATGCCAGGATTTCTGCTAAGCGCTTTACTGTATTAGCTCATTGCATCTACAACCCTATGCGATCCGTCCTGCTGTTACCCACTTTAGAGATGAGGAAACTGAGGCCCAGAGGGGTTCCCTGACTCGCCCAAAGGTGTACAGCTAGCGAGCAACAGATCTGAGCTTTGAGCCCTGGCCTCTCAACCACTACATACGTGCCCTGAAGCACTTCCCGTGTTGTGTTTTAATCATGCGCCCACATCAGTAGCTCCCAAACCTGGCTATCCTCCGGATCGCTGCACCTAGCCCCACTGAGTCACATTCACTGACAACAGGGCCCAGAAGTCTGTCGTTCTCAAAAGCCATCCAGGTGGTGCAGGTGCCCAACAGGGTAACCTACCATCCCAGTTTATCTGGCACCAAACGGTGTCCCAGGATGTGGACAGTCCTGGGCAAGCCAGGGCAAGTTGGTCAGCATGAGAAAGTTCAGGTGTGCCTGAAGGTCTCCTCTCCTGACCTGGGGGCTCCCTGAGGCCGGGAACAGCACGCCCTTCAGCCTCTCTAGCGGGCACCCAACAGTGGCTGGCTCAGAGGACGTCCTCAGTAAATGCAAAGACATGTGTCGTATGCCTAGAACTTATCAATGAACCTGAACAGCTTTCTTCAGCTCCAGGTTCAGCTGAAAGATAGTTTTCAGGGGACATCAGTGTGGGGGTGGGGAGGGCAGATCAGAGTCACGTGGGCACAGCTCTGCTCCTGTTTCATAACCACACTGCCCCACTTTACCACCCCTCAGAAACCACTCCGACTTGGGGATACCTAAGTGGTTGGGGTCGACTAGCAGGCAGCTCCCCGGGATACCTCTAAGGGATTCCTGCTTTTCCCAGCCATGCCTGAGCAACGCAGGGCTCCCAGGAAGACTCAGAGAGTAAAGGCAGGGGCCTAGGCGAACACTGGTCCGATCCCCTGTGTTTCAGATGAGGAAACGGAGTCCCATCCAAGGTGATTTGTGCGTGTTCTTTGTAAAAGAAGGAACCTGGCTCTTTGCCCACCATGTATATGCAAATGTATTTTCTCAGCTGGTCCCTAGTCTTGAGGCCATGTTTATAGAATTTTTTCCCATGGTGATGTTTTTTTAAATTTCTCTGTAATCATGTAGTATCAATCTCTTCCTTTATGGTTTTAGAGTTTTACGCCCTACTGAGAATGGCTGCCCACTTCTTAATTTCTTCTAGAACTTATAAAACTTTTTTGAGTGTGAAGAGTGTGTTAGGGATCCAACTTCTCTTTCCTCAGATTAGACCCAGACAGGAGAAAAACTCTTCCAAAGTCACAGAGTGGGTCTGGGGTCTGCTGGTATTAGAGGGTCCCACTTAGAGCTCATGCTGTCACTCCCCCACAGTCTATATAAAGATCTCTTCTTTAACTAATCTCCTTGGAAGCCTACAAAAGAATAACTTGTTTTCACAACTTGTTCTCATTGTATTCTGTCCTGCATTATAGTCATTTGTAAGCTTGGCTTTTCTCATATTCATTTTGTGACTATATTCCATTCACCTTTGTGGCTCCCACCAACCCATGATACCTTGCCCAATCCTCTGCATCCGATAAATATTTGGGAATTAAACCGAGTACTATGCTCCAACTGGCTGTGTGAAGTGAAGACCCATTTCCTAAATGCAGAAATAAAGGGATTTGGTGGGCTCACTGTCCTGAAGGCCCTTCTATCCTAAGACCTCATGACCATGGCAGGGGTTGCCAAAGAGGGAGATGCACCCAAGGGTGACCTCTGCCTTCTCTTCTCATTTGCCATGATGGGAAGCCTCAAGCCAGAGGGCTCTGGAACGGTTGTGTGTGTGTGAATGGAGGGGCACAAAAAAGGGATTAGGTAGGAAGGAAGACTGCAGTTCCTATGACTGATCTTGGGTCTTCTCCTGTCACCCCACCTCTTGGGTGTGGGTATTTCTTAGACCACAAGGGCCAGAACAGCAGAAACCAAAGAACAGTGGCAGCTGACTAGGGCAGAGGCACTGTTCACTTCTTGAGGCTTCAGAAAGAAGAACTGCCCAGCATCCTCTGCAGTCACCATATCCCACCCGTTGAGGCCAATACAAGTGTCTCCCGATACTGCAGAATGCTTGGGGAAGGCATCGTCCTGACAAACCGAAGACCCTTATGCACAGAGTGGCCAGTATTACTGAAGGTGCCTGGTTCACTTATCCACTCACCAGCGACCGAATGCCTTCTGCGTGCCTGACTCTGTGTGCCATTCTAGGTGCCAAGAGAAACAGTGAAAGAGGGAGAGAGTTGGCTCTTCTCCCAGAATTTACTTTCTGGTTGAGGAAGACAGATAACAAATAAATCAACCTCCAATGCACCAAATAATACCGGATATTGATAAAAGCTACTAAAAAAGTATGAGGGATATGTGCCAGGGAATATGTTAGTCAGTGGTCAGGAAAGGAGGGGACATTTCCTCTGAGACCTGAGTGATACAGAGGACCCACCTACTTCATGAAGACAGGGTGGAAGGGCATCTCAGGCAGGGACACAGCTGGGGCAAAGATCCTGGGGCAGGAACAACTGCACAGAAAGGAGGCCAGCTGAGTGCCTGGGTGGCTCAGTTAAGCGTCTGACTCTTGGTTTTGGCTCAGGTCGTGATGTAGAGCCCTGTGTCAGGCCCCGTGCTCAGGAGGGAGTCTCCTTGAGATTCTCTGTCTCTGCCCCTCCCCTGCCCCCACTCGTGCTCTCTCTCACATAAATAAATGAATAAATAAATAAATAAATAAATAAATAAATAAATAAATAAATAAATAAAATCTTGAAAGAAAGGAAGCCAGCCAGCCAGAACATGATGAGGGGGAAGGAGAATCTGAAGTATTAGAAACCACTGCAGCCATGATGGCCGAACTTGTCGACAATGACTGTGAAAGATCTTGTGACCTATGCCCAGAGGGGTTTCCCACCTCACAGTTGAGAGGATCTTCAGCCACCCTCCTCCGGTTCAGTGTGTCTCAAACTGAGGCACTCCCTCTGGCAGAGAAGAATAAAAGCATATCCCTGGGGTTTCTAGAAGTTTTGGCCAAATTTTGTTTTTTGAAGACTTATGTTTCATTTTTAAAACAAAAGCAAGTTTTGCATTCTCTTCCCCAAGATAAGCACATTTGCTTTTATATTAAAAATGATGGGGGCGCCTGGGTGGCTCAGTTGGTTAAGCAGCTGCCTTTGGTTCAGGTCGTGATCCCAGGGTCCCGGGATGGAGCCCCGCATCAGGCTCCCTGCTCAGCAGAGAGCCTGCTTCTCTCTCTCCCTGCCTCTCTGTTTACTTGTGCTCTCTCTCTATCTCTCTGTCAAATAAGTAAATAAAATCTTTAAAAAAAAAAATGATGTTCCAAATAATCAAATAAAATTAATGCTCCAAGAGGTTGGCCTTATTTGTGCCTTATCAATCCCTGGCATACTACCAGGCACCCCAGTTTGAGAAACGTCAATCACAGCCTTCCCCACAAACCAAGTGAAGTATCTGCAAAGCAAAACTCTCCTGAGTTCGCCACCCACAAGGTGAAAGAAGCCATTTCTCCAGCCAAGAGAACTACTTCCCATCGCTTTAAAAATCCCTGCATCAGCGGCGTGTAAGAATATTGTGCCACTGTTTAAAATGTGACTTACAGAGAAGTTGAAATGAAGGGGGAAGACTTACATTCTAATGTTAGGTAAAGAAACAAGCGGCAAAATTAAACACGCTGGATGAACTCGACTATGTTACCAGGGGGATGCGTAAAGAAAAAAGACTAGAAGTAATTAGACTAAACGATTAATAGTAGTCCCAGGAAAGTGGAATTGCGGGTAATGTGGCGATGGGGTGGGGGGTTGTGGGTAATGTGGGAATGCGGCGGCCGTGAGAGTATTATAGGGATGGGGGAGTTGTGGGTAACGTGGGGATGGGGGAGTTGTGGGTAACGTGGGGATGGGAGTTGTGGGTAACGTGGGGAGGCAGCATTGTAGGCTATTTTTATGTTTTTTGCATTTTCTAAATTTCCTCTGTGTGTGTGTGTGTGTGTGTGTGTGTGTGTGTGTGTGTGTGGCAGTAAGAGGCATTAAAGGGAATATGTCTTTTTCTCAAATTCCCCATTCAGGAAAACACCAGTGTGAACATAGAATGGTTTTAAACCCTTGAAGATGAGTATTCAATGTGCTTATAGAGAGAGATTGTGGAATTTAGTAGGTTACTGTCCTGCCAATTAATAGTGATAAAATAGATAAGAGTAATTTATGATTAGCAAGTTGATTATTTTGAAAAGAGTGCTTCTAAAATTTTTGAACTACTTTCAAATGGACTAGCAGTTCCCATATAATCCTGCTTATATTCCTTATCATTTGGGGGGATCCTTTGATAGTTTAAGAGGAAAAGCAGCCTAACCCTTACCTAAGTTATCACAAATTCATTGAATCCACCTACTATGGCAGATCCTTCCATCCTGTCTGCAACAGAGGGGAGATTGCCCTGAAGGAAATGACCAGGGGGCTCTCATCCCAGCTGTCCCCTATCCCTAAACCCCTGGGGGCATCAGTCCCCATGTCCTCCCTCAGGACTCAGTTTTCTCTAATATGAGGAACATGCTCAGACATATCGAAGGTCTCCTCAAGTCATTTATTTATTCATTTCTCTTTATTGGGCCCCCACAGGGGCCAGGCATGGCTCCAGGCACTGGGGACAGCACCGAATGAAGCAAAATCCTGGTTTTCTTGGCATTTCGTTTTCTTACCACCCATATGGAGCTCTGAGCTTCTTGAACATCTGTTATAGAAAGGGCTCCTTTCTGCACTTAATCATACGTTGCCTTTTATCACACAAATTTAACTAGCCTACCAACTCATTTATAACCCACAAGGAGCAGAGCCCAGGATTCCTTCTACTGCATTCCTACAGTCCTTAACACAACCCTAGGTGTCCTAATTTTTCAATTAGGAAAGCACAGTATCTGCACATAGTAAAGACTTGATAAATGTTTGTTGGATGAATAAAGATCTTCCAATACATTGGACCTTCACAGACATTTTCTCCTACAGTCTTTGTAAGAGCCCTGAAAGGTAGCAATTCGCGGATGGGGAAAGAGAGTTTAAGTGACTTGCTTGAAACACATAGTAAGTGGTGATCCTGGGTGCAGGCCCAGGTCTCTACATCCATGAAATAAAATGTAATGTGAAACAAGACTGTTTCGGGGCTGTAGCACATGCATACTGGGGACAATGAGCTCTTCCGAGAAGGGAAGGATTTGTGCCGGCAGAGTGGTCAGGGAAGTAATCATGGCAGAAGCAAGGCTTCAGATGGACCTTGGACGATGGAGGAGGGGAGAAGGATAGCAAAAATGACAGCATATGAATCCAGGAGGCTCAGTCCCCAGACAAAGACCGGGGATTGGGATCAGCCCTCTCAAGCACCTTAGCCAACTGATGAGTCTGATGTACGTTTCTCTAACAGCTGGAAAGTGATGGGAAAATAATTGTTCGGTATGTGCCAAAGATCACTCCCTAAACTAAGCATGTGGGCGAGCTGGAAAAGAAGCCAGATGCCCTTTCTGCTAACTCCAGACTGCAGGTCAGAGCTGTTGGTCCAGCACCAGGGCCTGCCCCTGAGCAAAGCCCTCGGGGACAGGGGAACTGGGTGCCTTCATGGGTCTTTAGTGAGGGAAGGGAAGGGCCTTCATATACTTCTGCAAAGCTTTGACCTCTGCCCTATACACTCTGACCCACTGGCCTCCCCCAAAAAAGGTTATTTCACACCCATGGGATGCACCAGAGACCCCCCAGGATGATACAAGGAAAGTGTCCTGGACTTTGATCCTGGTGACCAGGGTTCTAGACCCATCTCTGCCATGTGTGGATCTGTGACTTTGAACATGGCACCACTCATGGTCTCCGCATGGTAGTATAGAATGGTAGAGTGCCTTCCTCACATAGGGCAGGGTCCTCAAATCAGTTGAGATCAGTTTAGCGCATCAAGACAAGGACTTACTGAAAAGGTATGACTTGGAAGAGCAGGGACATACCAATGTACACCACATGTTGTATCTCAGTTGTTTATGCCCAGCGGACGATCATGTTAAAATGATTTCTCATTGTGCGCCATCCTCAAAAGAGTCTGAAAGCCCCTTGCATAGCCTCCCGGTGTAAAAGGCGTGGAGTCAGACAGTCTGAGTTTGAGCCCAGCCCAGCTACTTGCTAGCTGTGTGACACTGAACAAATTATTTCACCTCTCTGAGTCTTGGTTTCAACATCTATAAAATCAAGATGATATTTTAATGACTTCATAAGGTTGTCGAAAGAATCAAATCCTTCAATCAACAAATCAATATAAAGTCCCTAGGACAGTGGCTGGCATTCACTAAGGGAACAGTAGCTGCTACAGTCTCTGTGTTTGTCACTGAGGCACTGGACCAGAAAACAACTAAGGTCCCTCGGATCTACCCAAAGCCCTGCTTTTTGAGATAAGAAAGGCTCAGAGAGGTGAGTCTCAGGAGACTGGCCCAAGATCACTTGGCTATTGCTCAGTTCCGAGAGCCCAGTTTGACTTTTCTGAAGCCTCAGGCAGGCCCAGAGAGCAAGGGGGTGAGGCACAGCATTGAGAGGGCTTAGGGTTTCTTTGCCCGGGCCCTGAGATTTCCAGAACTTTCCTTTACTCAGAGGCAAGAAGCACTGGAACCCTCTGACAGCAGGCGTGTCCTGAAGCATCAAAATGGACTAACTAAACTGTAATAGAAACAGGAAGAATGCCAGAGGATTACACCTCCCAGGGACCAGAGACCCAATATTGGTTAAGATGTGTAGCCAGCAACCTTGTTTTGTTTTTGCCTATTCATTCCCGCAAAAAAAGTCATGCATTTCACAAAATATAAAAAATATAGATCACAGTTTATCAATAGCCTCACAGCATGAATTAAACATGGTTTAACGGTTCTTCTGCTAATATACAATATGCACAGCTTTATATATATTCCTATTTGGTATATATGTGATATACACAGTAATTTCCAAGTATGGTGAGTAAACCTATTCCCTCATAGCTTCACCAGCATCGGTTTTTACTATTTTACACTTGCAAATGTAAGAAGCATGCCGTGATACCTATTCTGATTTACTTATCTTTAAATAGAGTATAATGAGGCTGACCTTTTTTCCCCAGGGGTTTATTTCCTCCTATCCTTTTTTCCTAACATGCGACCCCTCCTGATCTTTCTTTTTTTTTTAAAATATTTTATTTATTTATTTGACAGAGAGAGGGAGATCACAAGTAGGCAGAGAGGCAGGCAGAGAGAGAGGGGGAAGCAGACTCCCCACTAAGCAGACAGCCCGATGCGGGGCTCGATCCCAGGACCCTGGGATCATGACCTGAGCCGAAGGCAGAGGCTTTAACCCACTGAGCCACCCAGGCGCCCCTCTTCTGATCTTTCAATAAGCAATATTTATTATGTGACTGATATAGATTGAGTTTTATATTAGGTACTAGAAGAGCAATGTTAATCAAAGAAATTGCAGATTTATATTGGAAGTATATTTACTGTTGTTTTAAAAAAATTGAATATACTTGCATTGTGGGTGAAGTGAGTGAAACTTAAATTCCTAGCAGACAATACCCCACAATCCTGGGAAATCTATAACCAGGCTAGCTAGATGGCTTTTCATTATCATGTTATCACACCTCACCCGGTGCTAAGTGTAAGTCCAAACTCTAGCGAATGGTTGGCAACATCGACCTTAGGCGGGGCAGGAACCCTCCTCAGAGGGTTGTTCCCTACACCCTCGCTCCTGAGGTCCTGCTCAAAACATATTACCAGCAGGTTTGCTCATGAACCCCAGAACCACAACTCAAGGCCACGAACATCCTGACCCAAGCAGCCTAGAAATCTGGGTCCCTGAGGACTCTGAGCTATGGCCATGCCTTTTCTCTCCAGTGGTCACATCACCTAGTCAGACCATCTCCTATTAACTAGATTGTGTCCCCTCAAAATTTGTATGTTGAAGCCCTAATCCCTTAGAATATGACTTATTTGGAAATAGGGCCTCTAAGAGGCAATTAACATTAAATGAGTTCGTACGGGTGGGACCCAATCTAATATGACTGCTGCACTTATGAGAGGAAGAGATCCCAGGGATGCACGCACACAGGAAAAAAGCTGTGTGGAGACAACTGGAAGGCAGCCATCTGCAAGCCCAAGAGAGAGGCCTCAGGGGAACGCAACCTACCGACACCTTGATCTTGGAAATCCAGTACCCAGAACTGTGAGAAAATAAATTCCTGTCGTTTAAGTTATGGCAGTCTAAGCAGATTAATACAATGACCCAACAAGGCCCCAACATTTGGGAACCCCAAAGAATGGGCACCCCTAAAATAAAGTTTTGAGGTTTCCCCTCTCAAAGTTTTATCCATCCGAGAGAGGTCACTGGCCAGCGTCCTTCCTTCCAGCATTCCCTCTTAACACCTTTAGAACATTTGCTATGGGCCAGCACTGTGTCTGTAGCTGTGCATGAAGTCTGCAGATCCTGAGGCCATTCCTTTCGCACCCCCAGGGTTCTGTGCCAACGGAGGCATCACCGGCCTCCGCCAGCCTTTTGTTCTCCACACCATCCCATCAAAATGGAGACTGGGGGAAGGACCTCTACCTGGAACCAGGCCAGAAAGCACTGAATTAGATCATCATCCATTCTTCCCCTGTTGTCCTTAGCCATTCTATATACAAAGACGATACCAAATTAAAACAGCCCAGGGCTGTCATTTCCACAGGCCTGTTAATTCAAGGACATGGCTCCGGAATGGTCATGACAAGAACCAGCTTTACCGTAACTGTATCAACTCCAACAACATGTCTGAGGCGAATGTCACTTCAAATAAGGTCTAAGGCTACAGCCATTGTAGCTTTTAACCACGGTTTTCCCTATAGTTCTTCCTCCGATGAAGATTTTTCTATGTCTATGAAGACATGTCTATCAATGACACAGGCCT
>CM052896.1:104545194-104584000 GCA_028534135.1 Potos flavus
GGTCTGTCCAGCACACTGCTGCCAGAATGAGCTTTCAAAGTGCAAATCTGCCGTGCCCCGCTTTTTTTCTCCCCACTGAGGACAGGGGTGGTGCGTGGCCATGGGAGTTAGTCCCTGCCTGGATCTCCAGCTCCCTCTCATCTACTCGCCCACACCTCTCAGTCCTCTGGATGTCCCTGCCCCTTCCTGTCCCCACATCTGCACACCTTTCATTACTGCCTGAAACACCCTACACACATGCACATGTGTGCACACATGCACACGCACACACACACGCACACACACACATTCTCTTTCTCTCGCCCTAACTCCTATGTATCACCAGTGTCATTGACTCCCTGGGTGTATACTACATAATTATTTGTTCAATGTCTTCCTTTCTAGCCTGTATATCCTACCAGGGTAGGAACTGGGCATTTCTGCCACTCTTAACCCCAGCACCCAGCACAGGGCATGGCCCAGCAATTTTTTTTTTAAAGATTTTATTCATTTATTTTGAGAGAGAGTGAATGCGCGTAAGTGGGGGAAGGGGCAGAGGGGGAGAGAGAAACTCAAGCAGACTCCACAAGGAGCACAGAGCCCAACGTGGGGTTCGATCCCACGACCCTGAGATCATGACCTCAGCTGATACCAAGAGTCAGCCATTTAGCCAACTGAGCCACCAGGGTGCCCCTAAATTAGTAATCAGTTAGTTGGCCAGCGAAAATTAGCCTTTTATATTTCACAACCCACCAATTTCGGTTTTATCCCCATAAAAGGTGGCTGGACACAAGAGTACCTTTTATTCTTATTTTTTTAAATGCTTTTGGAGGTGGCTGGGTGGCTCAATCGGTTAAGTGTCTGCCTTCAGCTCAGGTCATGATCTCAGGGTCCTGGGATCGAGTCCTGCATCGGGCGCCGTGCTCAGTGGGGAGTCTGCTTCTCCCTCTCCCTCTGCCTCCTGCTCTGCCTGGTTGTGCGTGCTCTCGCTCTCTCTCTCAAATAAATACATAAAATCTTTAAAAAATAAAAAATAAATAAAAATGCTTTTGGCAAGGCACATAGTATTGCAGGTTGGTTTCCTTCTAGTCTCAAGGCTGGGCCCCGCTTGGTCATGCCGTGCAGTTTCCTATCCTCTTTACCAGCCAGGGATGGGTTGTGTGCTGAGACGGTCATCCTTCCCCGATTCACCACAGCAAGGCCTTGTGTGGGGGAACACGAAGGAGGCGGAAGTCTCAGGATGCCAGGGGCTGCCTGTGTTGCTTCCCCAGTCTGCACACACTTGCCCCCAGCACCCCAGCCCCTTCTTCCACTGAAACCCAGCCCTCAGTGCTGCTGCCTAACTCCGACCCGCCCATGCCAGAGCCTCTCCCCGGGCTTTTGTTCTTTATTGTGTCCCATCCCACAAGTAAACACCCAAGAGTCAACTGGCTGGGGGGGGGGGGGGGGGAGTCCAACCCCCCTTTTAATGACATACTCAGGCTGGCGTCCCTCCCTGGAACCTGAAGTCTTAAGGTAGCGACAGCATCTTATGGATACCTATCATTTTAGCCTTCCTGTCGGCCTGCCCAAAGTGCAACGTGGAGGGTACGGCAAAGCCTGCAGGCTGAATTTCAGAGCAATTAACTACAAATGCAAGAGGCCTCCCCTCTCATGTTGTCCGCCAAACCACAAGTGTATTCCCTTCACTTGTTGTAATGTACCACAAGTGTATTCCCTTCGCTTGTCGTAATGTAGCCAAGACAGTTAAGGATTGCAACTGTGGCACAACAAAAACCTCTGTAATTATGGGACATGGGGTAAGGAGAAAAGGCCTCTGGTTCTGGAAGCTCAGCCCCAGGTTGAGCAATAGAGCAATATACATATTCCCCACTAGATGGCAGGCTTCCTGCTTTAGTCCCCAGTCAGCTCAATTTCAAAATGAGAAATGATTCCAAAAGAGCACTCCCAACAATCCAATCCTCCAAAGTACCCAAACACACTCAGATTCATAGAATGTTAAGGGTGGGCAAAAATTTGGCTAATTTTTTTTTAGCCAAATCTTTCGTTTATAGAAGAAGAAAAGTGAGAGCCCAAGAGGTCAGTAGACCCTAGGTTCACAATTTCTCCCAGGCCATCTTGCTTTTGTGTTATTCCACCCTGCCTCTTGACAGGCATCGAAAAATTGTCCTAAGAAGAGATATGATACGGGTGGGTTCAGTTTCTGCAGAGCACCGTTATGATACAGGCACTTTAATGTGCATACCTCAGACTGACCGAGCGAAAACACCTCTTCCACAAACAGTGGGATATGTAACTAGTTTGGGCCTCCTAAAAGTCTGGGATCCCTTATGCAGCTCTGTGCTCACACAAGCCTTATACAACACCTAGCAGAAGGACATGGCAAGCATCAGAGGTGGTTGAAAGCAGAGTCTTTGAAACCAGCTGGGTGACTTTATCTAAGGGACTAGCTTCCCAGGACCTTGACTTCAAGAAAGAGAGTGTTAAATTTACACTATCGTCTAAATCTCTAACTGCAAAATATAGAAGAGAAATGCTTAGTACAGTGCCAAGAAGGTTGTAGGCAAATGGTTCTCAAACCGTGGTCCAAGGACCCCTAAGGGTTCCCTTTCCCTTTTCCAACCACATGACTATGTGAGGGCAGACCTTCCTTTTTGTTTTGTTTTATTTTGTTTTATTTTGTTTTATTTTGTTTTATTTTATTTTATTTTATTTTATTTTATTTTAAGTAGGCTCCATGCCCAATGTGGGGCTTGAACTCATGACCCCAAGACCAAGAATTGCACGCTCTACTAACAGATCCAGCCAGGCGCCCAGTGCAGGTTTTCTTTAGAAACTTCAATCAAAACAATATATCATAAAAGACCGAATGCACAAGTGGCCATGAGAATCTGTAAACTAAACATTAAAAGGATTTGTAAAAATGTAAAAATGCTGTTCTCAAAAATTTTTTGTTTGGGAAAATATAGTTACCGTTTGTAAAAATACATAATGTATGTTAACATGCGCTGGGATTTCATAGTTATTTCAAATAAGTATTTTAAATTTCTCAGTTATAATTTCTAATATAGTAAGGCAAATATCAAATATCTCATATACACAAAAGCTCTTTGGGGTTCTCACTCACTTGGAGAAGTGTAAAGGCTGAACCAAAAAGTTTGAGAACCACTATGGTGGGAGCTTCATCAACCCCCTCATTAGTTCTCTCTTATTTATCTCTCATTCTTCAAAAACAGAGAGCTAAATATCTGATGATGTTAATTTCGGCATTCTGTACAATAAAAAAAAAAAGATAAAAGAGACATCTTGAATGTCTAAAATCAGGGGAAAGGATTAACAATAACACATTAGCTCCACGAACCCAATGGAATTAAATATTATAGTATTATGTAATAATAAAATGATTATATGACATAACCTTAAGAGTAAAAAAACATAATTCAGGATGGCCACTAATTATAAAAATATGAGAGTGGAACCTAATACATAAAAACAAAAACACTAAACACCCATCATACTGTGTTTGGACATGAGGTTATGGGTGTTGCTTTTCTTTAATTAAACCAGCGGCTGTTACCACATCACTATGTATCTTTTAAAGCAGCATATTCAAGGTAGCATTTTCAGACCTGGCTCCCCGCCAGGTCTCCTACAGTAGGGGCAGAGAGGCTATCCTCTTTTTCCATTTAATAAGTCAAAAAGCTTCCCAGTTTTGAAAGCCAACTTCCTCCAGCAGACTGCAACAGAAGCCACTGTCTGAACAACCCCCGACAAGTGGCAAATCTGTACGCCCCAGCACCCGGCCACGGCGCCACGTAGGAGAGAAGGCGCTGGACGGGAAGTGGTCGGTGTTTCCCAGCTGTCAGCAAAAAGGGGTCTTTGTGAATGGAACAAAACTGCATCTCCCCCTCCTGCACCCCTCCTCTCTTGCACTGCCCCCCAACACACACACACACACACACACACACACACACACACAGAGTGTGGTTTTCTGGTTTGCTTCCTAGCATATTAATAAACTCCCTCTTAAGCAAACGGCTTCTGAGGTTTCGAAGTGAAACACATTGTCAGGAGGATGCAGGCTTCCAGGAATCCTTCCTTTAAGTCCATTCACTGGGTCCTGTGCACATTTTGCCCAAGACCCTCTAAGGTCATTTTCTTTCTTAACTCCAAATATGCTTAGGGTGCTATTTCGGACTCCCTGGACAGGGCAGCAGAATGGAGAATGAAGAAGATGATTTGATTCGAGCTATTGCAACAGGGAGGACATTCGTTAACACAGAGGAACATCTCAGAGAAAAGGAAGGAGGGCTTGCGATTTTGCAGCATCAAGACAGTGGGTGGGGGGCGGGGGGGAGTGGATGACAAGTCTTCTGGGGGGGGATAGGGAGGGGAAACAAGCTGAGTCTGTGATGGCGGGGAGGGAGGTCCTCTGCAGTCCCTCCCGTGTCTCAGCTCTCTGGCTCCCTGCGAGCTCAGGGCTCAGATCAACTCCAGCACGATCAACAGGTCACCAGAAATCTGGCTGTCTCGTAGCTGAGAGGGGAAGGAATAAACAGTGACAGCGCGGTCCCAGACGCCTCCGGGTGGGGAGGGAACCACAGGCAGAGACCCACACAGAGTGGGCATATCTCTAGGAGCTCTGTTGGCAGCTGAAATTTTGCTCCCTAAATTCAGAAATCTTCTCCTCCCATCTTAATCCTCTCTCCCTTTCCTTCTCATTTGGCAGGTGGGTGAGGATATTGTTGAAGAAAAACCAGTTCAATTACTTTTAATTTCTCTAAACACACACATACACACACACACGCACAGGGGGCTTGGTTCCAACCTCCTGCAAGAAAACTGCCCATCATCAGAAGCTTCCAACAGAATTTTTGGGGTTCCCGAACAATGTCTTTTGAAGAAAAAAAAAAGTTGAGATGGTTGAATCACTCCAGTCATGATGACCTGAAGTTATTATTTTCCTTGACAGCAAGAATAGCCTTTCCCTTAACATCTTCTGTGATAAAGGCGAGCCCTCCCCAGCTTCTCTGCCCCAGAGCCCCTCGTTTCAACGAGTCCGGCCAGATGTGTGCACGTGTTCCGTTCACACAGCACAGGGATTAAGGATGGAAGAAAAGATGAGCTGTTTCCCCCATTAGTGGATCTTTCCACCCCTGCAGAGAGGGTTTGTGGAGGGTTTGTGCTGTTGGCTGCAGATAAAACAATGGGGGTGGGAGCTGCTTTGGAAATAGGGGGAGGGATGGGGACTTTTCCATCTGGAATCACAAGGCTCTTGGTGGCAGGGCCAGATGGAGCCACAGTCTGTCTGCGGAGACAAAGCTTCTCTGTAAACTGGTCGTGCAAACAAGAATATGAGGTTTTTGACGACACAATGGCCAAGAGATAGGAAGCTGAGCTTGGTTATGAAATGCCAAGGGCAGATCGCTCCAACTCAGGTGGATTAAGCCCTGAACATTAGTCAGGTAGGAGTTTCCTTGAGCTGATGAAAACAAGATTGTAAAGCTTTGCATTCAAACGGACGTTAGAAAACCAACTCTGTCAGCCAGTCCCTGTTCTCTGAACTCAAGTTGTCTTTCAGCTGGGAGCAAACATGCTTCCTTAACCCACCGGAACAGTGCTGGGACTTAAATTACCGTAAAGAATTTTATAAACGCTGAGTGTCCCTGTCCACACTCTTAATGAACATCCTCTAAGCTGCACTTAAGCCAAATTCCAAGGTATAATTAGGGACACTAAACAATGATATAATGTAGATTGCAAGTTTGCTTGAAGCTCCCAACATCTGATTAGAGGGATGGTAGCAGATTTCCCAGAGCCCAAGAGATGGAAACCATCTGTCACAGCCTGCTTCCTAAGCCCTTCCTTCCAGGAAAGCTCTTTGTGTCACCGAATAACGCCCAAAGGAAGGCCTTCTTGGCCCTCAAAGCCCGTCTTCCGACCAGAGATCATGTAGCCAGCTGTGTACCCTAGGGAAAGTCGTATACCCCTCTGAGACTTCTTTTTCTCTCCCATAATATGCAGCAGTTGGACATGTTTGGGGGTTTTCAAACTTCTTTAAAGCAAGGGAACATTTGGTTCTTGCCCAAAAGAAAACTTCAGGATAGAAGTCTGTTTGTAAATATTCTATGTCGCTTGGTGGGGGATGTGATCAGCATGCCAGTGATCAGACGGAGGGAGGGCGATAGCTCAGCTCCGCTGGCCTTAAACCCCCAGAAGACACTCAGTTCTAAAGCAGTGGATCACTCCCTGCAAATATTAAGCACTTTATAAATGCTGTATGGGAAAAAAACGTGTGCTACAGTGAAAAACTAGGCATCGTTTAGAACACACTCTTCCAGGTTATCTCACTGTGATGCTGGGGGACCCTTTCATTGCCTTTGAGCTGTTTTACAACTCTGGAAATTGTGGACAACTGATAGCAATGCAAATAATTCTTGTTTACAGACGCACAAATAAATTCGGTCCTGTGTGGAGGCTTAACTGACTTCCCTCCCGAACCCCCAAGAGAAAACCAGTGTCAACATGCTTTTACTCCGTATAAATCTGTGCCTCTTTGGCTTCTCATCTGAACTGGTTCTAACATCTCAGCTGTACTCCTTAACAATGAGCTACACAGGGGCGCCTGGGTGGCTCAGTCAGTGGAGCGTCTGTCTTCTGCTTAGGTCATGATCTCAGGGTCCTGGGATTAAGTCCTGCATCAGGCTCCTTGCTCAGTGGGGAGTCTGCTTCTCCTTCTCCCTCTGAGCCTCCCCGCTGCTTCTGCTCCCTCTCCCTCCCGCTCAAATGAATAAATTAAAAATCTTTAAAAAATAATGAGCTAAATGAAGTCTTTAACATGCGTTCATCTATATCTATGTGAGAGTCATGGTTTCAGCTTTCTTTTCTAGTTCTCAGTTTAGCCACCGATCCCCAATAGCATTTATACTCTCTACACAATTGCCTTTAAAAATAAAGTGTTGTTGGGGCGCCTGGGTGGCTCAGTGGGTTAAGCCTCTGCCTTCAGCTCAGGTCATGATCTCAGGGTTCTGGGATCGAGCCCCGCATCGGGCTCTCTGCTCAGCGGGGAGCCTGCTTCCCTCTCTCCCTCTGCCTGCCTCTCTGCCTACTCGTGCTCTGTCTCTCTCTCTCTGTCAAATAAATAAATAAAATCTTTAAAAAAATAAAATAGAAAATAAAAATAAAGTGTTGTGCAGCAAAGGAAACAGTCAATAAAACTAAAAGACAAACTATGGAACGGGAGAAGATGTTTGCAAATGTCTTATCAGATAAAGGGCTAGTATCAAAAATCTATAAAGAAGTTACCAGACTCAACACCCCAAAATCAAAAAAATCCAGTCAAAAAATGGGCAGGGGATGCCTGAATGACTCAGATGGTTAAGCGTCAGCTTTGGCTCAGGTCATGATCCCAGGGTCCTGGGGTGGAGCCTCACATTGGGCTCCCTGCTCAGGGGGGAGTCTGCTTCTCCCTCTGCCCCTCCCCCTGCTCGTGCTCCCTCTCTCCCTCTCTCTTTCTCAAATAAATAAATAAAATCTTTTTAAAAAGAAAGAAATAGGCAGAAGACATGCATAGATATTTCTCCAAAGAAGACATCCAAATGGTCAACGGACACATGAAAAAAATGCTCAACATCACTCGGCATCAGGGAGATACAAATCAAATCACAATGAGGAGCCACCTCACACCAGTCAGAAGGGCTAAAATTAACAAGTCAGGAAACGATAAGTGTTGGCAAGGGTGTGGAGAAAGGGGAACCCTCTTACACTGCTGGTGGGAATGCAAGCTGATGTAGCCACTCTGGAAAACAGTATGGAGGTTCCTCAAAAAGTTAAAAATAGGGCTACCCTATGACCCACCAATTGCACTATAAGGTATTTATCCAAAGGATACAAAAACAATGATTCAAAGGGGCACCTGCACCCCAATGCCTGTCTATAGCAACAATGCCCACAATAGCCAAACTATAGAAAGAGCCCAGAGGTGTACTGACAGATGAATGGATAAAGAAAATGTGGGGTGTATATATATATATATATATATATGTGGGGATATATATATATATATATATTAGCCATCAAAAAGAAAGAAATCTTGCCACTTGCAACAATGTGGATGGAACTAGAGGGTATTATGCTAAGAGAAATAAGTCAGTCAGAGAAAGACCAATATCATATGATCTCACGCATATGTGGATTTTAAGAAACAAAACAGATGAACATAGGGGAAGGGAAGGAAAAATAAGATAAGATGAAATCAGAGACAGAGGTAAACCATAAAAGACTCTTAACTCTAGGAAACAAGCTGAGGGTTGCTGGAGAGGAGGGGAATGGGGTTAACTGGGTGATGGGCATTAAGGAAGGGATGTGATGGGTGTCATGTAAGACTGATGAATCATTGAACTCTACCTCTGAAACTAATAATACACTATATGTTAATTAAATTGAATTTAAATTTTTAAAAATAGATAAATAATTAATTATTTAAAAATAAAGTGTTGTGCAGGGGCGCCTCGGTGGCGCGGTTGGTTAAGCATCCAACTCTTGGTTTTGGCTCAGGTCGTGATCTCAGGGTTGTGAGATCAAGCCCCTTGTCAGGCTCCATGCTCAGCAAGGAGCCTGCTTAAGCCTCTCTCTCCCTCTCCCCTCTCCCCCCCCCTCTCTCTCTCTAATGAATAAACCTTTAGAAAATAATTAAAAACATAAAGTGTTGTGGAAATGCCCTCAGAAAAGTGACATATGAGCCCTGGGAATAAGAAATAAGAGACAGGGGCGCATGGGTGGCTCAGATGGCTAAGTGTCTGCCTTCGGCTCAGGTCATGATCTCCAGGTCCTGGGATCGAGCCCCACATCGGGCTCCCAGCTCAGCGGGGAGACTGCTTCTCCCTCTCCCTCTGCCTCTCCCCCTGCTCGTGTGCTCTCTCTGTCTAATGAATAAATAAAAATCTTAAAAAAATATCTTAAAAAAAATCTTAAAAAAAAAAAAAAGAAAAAGAAATAATAGACAAAACAATAAGGTCGATAGTACCTAGGCTTCTGCAGCTCGGGGAGGGCAGGTGGAGGGAGCAGTTACACCAATTCAGCAGGCGGGGGACTGAGAAGACTGCCGGACGGGAGCTGGGAGCTCAAATAAGAGGAGAGAACCAACTCGACAAGGAGAGAACAGAAATGAGTACTCTGACATCACTATCCTCCCCTCTGCCCCTTGGCCTGAGCGAACTGGATGCAAGAAAGTAAGAAAGAATGGATCCAGCCATACATGTCAGCGTCCAGGGTCCAGCAGGGTGGAGGGGACATCCCTGCCATTCAGACAGCCAACGAAGGTGTCCGGGGTGGGACTCCAACCACCCACAGCTCTGTATTAACATGACCTTACTACTCCATTGTCTTCATCAAAATAACTTCACTAGTACTCCAGAAGATTCTTGCCCAGGAAGACAAAAGTTGCAAAGGACTTTACTGTTCATCCCAGGAACTTCCTGAAAGACAAGATCATCTCTCTCCTAGGAAAGCACCAAAAGACTGTTTATACCCCAAGGCTCTTTGAAGCCCGTGGCTGGAAATCCACGCTTTGCTGTGTCTACCAACCCAACTATTTATTACATCAGGATCTCTACCACTCCTAATCAAATATGTCACATCTTCCTTGAAAGAGCCACCTTAAACCAGGCTTCAAAGGCTCAGTAAACACCCCAACTCTTCCCTCCCCCGGGAGCGGCACTGGGGCCCTGCGGAGCCGTGGTGAGCACGGAGCTCATCCTGCCTGCTCATCACACTGTTTGGTGATGTGGAGGAGACCATGTTCAACAGCAGGGAAAACTATTTGGAGGCAACTGTGTATGCGTGCCTGAATTATTCAGGAAGGTTTCCTTCCTGCTCCAGTTCCGTGGGATGACGGCAGAAATACTCTTTTTCTTTTTCCTATGTGGATACAAAATCTAGAGTTTGGGGGCTGGCAGGAGTTCAGGAGATGATCTAATCCCTTCCTTCCCTTATGGATGAGGTCGTGGGAAGGCACAGAGGCGGTGGGTCAAGGACGCGGTCAGAATCCAAGTCCGGCGACTCTAGGCCAGGGGCCCTGCACACGCACCTTCTCTCGCTCGCTCATTCACTCTGAACAACCACTACCTGCGTGCTGGGCTCTGTGGCTTGGGACAAGTGCTCAGAGGCCGGGTCACAGTTTCATATATCTGCCCCCTTTGCCACCTGCCCCTGGGAAGCAGGCCCTGAGCTCCACATTCCTTCCTCAAGAAAGCAATGAACAGGTAGAAAGCTGAGACCAGTCTGAGAACTCCCAGCTTCCAGCCTCTGACCTCTCAAACCTGGGAAGAACACAGAAGCCTCTGGTGACAACCAAAACATCGAGCAGAGGCTTCCTCCGGACAGGTGCTGAAGGGGAGAGGATGAGAACAAAACAGGTCCCCACGCCACAGAGCAGCAGAGCGCCCCCCACACCTCTCCGGGGCCACACGGACAAGACGGAGGGATGGCTCAGGAGTGAGCTGGGGGACCATTACCTGGACCAAATGCCCGGGCATACGTAGGTCTTGGCACCATTAAGACCCCAAAACTTAAAAAAAAAAAAAAAAAGTGGGAAGTTGGTGCTGGAGATAGAGCAGCAGTCAGAGCTGATAAGGCTCCAGGCTTTCTCCCCAGAACTGGGTCAAAAGGACAGCGCTCTTCCCTCTCAGCCTAGACTGATCGAACTCCCGAGCAGCACCGGTGACTTCCTAGAGGGTGACTTCCTACCCCGGGCTGTAAGGAACCCTTCCACAAAGAGCAGTCCTGAGCAAAAATGATGCAGGAATGATGGATGCCCTCGTTGCTTTTAAAATAAGCCCTGATCTTTCCAGCAAATGGAGGGGCTTAAGGGGGGGTTCTTTTGGAGGGAGGGGGGCAGGGAGCACATGCAGCCTCACTGCCCCCCCCAACCTGGTAGCTGATGTGACCCTGGTCTGACTCCACAGGTGTTCCCTGCCCCCTGCTGGTTGCCGGCCAGATCTCAGACTCCAGTCTTTTCCACTGCCCAGACTTTCAAAGGCGGGAAGGAAGGAAGGGAAAAGGGGGAGGGAAAGAAGGGATCTAAGAGAAGAGAGGTGGGAACTGGCGGGGAAGGGAAAACCCAAGAAGAGGAAACACAATGAGTAACTAATTATGAACTTGTGGCACCTGTGTCCTCAGGGCTTTGGGTTGACTCTTGCCTGGCTGGGCCTCTCACAGGGGCTCAGGAGGGCTGCATGCACGATCCCCTCAAATTTAGGGCTCCAAATGAAATGCTGAGAAGCACAGACCTGTGTTTTGAAGACAATGCTCCACCTTCAACTCGAAGTGTGTCCCCATCTTGAACGACTCCAGCCGCAACGCGCTTGAGCTGGTACCATTCACAACTTCGCTGATGACTGTGGCCAATGTTAATGGGCTATCTGTGGACGGCAAACATTTAAAAGAAATCACCAATTTTATAGTGCTGTTTGGGTTCTGCTCTTTTGTTTTTTTAATTTACAGGGGACCTTTAAAAACAGACGTGACCCAAGTCTCCCCCAATCCCTGAGCAGCCCTCATGCCACCTTTCAGGTCTCAGACCCTGGAGGACACCGACACCAACGAGGAAGGCCCCACCAAATGTTCAGGAAGGAAGTCATGGGCACCATAACTGCTCAAGAAAAACTTACTCTGACACTTGTTCAAGTGGTAAGGAAGATTTTATTTAAGGCTGTCGCAATAGGTATCAAGACTGTTATAAGGGGGAGAGAGATGGGACTCAGCTCCAAACACAACAAGAACAGGTGGGGTTTATAGCCAAGGAGCAGGTTGGAGGGTGGGCATTTCTAGGAGGAAACCTCAAGGTCAAGGGGCTCCTGCTCAACCCACTCCATAGGATCCTTGCTGAAGGCAATCAGGGTGATTGAACTTCAAGGGTGGGGGGAGTCTCTCTAAACTGATCTGGCAGGGGTCCTGCTACTGTCACTGGGCTATGCAGTTCCAGCACGGACAGGGCCAAAGTCGAGGCCTGGTCAAGAAGAGCGCTCAGAGAACCTGACTCAAATATGATCACGGAGAGCCTTTGTCCTTCACAGCTGTTTTGTTCCAGAGGGTGCCCCAGCTACTGTGACACCCCCAGAAATCATTTTCCTTCATGAGAGACTATAAGGAGGTGAGAAAGGAGACAATCTGGATCCCAACTCGGGGAGTATCTTCAGTCCTGGCACTGTACCCCCATTTGTTGGTGGCCCACCCAAGAGGCTGGCCCTGACTCCTCCTTCCCGTGAGCGTGCCTCTCAAGGGAGGGGACAAAATGCCAAAGACTTGCCTTCCAAGCCTTCTTTGCAGCTGGAAGCAGCCTTATGACCCAGTTCTGGCCACCAAAAGAGATGGACAATTCTCCCAAGTAGCTTTTGGGAAATGTCTTGCCGTCTGGATGTGGAGTGGGAAGATCCCATGCCTGTTCCTAAGGCAGTCACCCCCCCACCATGAGGTGGCAAGCCTGAGGACAGGAAGCATGCTGATGATGGAAGGAGGGGAGCTGGGCCCTTGGTGACATTGCTGAGCTGTTCCACCAACCCCCGAACCGTCTACACCCAGACTTCTTAATGAGGGGAGATAATTAAGTGGCTTTCTGATGCAAGCTATTCTTTTGTAGACGTTCTACACCTTGCAGCCCAAAACATTTCTAATACCCCCGCCTCCACAATGCTGGAATCTGTGAAGGATACAGAGACATCTAAGCCTTGGTTTCATCCTTCTATTCTAGAAGTTTATAGTCAAGGTGGGGAAACTAGCCATATATACATGTGCTCAATGTCCTTCAAAATTAACCAACTTAGAATATAAAACAAGTTTTAAACTAAAAGTAACAGCAACTCCACTTCTGGGAGTTTTTCCTCAGAAAATCCACAGATAGCTATCCAATTATAACACATGATAGAGAAAATGCAGACATACCCTAAACGTTCCACAATAAAGGTTGACATTATAGCCTGTACATATACATTGTGAAGTCATTAAAGATGACGCTGCACTTAAGAAAGGAATTATCTAGGCAATAATCAGAAGAAAAACAGGTTATTATCTTGATATTACATAAATTGCATCTTGTGCAGAAAAGCAACTCTGAGTCTAGGTTATACGTGAAGCTGTCATCAGTGATTATTGCTATATGGTGGAATTATTATTGATTTTTATTTTCTTTACAGTTTTCTGTACCTTTTGTATTTGGTGCAATGAACACATCTTTCTTTTACAACAGTTCCACTAAGAATGTTTCGAAATGCTACTGACTGGGAAGACTAGATATCTAACAGCCCACAGTGGAGAGCTTTTAAACATCTACCAACTATTTGCAAAACAGTATAGTATGGGGAGGTAGGGTGGAGAGTACCAAAAATAGATCCACAGTCCCACACACAGTTCGTGGCTTCCAAGACCAAGTGCCTACTTGGGGAACTGAGACATACGCAGGTGAAATGGCCCCATCCACTTCTGACGAGTAGAATATTCGTCACATAGCCCATCCTCCCCAATGACATGATATATATCGAAGTGAAACTAAACCGTATTTGCCTTTTGCAAAAAAACTCTACACAAAGATTTTTGTATTATATCAGGTATGGACACAATGTAATTTAGGCATTGTGAACAGCTTCAAGGAAATGCTTTCAGGCCTTTTAAATTTGAGGGTTTTTTTTAAGTTTTTTTAAATTAATTTATTTGACACAGAGAGAGAGAGAGAGAGAGCACACACAAGCAGGAGGAGGGGCAGGCAGAGGGAGAAGCATGATGCGAGACTCAATCCCAGGACCCTGGGATCATGACCTGAGCAAAGGCAGACACAACTGACTGAGCCACCCAGGTGCCCCAGGCCTTTTAAGTTTTGCCTAAGAATTGTTTGCAAAGTCTTTAATTAACACTCTGTCTATAACATTGAACCTAATTCACAACAAAGCCTTTTGTATTTCTTAGAGGCATAAATATATCAGAGGATCTCTCCATTTCTAGAATACTTCCAAAACATAGTGTTAACCCCTTAAACTCTGTGATACTCTCATCAGCTCATCGATTACTCGGTATGACTCTGATCCTCCCCCAGCAACAGAGCTTACTTCCTGAGTTTGACGCTCTTTGCCAGTTTCCCAGTATATTCTAGCAAAATAGGTAGCTTTCCAGCACCCTTTAGATTGGAATAGCATTAATACAATCAAGATTACATTTAACATTTGAGTACAGAAGAAGATGGTGACGGCTGGCAGAATACATTACCCCAAAATATGCCACGTTGGTGTAAGGACTATTTTGAGCTAAAGACACCTGAAGAACAGCAGATGCAAAAAGGTCATTCTGACCTTCCCTTTTCTAGGAAGCAGAAGTTAAGACTCTGGTGTGAAAGCGGCCCTCCCTACCCCCAGGAGGAAAGAAACATTATCATCCCCAGAGACAGGGAGTGGAGGCAGAAAGAAATCTGTACAAATAGACCTTTTTAAAGTGACTTATCTTCTTCAAGTCTCCCTGGGGATGTGTTTTAGTTACTTTGCCACAATTGCTAGTCTTTGTTCAAGCTAGTACATAAGCACTTGGTCCAATCTGCCCTCTGAGTGTTCATTTTCCTCTGGGGGCTTCCACAGACGTGCAAAACTCTATGCCTCTCTTCTGTTAATCTGTTTTATGTTAATTTAATTCTCAGGAGCAGCCAGAAACCCTAAGAAGGTAGAGGTAAAGTTATGCCTCCCCTACTACGTTCTACGTTTATTTACTAAAACTGTTGGTCGGGTTCACTGAGCCACCCAAGACCCAGATAATGTTGACTCATCCCGCTCTTGGGGTCACCTCTGGCTCTGAACTGCTTCTGCTGAATTCCTTGACGTTAGGAATCATCCTGCCATCCTGTCCCTGGGGCCATTGCTCCACATACCAACCCAGGCATTGGCCTTAGACCATTTCCCCCATGCACACAGGGGCGGGTGTGCTTGTGTGTGTGTGTGTGCACACGCATGGGCACACCTGTGTGGTCAAGGCTCTACTAAAAATCAATACATGGGGGGGGCGCCTGGATGGCTCAGTGGGTTAAAGCATCTGCCTTTGGCTCAGGTTATTATCTCGGGGTCCTGGGATTGAGCCCCACATCAGGCTCTCTGCTCAGCAGGGAGCCTGCTTCCCCCTCTCTCTGCCTGCCTCTCTGCCTACTTGTGATCTCTCTCTCTGTCAAATAAATAAATAAAATCTTAAAAAAAAAAAACAATACATGGCCCTCTCAGCTCTTTCCTCCCACTCCCAAATGTGGGAACTGGGTTCTCTGTTTCAGGTCGCTTTGGCACCTGTTGGCCAGTACCTTTGGCATCTCAACTTATTCTTTATTCATTCACTCAACAAATATTTATTGAAGGCCCACTGTGTGCCAGGCACTGCGCTAGGGAAGAAAAATAGTCATGATCCCTGACTTAAGAGCTCACAGTCTCCGGTCAAAGACAAACCTTATTCAAAGAATGACACCATCAAATATAGTTCCTCTAAGGGCTTTCTCCTAACTTGAAATTTTGAAATACTTTAGCCTCAGAGAGAAATATTATAGAATTATAGAATTCCTGTGTACCCTTTGCTTCCTTCAATAATAACATCCTATATAATCATGGTACAATGATTAAAACCAAGAAATTTACATAGATACAATACCATTAACTAAGCCATGGCCCTACTGGATTTCTCTAAGTGCTATTTATTACATTAATTCTTCAATCATTGTAACAATCATAGGAAGTAAATACTATCATCGCTCATTTTATAGAAGCAGAAACTGAGATGCAGAACAGTTAACTTAGCTTGCTGAAGATTCCAGCTTGGAAGTGGCCGAGTGAGGAAACGAAACACAGGCAGCCCAGCTCTAAGGGACCTGCTCCTCCCACTGAACTATATACTGCCTCTTAGCATGACCCCTGCCAGCCAAAGCTCTCCCTGTTCAAATCTGAAGAAACTTACTATCATCGCACTACAATAAATTACGCTAAGGAGCCAGAAGAAGTTGTAACCCTTAGAGCCCAAACATTTGCTTCCAACATCAGAGTTGGTTTCAATAGGCTTCCCGAAGGAAATACTACTGCAACCACTGCCGCCTAAACAATATTTAGGATAACAAAGGCTGACTTGCAAACATTTCCCTCCGGTGGAAAATAACTTCAGTTGATACATTTTGACTCTCAAAAGGAAGTTTCTTTGTAAGAAACTGCAAGAAATGCAGGTGCAGGTCAGGCACTGCCAAAACAAAGGCTTCAGAAAACACTGGCTCACTCCCGAGTAGTCTCACTCCCACGGAATTCAAACCGGAATGAAATATGCCTTCATGAATCCATCTACAGCAGAGTCATTTGAGATTAAGTTGGGTTTGCGCTCCTCTGTAGTTGCCCTTCCTCTGCTTTCAAGCGGATAGCCAGGCCCTTTGGAGCTGCTTACCTTCTGGATTTTGCAAAGCGGAAGGCACGAGAGCTTGTAATCAATGCCTCCTTCACTATTTTGGGGGTGAGGCGTGGGGGGGGGGCAAGAAGTGAGGGAATGCAGTGAAGAGCGGTGTGCTACATCACAAAGGGAGTGAGGATAGCAAAGGGCAGAAGAGAAGCCCCCAGCCTGCAATGTGGAGCCATGTGCCTCTTTCTGGCAAGATCTAAACCGACAGCTGGCTATCAGGTGCACCTAGGTGGGCTGAGCCCCGGGCACCAAAGCTTCAAGTCTTCTCAAGAATCTCTGGCGCCTGGGTGGCTCAGTGGGTTAAAGCCTCTGCCTTGGGCTCAGGTCATGATCTTAGGGTCCTGGGATCGAGCCCCACATCGGGCTCTCTGCTCGGCTGCTTCCCTCTCTCTGCCTGCCTCTCTGCCTACTTGTGATCTCTCTCTGTCAAATAAATAAATAAAATCTTTAAAAAAAAAAAAAAGAGTCCCTGGCCCCGAATGTGGCAAGGGGGGATCATGGAACCAAGACACAGGGGTCTCAGAGTGGCCAGTGGGATCAAGACCGGCAGAGTATTTCAGATGAGGCTTTAATGCTTAAGGTGTTAAGATATTTGTATAACCTGGAGGAGGCAGAGTGCTGTGAGGAAGAGCCAATAACCATTGAAACTTAATCCCATCAACTCAACAGGTGAGAGAAACCCATGTTGATTTAAGGAATACAGAGAGATGTAATAATCTCGAACATCTGAGTTTGTGGACTAACATTCACACCAACTATCCATCCATCCATTTGTTCATCTGACAAATAGTGACTGAGCTTCCACAGAGGTTCGAACACAGAGACGAGACCTGAGGACATGGTGGTTCCTGAGACTTCCAGTGCTCACGCACTCGGAGATGTCCACCCTAAACCAAGGAGAGGCCACTACAGGGTCGCTAATGGTAAGAGGAGGCACCAGGATGAGTTAGAGTTATTATAAATGACCCATATTACACTGGTACTCTTTCACTGTAAAGTTATGCATAACCTATCAAGTTTCAAAATTATCTATGGATTTATTCCAATGGAAGAATCACAGATGAAGGCAATGATTTTGCTAGAATTACGTTCATCTTACTGTTTTAATAGCAAAACCCTACAAACACCAAAAATAGGTTAAATATATTACAATATATCCACTCTTTGGAACACTATACAGGCATTAAGAATGATGTTATGGGGACGCCTGGGTGGCTCAGTCGTTAAGCATCTGCCTTTGGCTCAGGTCGTGGTCCCAGGATCCTGGAATCGAGCCCCACATCCAGCATGCCACTTGGCGGGGAGCCTGCTTCTCCCTCCCTCTGCCTGCTGCTCCCCCTGCTTGTGCTCACTTGCTCTGTCAAATAAATAAATATATACTCTTAAAAAAGAATGATGTTATGGGTGCTACTTTTTTAAAGATTTATTTATTCATTTGAGAGAGAGAGAGCGCGCACCAGCGGGAAGGGGAGAGAGAGAGAATCTGAAGCAGACTCCATGCTGAGCGCAGAGACCCATGCGGGGCTCGATCCCAAGACCCTGAGACCACAACCTGAGCTGAAACCAAGAGTCAGATGCTCAACTGACTGGGCCACCCAGGGGCCCTATAGGTGCTACTTTTCTAATTAAAAATAGAACACTGACGAGTACTTAGAAGAATATCTGATAACACAAAAAGACGCGAGCAATGTATTACTTTAAAAAATGAGCAAATATGCTCAGATTTTTGTAATAATGACATAAATAGATATACTGAGCAAATATGATCACATTTTTGTAATAACGACATAAATATGTACATGTCTAAACGTGTGTTGCATGTACAGGTTACAGGAACACTGGGAGGATATACAACAAAATATTAAGAGTGGTTATTTCTGCCAGGGTTGCATTCTGACTTTCATGGGCATTAGGCACTTTTGCCTTCATGGCCCCTTTCCCCCATAAAAAAATGTTAAAAATTATATTTCATAGTGGTATCGGTATAAAAATAATACAGTCCAGGCTGGATTCATTGCTACTATATTCATTTTTTTCTTCTCATTTTAAGAGAAATTAAAATGAAAATATTCATGGGCACCAGGCTCTGTGCCTCCAAGGGCCATCAGATGACTTGGCCCTCATTTCTGAGTAATGGGATTACTTGATTTTTATTTCCTTTTTGTCCATCTGCATTTTCTAAATTTTCAATACCCTAAGATTTATTCTACTACTAACGAAAAACCATTTGAACAAGAGACGGGTAAACATAAAAAAAAAAAAAAAGGTCCGTCTTATGCAATGCTTACACATAATACTGAGAGTAAATGCAGCTGCTGGGGCCAACACCCTCCGCGGGCTTTAAAACCTCCCCACCAGATACAGCCTGGCATCTGCTGATCCGGCCCATCCAGTGATTTCCTGCGAAAACCAACCAAGGAGACGAAACCTCTAGTTTTCAGAGCAAAGTAGCTCTCTGGCTTACCAAAGAGAATGGGTTCATGCCTTTTCCTTTATACCCAGAGAGGACGCGACCAACCCACACTGGCTTTATTTCTCCAGGGGCACAGATGGTTGGCCATGGTCCAGCCACGTTCTCTGGCCCCGTCCGGGAGGCACTGAGGCAAGGAGGGCTGGCTTGGGAAATAGGCAACTAGCCTTCTCTAGCCTCTATATCCATGGCCCAGTATATCGTAAACTTGTGCTCTTCGCCAAACTGTGAAGTTTGCCAAAACTTAATAGGTTTGACTTTATAAAGTCAGCCTTTCAAGTATGGATTTTTAATTTATACATTCGTTTCTTTATTCATGTGTTTAATAACTATTGATTAGGCATCTACTCGGTGCCAGGGATTACTCTAGGAGCAGGCGACACAGTAGTGAGCAAGACAGACACAGTCCCCGTTCTCATGCTGCTGAAAGGAGAGATTCTGAACAAGGTGCAGAGTGGCTTGAAAAGGGAGAAGCAGGGCGCCTGGGTGGCTCAGTTGGTTAAGCAACTGCCTTCAGCTCAGGTCACGATCCCGGAGCGTCGGGATCGAGTCCCACATTGGGCTCCCAGCTCCACGGGGAGTCTGCTTCTCCCTCTGACCTTCTCCCCTCTTGTGCTCTTGCTCTGTCTCCAAAAAAAGAAAAAAAAAGAAAAGGGAGAAGCAATGGGTGTGTTGAGAATGTGTGGCCAGGGGGCGGCACCCAGTCCAAGGAGTGGGGGATCCAGCCTTCCCAAGGAATGAAAATTTAAACCCAGACCTGGATGGTAAGTAGGAGTGGGCGGAGCAGGGAAAGGAGAGGATCTGGAGAAAGAACAACGTGCAGACTAATGCCCAGAATCTAAGTTTAGAGTCTAGGAGTCCTAAGGAACTGAAGACATCCAAAAGGGTTGATGAGTATGGCAGAAGGCTGGGTTAGAGGGGCAGACTGGGGCCAGATGTGAAGGACCATCTTACTTAAATAGGTTTGGGAGCTGGGACTACATCCTTACTCCAATGAGAAGCCATCCCAGAGCCTTAAGTAAAGGAAGGCTTTGGTGCTGTGTGGAGAATGGATTGCCTAAAACTCCTGCAGCGGCCCTTGGGTCACTGGTGCATGAACCCCACAATGAGATTTACTCCAGCCTACTTTAAACAACTGAAAGAAACAAAGAAACAGAAATGGAAACCGCATCTCTGTGCTTCCCACTGTCTCCATCTCAGCCTTCAGAACCATACAAACAAGGAAAACTTTAAAATAAAAGGGGGCCATAGGAGGAATACCTCACCGTCCTATGTACTAGAGCTTTGTAATACTTCTTAATTCTTCCAGCATACATCTTCCAGCATTTGCTTCTTCTAGATTATCTTTACTCTTCTTAGCTGTTTGAATTTCCATACGAATTTTAGAATCAGCTTGTCAATTTCTACAAAACATAACCTGCTAGTACTTTTATTGGGTTTACACTGAATCAAAAAATTGATTTGGAGAGAACTGACATCTTTGCAGTACTGAGTTTTCTGATCTATGAACATGGCCCAGCCCTCCCTGCATTTAGGTTTTCTTTAATTTCTTTCAATAACGATATGTTGTTTCTAGGGAAGAGGTCTTGCACATGCTTCGTTAAATCTAGCTGTGGATATGTGATGTCTTTAGGTGGCTATACGGGTAAATACTAAAAATATTAATTAAAGGAAATAATGTCTGGGGAAAATACTTTGCAAAATGTAAAACATTATACAAACTTGAGATATTCTTTCTCATCGACATTACTGAACACATCCTTTTGGAAAGCCCGTCTACACACCCGCCTTAAGGCTTTTTTCCCAGTATCTATTGATTAACCAAGGTGCTGAGGCTATCCAACCCCAACGGCCAAAAAACAGTGACATCAGAGGCCAAGAGGAGAGTTACTGGCCTAGAATAAACTCTAAGTAAACAAAAAAAAACAAAACAAAAACAAGTTCTCAATCTGAATTTTAATTTTATCCAACAGCCACCAGATGGCCTGGGGGCGGGGGATAGTTTTCAAAAAGCACATCATTCGATCGAAACTCAGGGACTGGATACACTCCATACAACATCTCACTCAATCTCTGAGCTCCTGACACTGTTGTCGAAAATTAGCCTAGAGCAGTCCTCAGTGGGAGCTGAGGTGCTACGTCCCATCTTCAGAGAAATTCTCCTCTGCAGAACAAAGGCCAAGCCTGGCCTCTTCCTGGGACCTGGCAACGCTCACTCTTAGCGCCTCTGAGTCTGAACTAGTGATTCACACCCCCTGCTCGGAGCCCGGTCTCAGAGGCTCCCTCCTCCACCTGCCAAGCCCAGTCTGCCACCGGCACAGGTCCGGTGCTCACCTCTTTCCACCAATCTAGAGGAGAAAATGGCCAGAAGGACGCCTTCAGGACATGAAGACTGTAAAACACACAAGAAAGAGAAAGACCTTGCTGTGATTTACCCCCACATCATTCCACTCCAGTCTCTTGGATTCCCCCCTTGATCAATGTGGCAACAATCGGTATTCATTGAATCAGCAAACATTTATTGAGCACCCACCATGGGCCAGGCACTGTTTTAAACACCAGAGACCCAGCAATGAACAGCACAATGAAAGGTCCTGTCTTCTTGCAGCTTACATTACTTGGGGGAGAGGTGTCTGTGCCCTCGGGGATGGTGGTGAACAGTGGTAACAGGACCATAGGCTACAAATCAAAAGGATTTTAGAAGCCTGGGGTCTTAGTTTGGGTTCCCCCCAAAAGGGGACCCCAAGATAGGGATTTGAGAACAGGTTGCTTATTGAGGAAGTGATGCCAGGAAGCATAGGCGAGCAAATGGGGAAGTGACAGCGAAGAAGGAAGGCCATAGTTTGTTAATGAGACACTTACCACTGTGGGCAGCTGAGGCTCGGTCCTGGGAGACCCTTGTAGAGATTGTATAGAATGTGCCTCAGAAGACACCCCCCCGAGGGGCAAGGAAGCTCAAGGGTTTACCCATCCATGCCCATCCTCATTAGCCGAGGGTCCCACCAGGGTCTTAATGCCCTGGCTCCTCAGGCAGAGACAAAAAGAGGCCATCACCAGGCATGGAAGAGTCTAGAGGCAACCTCTGAGATGAGGGACAGGGATGGAAAAGGCACAGGAGGCGTGGGCTGCTCCTAGGCATCTTGTTCCCTGTGATAAGCCCAGAACCTGGTGGGGTTTCAGGGACCTAGTAGGCAATAAGTATCTGTTAAGTGATTAAATGTTTTATCATCTGGAGATGTCTTTAAAGCTATTCCAAAGTCAGCAGAAGAAAGGGCCCTGGGTGCAAACCTAGAAACAGTGGCCTCGAAGCACATTAAGCTGTGTTATCCTGGGCAAGTGCCTTCCCCTTCCTGATCAGTCTTCGCAGCCACAAAGCAGACACGGACACCTGCCTTGCCCGGTCCATCAAACTGGGGTGAGGCGCCAACAAGAGAAACTCTGCCAAAGTGTTTGGGAAAACCGGAGTATGTTAGAACGATTTTTCTTGTGTGAAGAGCCTGGAATAGGGAATGAGGTCTGCAAAAGGAGATTCTGGTCAAGTAGATTCTGAGTCTGTTTCCTCACTTATAAAAGAGGCGCTGTGATAACCAGACCACGGCACGTCCCACAGTGCTGTTTGGGGGCTCCAGAGGCAAGATAATGGGTGTGCTGTTCTCCATTCCCTTCTGAAACTACACTAAAATGACCATAAAGGGATGTGGATTTTTAGAAGGGGGGGAGGATCATAAACCCATGATGACAAAGCAACTGGAAAGGAAAGAATATCCACAGAATTTTGGAAGCAGAAGAGTAGATGGTCAATTAGCAAATGGCTTAGCTAGTAAGGAAAATGAAAGACTAAAATCACGCTGGGGAAATCCAAGAAGAAATGCAACTTGCCCCCAAACACGAGACACCAACACTTCGGGAAGTGAGGGTGGAGATGGGAAGAAACAGGAAGACTGGTTGAAAGGCTTTTTAAGAGGTTAGAGCTCCAAATCCCCTGCCCGGCCCTGGTGGAAACTCTGAGGGGTGGGTCTAACCGTGTGCGTGGCGAGGAGCCGCCTGGTTCGGAGACACACCCCCATTGGAGAAGCACCGCTTTAGGACATCCAGCAAACGCTATCAAGACCTTGCTCTATTCCTGACTCTGTTGCGACCTTGGACCCTGACCTCATGTGGTCTGTACCACGGCCCATCTGTGATGGGGGAGAGCAGGCCAGGTCACCCTTCTCTCTCATCTCGAGGGACACCTCGGCTATCCCATCACTCCCTCCCTGTCTCTCCCTGCAGCACAAAGGGATGGAACAAGGGTCCTTTGCGAACCAGAAAGAACATGGATGTCAAGATATCTTTAAGAGTTCCATCTAGAGTCTGTCTGCACCCACTGGTCTGACTCCATGGCAGCTAAAAGGCCCAAGTTTCAGAATGAATGGTCCCGAAGGAACTATGACCCCCAAGAGAAGGGAGGACACAGATAAAATGACTTCAGAACCCAGCCCCAAATATTGTGCTTATTTATTCTGTGCCTCCTGCAGTAATAGAGTGTTATTTCATTGCTGGCAGATGCAAAATAATGAGCCCGTTGTGCGCTGATCTAGAGCCCGTATGTCCCCCATTTGTCTTGCAGCCTGACTGGGCGCTCTGCCTCGTTCCCAGGAAGCCCTCCGATAGCCAGGTGCCATGCAGACCCAATTAACTGCCCTAAACTGAGGGAGGATCCACCAGTACCACCAGAAACACTGTCCTCCCTCCCGCAGCCTTCATAGCCCTCACCACCCTCCATCCCAACCACCACCAAGCCTGCTGGGGCCGGCTGCTGCCCGTGGTTCTCCTGGGAACTCATCCCAGGGGCCCATAAAGCCCGGTGGGCTCCCAAATGAGGGAAGGACACTGTCCGGAGGCAGTAGCATACAGAGGTTAAGAGAGGCGACTCAGCAAGGCCTGGGTTCAAATCCTGCCTAGGGCATGAACCTGAGCATTGTTGCTTCCACCTCTTCTGGCTGGCTGCCATCTCCCCCATGGAATGGGGATGGTAAGAACCCCTTCCTCTTGGAGCACTGTGAGGGCTAAACGAGTTAACCATTATAAAGCCCTTAACACAGAGCCACACTTCAAATGAGTCCTGGAGGAGCATACTTGGTGGTGGCGATGGCTGATGGTGAAAGAGATTCTCTAAGAGCCCCCCCGCCCACCCCAGAAAGGGAACAGGGGCCAGAAGATGAAAGTGAGGCATTCAGAGCAGGCTGAACAAACAGAGGCCAGGAAGGACCTGGCTCCCGAGGACGCCTGCAATCCATGCGGGGCCCCCTCGTGCACTGCGGTCCCATGGCAACTAGATTTGGCTCTCTGCTTTGTGTGCTGACACAAGCAAGCCACGGGGCCGGGGGAGAAGACCAAAGTGGAAAACCTAAGTGGAAACTCTCTGTCTAATGGAAAAATCACGAAGCCAGTCACTATTTTCCTCCTGTCTTCGATTGCCCAAATCCTTGTCTTATCTACGGGATTCTCATAGGTGAAGATCAGCAGGATTCTCCAGGTGGAAGACCATTTCTCTCCTACAACCTGTGATTCAGTGCCAGGAGTCACGACGGGGGACTTGCTACTGGTGTCTCCTGGGGAGAGGCCCCGGAAGCTGCTCAGCCCCCTGCCAGGCACAGGGCCCTTCCCACAACACGGGATCATGCAGCCCCAAGGCTCAACGGTGCCTCCAGCCAAACACTGTTGCCCAAATTAAAATGAAGCTCTCCCTTCTCTATGCTCTGCGAACACCCCATTTGAACTTGGGTTGGGGCTGGACTCCGCCAGGTATGTAGTTAGCTGCTGGCGTGCCGGTACAGCGGGAAGGGCCCAGGCTCTGACTCCTGGCTCAGCCACCTGCTGGCTAAAACCCAGAAATAGTCATTTAGCCTCTCTGAGACCATTTCCTCATTTGAAAAGTGGAGAATTATAATCCTTACTTGCAAGCTTAAGGGCAGGGTTACATAGAATGCTGTGCAGAACCCGTGGCACGTGGCAAGTTCCCATCAAGTTATCAGAACACGTCTCGCTAGATACAGCCCAGAAGGACAATACGTCTGCATACGTCTGCATACGTCTGCATCTCAGGCTATGCCATGCACGTAGGAGGTGCTCAGAAACTGTTGAACTAAAGTGAAGTCTTCCCTGGAAGCCAAGGATCCAGAAAGAAACCCAGCCCGTCTCAGGGACCTACACATGGCCCCGCCACTTTAAATGGCTTTGATTTAGACTTCAGGCTATACCAACATCTCCCTCAGCCTCTGTATCTCCCTGTCACCAAGTCTCAGGCCCTTCCACTGAGTGGGGAGGCTGACGCTGGCCTTTTGATTCTTTCTGGGACTGCCAGAGTCCTGGCCACTGCTTGGGAGCAACCACGGTGGCCCAGCCGTTCCTGGGGGACCGACTCAATAATCCTCGACCCACCAAACACCTGCTCTAGGGCACGCAGAAGAAAGTCAAAGGAAATGCCAGTTTCCTAATGGGAGAGACGCATGTCCGGAGGAGTGTGATCTGCCTGGAAAATAAGCAGGGTCATCCTCCCATCCTTCAGATTGAATGGAGACTTCCTGAACACACACCCAGTCCACACCCAACTACCCACACAGCTCGACCACACCTGGAAGCAAACGTGAAAATATCGTCTCTACCTCTGGCCACCTCAAAGCTTTCAGAAGTTCATCTACTACCCCTTTTCCCCCGCTAGTGAAGACATTAGGGAAAGCATACTGGGCCAGGAGGCAGACCTGACTGCAAGTGTGATCCCTGCCTCTAACTGGCTGTAATTGAAAGTAAGTCCTGTTAGCTCACTGAGCCTCAGTTTCCCATCTGTGAAATGAAACCCAGAAAGACCTCTAAGGGTCTTTCTGGATGTGATACTCTATGCTCTCTCTATGGCCAGTCACGGCTTGGCCCCCACAGAGACCTGTTGAATGCCATACAGACAAGCCCTCATACATTCCAAGGGCAGCCCTTCTGTTCTCTAAGGCCGGGATCTCCTGTTACTATATGAGGTGGCCCACAGAGAATGGCAGGGGAGACATATCTCCCCACTGTTCAAGTCATTTGGAATGGACGCAATGAGTCCTGTTCCTTCCCAGCCCCCCGAGGCCAGGCCAGGTGGCCCAGGAAGTATCAGGCAGGGACTCAGATTGCAAAGATACATGGTGACACAGACATTCTGCAAGCCCACAGGGATCCAGGCTGGGAATAGATCTTCTACCAAGCATATGTCATAATTGCGAGGTGTCTAAGAGCTCACTGTTCCGGGTACAACACTGTTCTCAGCTGCTTCCTCCAAAGCCCCTGGTAAAAGGAATCCAGACACAACCACTACGTAAAAGGAGAACTCCACTCCCAATCCCCTCGTCTGTTTTATCCCTGAATCCCCCTTCCCTCCAGGCCCCCAGTACTCTCACTGCACACAGTGCTTGGGTCACATCAGCCCCAGGGTGATCCCTGACACACGAAAGACTGCAGGTCACCTCCACGGAGCTTTCTTCCCTCCGTGGATGGAGCGCGATGCCTCTGTCTGCGGGCTGCCCTGCACTCTTGGCTGTGGGGCAGGTACTGGGTGGCGAAGGGGAAAGAGTCAGAAATCTGGAGTTGGAATCCCAGCTGTACCAACCTGGACAAATTATAATCCTTCTCCTCTTTGCATCTCAGTTTACTTCTCTATAAACTGATGTCAGCAAAACTCACTTTGTAACAGTGTCCTGAGGATGAGATGACACTGCATACGAAGTGCCTGACCTACACCAGGTGCTCGGAACATGCACTCTTTTTATAAGGATTTCCCCACCTTGCTGAATAAGGCAGGTCCACGCAACAAACATGCAAACAGTTTGAGAAACAAGTGATTTAAAACCGGAAGTCCCTTCGGCACTTTATTTGAAGGGAATTGGATTCTCTTTGAGTTAAGGAAGAGTTGACTTGTTCTTCCCTAAGAATTTTGCATTTGATCGGATACATACCACATCCATGGAGGGTTCCGAAGTTATCATAAGGACCCTGAGGTCAGACACACACACACACACACACACACACACACACACACACACACACACACAGATTCAGGATTTCAGGTTGTCGGAAGCAAATCACTTCCCTAGCCAGACCAGACCATCGTGGTTCCCCAGCCCAGCAACACATTCACATCACCTGGGGAGCTTTTCCACCCTAAAGGTCTGCCAGCCCCATCCCAAACCACTTTCAGCAGGGTCTCTGCTGGGTGGAGCTTGGATATCAGTACTTCTAAGAGGGGTCTGATGATTCTAACATGAGATCCACTGGCCCAGGACCTCTCCAAAGTCCCTCTCGGCATCCTGGTGCCTACAACAATGTATGATTCGAAGTAGACAGTATACGTTTGATGAATGAGTTAGTGAAGATTCTGACCCACGTTTTTGCCATTTCCCTATTCACGATGTAGGAGGTAAAAGAAGAAAAGAAACAGCTGAATTGCTAATAAGAATCCTGGAGCAGTGCTACCCAGTAGAAATTTCTGCAATGATGGAAATGTTCTATAATGTTCTATAATCTGTGCTGTCCAACCCAGTAGCTATAAGCCACATGTGGCTCCTGAGCACTTGAAATGTGGCTAGTGTAATTTTTAAAATTTTATGTCCTGTGAATCAGTCACGTGTCACTTCTGGCCACCTTATTGGACGCTGCAGACACAGAGTGTCTGCCTTTCACAAACATACATCTAGCTGTGCCCCTCCATGCCCCTCTTTGACTAACCCCTGTTCTCATTTAGGGGAGTCCCCTCCCCCTACTGCGTGAGGTCTTTGGGGGGCAGCTCATGAAGTTGTCCTGCCCTTTTCCAGCCAAGGGGTGGGCCCAGAACCTCAACTCAGTCAACCAGACTCTCCTTTCCAGGAATCAGACTGTACCTTCAGTGTCACAAGAAAATGAGTTGGATCAGATTAATACCAATGTTGATTCCCCAAGACACTGTGTATAGTTTCCAGAACATTACTCCCTAGTGTGACAATAATAAGTGAGATATGATGTGACCTAGGCGTCATTATCTTCATCATCCCTATCATCATCCAAGTACATCATCAGTACCCAGCAGCCCTGACATGCCAGCTCCTAAACCAGGTACTTAAGCTGCCTAGCTTCCCTGTGCCTCATTTCTGCATCTGTAAAATGGAAATTAGCTCATCCAAATTTCTTCCAGAGTTTTCAAAGAGGCAGCAAAAGTAATATTAGTCATAAGAGCTTAGAGCCAAATGAGGGAGTGACCAAAGTGTCATCAGGTATTGTTTCCTGGATACAGGTATGGGAAAGCATGGGAGGATCTGATGCAGGACCCAAGATCTGGGCCCTGTTCACAAGCTCTTGTCCTTTCTCAGCTTTCTGCTAAAATGAGATTAAGATACATCCCTCTCTAGTTTCACCATTTTCTCATCTATTTCCATGCCCCTCCCACCTTGCCCGACACCTGTCTCCTCCTCCTTCTACGAACATATCCCAGAAAACTCTCCAGGCTAGACCATGCTGGCCTTGTACCCAATTCATTTCTTCTTTCCCCAGCAACCCACTTAACTGGCAAGTTGCCCCAGGTGTGCACTCCCACAGCTTCCTGGTCTAAGCCCCTGGCAAAGCGCTTTACTAGAATCATGTTTAACCATGTCTTCCAGTAGTAGACCGTAAGCCTTACCAGGGCAAAGCTCACACTCCTCTTATTCACCACCGTATCCCCAGGGCCTCGTACAGAGCCAGGCACATAAAAGGTGCTCAGTAACTACTTCCTGTTGGAATGTTTGAATAAAGACTCCAAATCCATTTTATTACTTGTGATTTCAGGAAGTGTCATCTCACAGAATTAATCATCTAATGCGGCATAACAGAATACCCCAAAACTTACTGGCTTAAAACAACAACGATCGCTTCTTATCTCTCATTTTCCATGGGACAGAAATTCAGACAGGGCACAGCGAGGTGGGCTTACCTCTGCTGTATGTCTGCGATGTCGGCTGGACGACTCAAAGGCTGGTGGTGGCATAATCTCAGTTCACCACTTATCTGATGAGTCATGCTGGTTGGGAGCTGAGAACCTAGCTAGACACAGCAGCCAGAGGGCCTCTTGTCCTCTCTCCATGTGGCCTGGGCTTCCTCACAGCACGGTGGCTAGGCTCCAGGGTGGCTGTCCTGGGAAAGTAAGAAAGAGACAGGAGGAACATCTCCTTTTTATGACTTCAGCTTAAGAGCCATACAGCATCACCTCCACCTTATTCTGTTCATTAGAAGCCAGTCGCTAAGTCTAACCCACAGTCAAGGGGAGGGGAATGAGCCAACATCTTTTAAAAAGATAAGTGATAAAGAGCTTGCAAACATGTTTAAACTATCACAACCACTTAGCTAGGGCAAGAGGCCAAGTGCAGGGTGGAAAGGTAAGTGTCTGAAGAAGTAAGGCTTCAGTTCAAGTTATTAGTGTGTGAGCTTGAAGGAATTGCTCTCTGAGACTCAGTTTCCCCATCGATACAATGAGTAGGTTGCCGTTGTTAGTGCCTGGTGGTTTTTCATGCTTGCCTCAGTGGGCTTAAGAGGATCTCCTCTTAACTAGCTTTCTTGAATTCCCATGACCCTTCCCATCACTCATCACCCTTGGTTTCTGACCCTGGAGGCAGCAAGAGGTAGCTACTGGAGCTCAGGGGACCTAGGAAGTTCAGACACCAAGGATGACTTTAGGGAACAGAGGAGGAACCACAGAACACTTCTAGATTCTCCAAGGCCTCTCTGCCCCAGCCCAGGTGTAGAAACCTCAGCTTGTCAGAGAAGGGGTGGTGAGAAATGAAGCAGTTACAAACCTAAAGAATCAGCATCTGCCGGCAGGCAGTCCAGACCCCAGGAATCTGCTTTACCACCCCACCTCCCCGACGCCAAGACTGTCATTCATACTAACTCCCGGGGGGAGAAAGGAGACAAGTCTTAAAGTGCCGCAAGGCTATCTGCCTCCTTTTAGAAAGTTCTTTCCCTCAGCTCCCTGTTCACGCCTTTTCCACTTTACTGCTCTGCAGAGGGGAAGTAAAGGTTGCCTCGGGTCTCCGCAGTCCTGGAGGCCATACTTTCCGCTTCTTCTGAGCCGGCTAGACCCTGCAGGTCCATCGCCTCACACTCCCACGGGTCGCGCGGTCCCAAAACCCTGGGGCGCAGCAGCCCCTCTGCCCGGGGCGCGGGGACGCTCACTGCTTGGGTGCAAGGAAGCCAACTAGAGGCGAACCCTGCACCTCTCCCACTGGTAGAGATCTTAGGGTGGAACTGGGTGGCTTTTAACCCTTTCGCTTCCAGAGGCCGTGACCCTAACCCCAGGTGTCCTCCTTTAAGGAGCCCGCACGCCAGGAGGACTCTGCGCTCACCCGGTGTGACGAGCTCGGCTGATAGATGGGGAAACCGGAGGCCCACTGAGGGAAGAGATCTGTAGGATGTCCCGCAGGAAATTAGATTCTGACTCCTGTCTAGAACCCCGTCCTCCAAGCCGAAGCTCTCGCTTCTACCCCCTCAGGGCCCCTGCGAGGTGTTTTAGGAAATTCCCGACCGCGGGCCTCCCGAGCCCGGAACCTCCGTGCAGTTTGCGCCCCGTGCCGCACGCCGTGAACTTCCTCCGCGGCTCCGCGCCGGCTTCGCGGCGCTCTGAGAAAGAGGTGGGAGCGAAGCGGACGACCCCCTGCCTCCTAGAGATAACTTGAGGCGCAGGGCTGGCCGCGGGAGGCGGAGGGCCCGGCGGGAACGCGCTGGCCCTTTAAGGGGGGGACGGAGCGCATGCGCGGCGCGGGCCGGAGTCGAGCCCGGTGGGCGGCGGGCGGGCAGGGGACGCGCGCGGCCGGCGGCAGCTGGGCCCTGGGGCGGCGGGGGTGGCGGCGTCCCGAGCCTCACGGAGCAGCCGAGCCGCGACCTGCGCGTGGACTCCGCGCTTGGCGGGCTGCTCTCCCGGGACTAGCGCAGCCCGCGCTCGCCGAGGCTTTGTCACTCGCCACCAGCTCCATCCGCGGGCTGTGGCTGCGCGAGCCTCGAGCCCTCCCCGTCCGGCGGTCCTTCCTCCCCCCCGCCCCCATCTCAGCCGGGGCCCCGGCAGCGGGAGCGCGAGGAGCATCCTTCGCCCGGCCCGGCCGCGCCACCGCCCATGCCACAGCCACTCCGGGGCTGCGACCGCGCGGCCGGAGCCCGCCGCTCAGTGACCTCAGCCTGGCCTCTGCGCCCCGCCCGAGTCGGCCCCGCTGAGCCCCGGGCCCGGGAACGGGACCCGCGCTCCGCAATGGCTCGGCTGGCGCTGAGCGGCGCCGGGTGCCCGCTGTCCGCCCGCTGAGACGCGCCCGGCTGGGGACCGGCGGGGCCTTGGCGCTCCCCGCCGCGCCCTTCCTCCTTCTGGGAGCTGCGCTGCTGTTTACTGGGGGCGAGGGGACGGGGGCCGAGACAAAGCCCACTTTGTGTGGGGAGTTGGCCGCGGGCGTGGAATGAGCGCGTCGGCGCGCGCCCCCTCCCCGCGCCCCGCCAGCTGCGAGTCTTGGTTCCCCGGCTCATCGCGTCGAAGAAATCGCGCCCCCTCGCCACCCTCCGGTTCGGGGGTCCAGGCTCCGAGCTGATGCGGCCAGGAGTCGCCTCGGTACCCCCCGGAGCGCAAGCTGGCGTGAGCGTGCGATATTTTGCAGAGAAATCTGTTCTCTCCAAAACTGGGACTTGGGGCGCCCGGTCGGCCTGGGCACCGGTGCCTTGACCCTCTGTGGCCGCAGGTCGGAGCTGTCTGGCCTCAGTTTCCCTCCGACTTTTCTCTCTGCAAGCCCAGACTGCTGCCGTCATTGTTCTCGCTGTCAAATGGGGGAGCTTTGTGAAGGCTGCCAACTTGGGGTGTGTTCTCTTTATTCCGTTTCACAAAAAGAACAAAGCCTCTTAGGCTGACCCCAGACAACCACCTCTCTATCCCCTACTTCACGTTGAGGCACTGATTTTTTTTTTCTAATCGAGTAGTATTTTATTGTACTGGAGCCACGCCCTGGTTTCTTAAAGGCGCCTTCCACTCTGTTTGGCCATGTGTTATCTCCACAGCTGGTGTGTGGGAGGCCCCCTGTGAGCCACCTATTTTTTCCTGCCTCCTGATACATACCCCCACCCCCACCAAGGATTCGGGGATGCCCGGGGGGAAGAAGGTGGCAGGGGGTGGCAGCAGCGGCGCTGCCCCCACTGCCTCTGTCGCCCCCTCTGGGGTCAGACGTCTGGAGACCAGCGAAGGGGCCTCAGCCCAGAGAGATGATGAGCCAGAAGAGGAAGGGGAAGAGGACCTGCGAGATGGAGGCATCCCCTTCTTTGTCAACCGGGGTGGGCTGCCTGTGGACGAGGCCACCTGGGAAAGGATGTGGAAGCACGTGGCCAAGATCCACCCCGATGGAGAGAAGGTGGCCCAGCGGATCCGTGGGGCCACAGACCTGCCCAAGGTGAGGGATGTGTATGTGTGTGGGTTGGGGGGGGGCGGGGTTGGTATCCAGGGTTTTAGTGATGTTGAGGCTGGGAGAACAAAACCACACTTCCCTTGGTGGGGTAGGGGACTGTGGCACAGTAACACTTTAAAAATACAGACAGGTTGTACCTGTCCAGAAGAATTTTCTTTCAATTGCCACTGAGGTTCTGTGAGGTCCACATACCCTGTTTCCAGCAGGCATTCCTCCATCTCTTTTTATTTATTTTTTTTAAGTTTATTTAAGTAATCTCTACACCCCCAGTCGGGCTCGAACTCATGACCCCAAGATCAAGAGTCTGATGCTCTTCTGACTGAGCCAGCCAGGCGCCCCCTCTTCCATCTCTTTTTAAATACCCACGTTTTGTGGGCAGGGCAGCGGATTAACTAACAAGTGCACCAGTGTGGCTTACATCTTATTTGCTGAGCCAATGAACTGTGGGCAGAGTGGGAATGAAGGACTAAGGAGGATACAGGGCTTCAGATATTGAGAAAATATTTTCATACCTCATCCCACTGAGTTCTCCAACAGCCTTGCGGAACAAGTGGGGTTTGGGGTCCCATTTTACAGATGGAAACTCAGGTAGGAACTCAGGGTCCCACAGCTAGTAAGTGACCACGGAGCCAGGACTCGAGCACAGGTCTTTGGGTTCCATGTCCTCTGCTCTGCTGGAGGCGAGGGCAGTCCGAAAAGGGCCTGTGGAGAGGAGTAAAGTTAATTCATCTTTCCGTGTAGTGTTGGCCCCATGATGGCTGTCCTTCAGTTGCGTCCCCCATGACCGAGGCTGTGTCTCATTCATCTTTGTCTTTCCAGGGCCTTCCGTGCACCTGGCACAGGACAGGCACAGGCATGTGTTTGCTGGTGAAAGAGTGCTTGCAGTTTTCAGATGCACAGTTTCTGGGTTTTTTAGCATTGTGGTTGAGACTAAGGAAACACTCTCCCCGATGCAGAAATGCCCAAAGAAAAGCAGTTGGGGCAAAAATCAGAGCTCAGTGTTTAGTCGTGCCTGCTCAGGTGAGAAGGGGGCCAGGGACCGCGGCCCTTCGTGCAGAACAGACGTGGAGACGGCCTGTTTTGTTTCATTTTTACCAAGTTATTGGTAGAGCCATCAGAAACTGTCTTCTGGGAAAAGGGAATTCAGAAGTTGAAGGTTGAGCAACAGCCTCATATTTCTAGGGGAGATAACATGTGGATTGATTTTGTATACATAATTGTCCTATGTAGAAACTTGGAACTTAGGAAGCTAATCCTCTATGATTGGACATCGTTTCTGATATTTTATTCTTAAGATGAACACGGTGGCGAACATTCCAAAACATACCTTTGGGGGTCCGTCTCTGATTATTTCCTTGGCATAAATTCCTGGAAAGGAAGCATTGCGTCAAAGGGTATGGATGTTGGTTTTGATCGCCCGCCTCCCCGTGTGAACTCAAGCAGACCCTCAACCTCTTAGAGCCAGTTTTCTCACCTGCTCGATGGAGTGGGGTGTGGGGGAAATTCAGTGAGAGGCTATGTGTCAGAGCCTTTAACAGACAGTAGAGTCTCAAGCCCGTAGTTGTTACCGGGTGTTTGTTACCTCTCCGCACATCTTCCGTCAGGAGGGGAGGCTAGATTTCACACGGGGTCAGCGCCAAGAGGGCCCGAGCCCCACGCTTCTCCCACAGCAGCAAGCCGGGGGTTAGCAGGCAGCTCTCCAACCAGCTTGCTTGTGTCTAAATCGGTCTGCGGGAGAGTGTGAATGGTTCCCTGCAAAACTATTACCACTCTCAAAGACTAAAAAAAAAAATCCGCGAATTCATTAGCGACTGGTCTGTAATGTCATCTTGCCATCTTCAGCCTTCACGTCTAGGGAGGACACCCATGAAGAAACAAAGCTCTTGGCTGGATGTGGAGGGGATGTCGTGACTGACGGTCTGGTGAAATGGAAGGGGTTTTGTGAGCAGCCTGGAAAAATTCCAGTCTCGCCCTCCTTACACCACGGGACAAAGGTCACAGACAGAGAAGCTGCACATCCCTGTGAGGTTCCTCTTGGACATTAGCCCAGAATAGGAAGGAGCCCTAGAGTCTGGGAGGCACTGGGGGTTGGATCCCAGAGTGCCAGCAGCAGAGATGACCGACCCCTGGGCTGGCCCCTCCCCGAGTGGCCGTACCGTACCCTGGAGGTGGCACAGAGGCACTCTCTGCAGAGGTCAGGTCACAGCGGGCCCACGAGCTATTTTGTTGGGATTTGTTGGGATGGCGTACTGATTTAAAAGATCACTGGAGCCAAAATGTATAACTGGGAGATTTCACATAAAGATCCAGATTTTGGGCACCTTTTCAGAAAATGAGACGATCCTGGAACAGAGACTCTGTGATCCCACATAGCATCTGGCAGCTGGCGCTGAGGACTCGTTCCCCCTCCCCCAACTGGCCACAGTCCCCACCTGGGCCTCCCCGCCTGCCTTCCCTGCCTTCCCTCTTTGTGCTTCCAGCGTGGCCCCTGCCCCGTCGTAGCTCCGCCTGGGAACCCCGAGGTGTAGTAGTGTGATGCAGAAAAATTCAGCACATGCAAATCCTGATTCTCTGGAATCCTGGTTGTGTGAGGAAGGCACACAACCTCCTTGTGCCTCAGTGTCCTCAGCTGTAAAATGGGGATAGTAGCCACACCGGTGGCCGAGGGATTTGGGGGGGAATTGCTAGAGTGGAGCGTGTGAAACAGGTGAGCACGTAGTAACGTGCGCCCAGCAAATGGAGCACGGCCCCAGGGTGCGGCGGCCACCCCCTCAGGTGCTTTGGGGGAACACCCTTTAGAGGATGACACAGTTCGTGGAAGGGCAGCCCGCTTCTAAAAGGATCTCAGGTCCAGGCACAGTGTGTGTCCTTTCCTGAGAATCTCTCCTCGATGTCCCGAGCTGCCACCACCTTTAAACGCTCAGTGGCCCCTTCTCCCAGCCCCAGCTGCTGCAGGTCTTCTGACTGTGGCTCTGGCCACGGGGCTCCTGCAGAATGGGAATTTGGACATCTCCTCCAAAGAGGTAACCCTGCCGGCATCAGCACGTGCTGACCAGTTGCTTTGGCCCACACCGTAGCAACGCTGGGCAGGAATCAAACCTTTGCCGAACCTTCCTGCCAGTCCCGGTTCTAAGGCCTCAACGTGCAGCATCTCCTTTAGGCTGTGAGGTTGGTTGTTACGGTGCCCACTTCACAGATGAGGCATCTGAGGCACAGAGAGACGTTCAGGAACTTGATGCCTCTCCTGGAGTCACTTCTTCTCCCAGAGTAACCAACCCCTAGGGCCTCTGTCGAGATGGCAGGCGATGCCCTGACCCAGGGCTGCCTCTGGTAAGCGTCGGTGAGGGACTCTCTGACTGGAGCTCCCTCCTTGTTTGGAGTGGCTCAAGGGAGGGCATCTTTTCAGTCTCTATCCAAAGTCCCTGGATGGCCTCACTCGAGAAGGGGATGACCCACTCGCCTCTCGGGGACCTTCCACCTGAGGAGGTCAGGGGCCATGCTGTTCGTGGTACATCGCAAAGGAATTTTTCCAATTCCTCTCCCCCTCCCCCCTCCCCCCATAACCTGACACGGGGAAGGCTAGGCCAGGCCCTCAGAGAGTTCTGGAGCTCATCTGGAACACAGTGGTCAGGCAGGAAGTGGGAGAACTCCCCCCCCCCATCCTGGGACTTTTATCCCCCTGGTGACTGTAAGTGGCCGCGTCAGTTTGGGCAGCCGTGTGATGTGAAAGGGGAAATAGCTTCCTCCAGAGAGAGGTGTCAGCTGCTCGGGGCTGCCCAGACAGGAAGGAGGGGACCAGCAAGGAAGAGACAGGAAGTGCATGCAGAGCTATTCCTCTGGACTCTCCCAGCCGGGCCTCCCTTCTTGCCTCTTCACCCTTCAGTGTGAGTAAGGGTCTGTCCGAGCCTGTCCTTTGTCCCCCTGTTGGCAGTGGCACCGATACGTGAGTGTACAGTGATCACTGGTGTGTCTCCTCCCTCCACATTAGAGCCCCAGACATCGTAGCCCTGTAATTTAAGAGGCTGTGCCCTGGGGACTCAGTATCTCACGTCAGGGAGAACCTCTCCCACCCCAGCCCTACCCCAAGTTCACAGAGACCGGGTTCCTGCTTTACCCTCGGGCTCACGCATTTCCGTGTCCATGCAGCCTGAGACTCCCAGCAGCCCCAGCCTGCGGGGTGGCCTCTGGGTGCCCCAGGAGGAGATGGGGGTGGGAGTGGAGGCCTCAGGGGGGGAGGGGGAGACCTCTCTGTGGGGAGCCCAAGGCCACCTCCCAGCAAGACGTCCTAGTGGCCGAGGGGAAGCCCAGACAGGTGGGCCTTGTTGCGGGAAGTCCGCGTCTTCCACCTAAAGAAGTGTATTTCGTAACCCCAGACAACCCTGGCTGGCGCTCCTCTTGGCCACCTCAGCCTCATGACCTGTTGCAACCAAACTGCTAGAATTCAGGACCCCTGGCCTGAGAAGGGGGCTCCTGTGCCTCCACGGGACCGCTCCAAAGCAGCTAGGCCATGGCAAGTAGGTCCCAGGCAAGACCTGTCCCCAAACCTGTTCCTCCAGCCAGCGATCTCGTCCTCATCAGTTCGGGCTGCAGCTGGAAGGCCTGTGCCTTCCAACACACTGTGTTACTGGGGTGTGTTCACCCTCACAGAGGGAGCACTCCCCCAGCCCAGGAGCACTCCCCCAGCCCAGGCAGGGCCCTGGGGGGCGGGGGGAAGGGACACCAGGTAGATCCACTTTGATCCAACACTTGAACCAGAGCAAACCCCGAATGCAAATGAACTCAACCCCAATATTGATGTTCTTGTTAAGCCTGGAAGTTAATGAATATTTAAGATTCAAAACAGCTGGGGAGCCAAGTGTTTTTCTAAAATTATGGAAGAAGCATAAAATCGAAACATCTACATGCGCTCCAAATCAGGAACGCTGTCAAGTGCCAGCAGGGAGAGAAATGGCCTCGGCGGGGGGCTTGACCAGAACCTCTGGAAGGAGTTGCCAAGGGCAGAGGGTCAGGACAGGAGAAGGGGGAATCCATCTCCAGGTGGCGGCTTCCCTGGGGGCGAATGGGGGGTTGGATGCTCCAGGGTGAGCCTCACTCTTCTGACCAGAGCTCTTTCTCCGCCCCTAGATTCCCATACCGAGTGTGCCTACGTTCCCACCCTCTACGCCTGTCCCTGAGCGCCTGGAAGCCGTGCAGCGCTACATCAGGGAGCTGCAGTATCCTGCCGGGTTCAGGGTCACGGCCACGCTCTGGCTGGCCCGCTGGTCCAAAGGCCACGGGGGCTCGTCCTCAGACAGGGCTGGAGAGGCATCAGCAGAGCGGCCCGGTTGCACAGCTCACACCCGAGCGCCGGTCCCAGCGCGTCTCTGTGGGCGCGTCTCTGTGGGCGCGTCTCTGTGGGTGTCCAGTGGCCAGCACAGCCGGGTGGGGGAGAGTATCGGGGGGGGGAGTATTGGGGGGGAGTATCGGGGGAGGGCCGGACCTGCTCGGGCCAATCCCCCACCCCCTTCCCTGTCCTCCAGATGACACGTAAATGTCTCCTGGGGGACCCGCTGGTGAGATTGTCAAGCCTTGGCCCCCCAGCACAGACCTCCTCCTCTGCTGGGAGAGAGGAGAGAGGGGAAGCTCCCTCGGGGCTGTTTGACAGCTGCTTTGGAAGGGATGGGGGAGGCCAGTGGGGGAGGAAAAGGGTGTTACGCTCCAGGAAGTAACTTCTACATCTTGGAACGTTCTCCTAGTTCTTTGCCTTTTTCTTCCCTTGTAGGAGGCCAGCTCCCTAGCATGGAAAGACCTGACCGCCCCCCCCACCCCCCCGCAAGCCCGATTCCCCAGTATCCCTGCTCTGGGCTCTCCACCTCCTATGCCTGCCCAGAGCTGTGTGTCCTGAGTCCTCTCCCTAGGCCCTTCCAGCTGCAGATGTGACAGGGATGGAAGGACCAGGCCTGGGGCCTGAGCAGGAGGAAAGACAGACTCATTACAGGAAATGAGGTCCAGCCCTTCTACTGTCCCAGTGGGGACGTTGTAGCCCAAATTGGGGAAGGCGGTTGGCTCAGGAGCAGCGTCCAGCAGTTGAGCTGCACTGGACCCCCACTCCAGCCTCCTGTCCATGCACGTTGCTTCTCGGCTGGTTGGAAAACGGCATGCTGCAGGGCGGTCCGCTCCGTCTCTCCCAGCCCTGGCTGGCCTGGCTGCCTCTCTTTTCCGATGTTCCAGTCTTGAGTGCCTTGTGACAGCACTTTGTGGGGTTCTTACCCAGTCTGCACCCCGGGAGTGCTGGGCCTGGGGTGTGGGGGAAGGATGGGGCAGAGGGATGCAGCTCTTCCAGACCCAGCTAGGAGACCCTTAACTGGCACCTGCAGGTACAATCACACAGGGACACAGTTCTTTGAAATTAAGAAGAGCAGACCTCTGACAGGGTAAGTTTGGGGAGCACCCCGGCTAACAGTGCCCCCAGCCAGGTTGGAGC
>CM052896.1:104584500-104614937 GCA_028534135.1 Potos flavus
CCCCACCCAAAGGGCAGCCTGAGGCCTGTGGCTGGGTTACCAGGGTAGTGGGGTGGGACAGGCCAGCCCTGCGTCAGAGCAGGAGGGGGGCAGGTGTTTATGGCCTGTTCTCTGTTCTAATTCATCTGTGCCATAGATAGAGCTTTTCGTTTTGCTTCAAAACAGAAAATGTTAAGCTTGTGCTAACGGAACAATATGATGAATCCCATGTGCCCATCACTCAGTCTTACCAGTCGTCTCGATTCATCTCTGCCCAGCTGTCCCATCTCTGGCTTCCTGTAGTACTTTAAGTACTCTGTCTGCCCCCTCCGGCCCCGGTGTAGGTGCTGGCTTAGCGCTGCAGAGAGGGCGGGGGGCAAGCCGCCCACCAGAGCAAGGCCTCCGCTCCCTGGGACAGATCGGGGAGGAGAACATGACAGTCAGGAGCACAGCTTCTCCAAGGAGGACCGTGATCCAAGGGGGCAATCCCCCCACCCCTCACGGACACACCTACCTTAAACCACACACCGAGACCCCAGGGGCGCCTCCTCCGTCCCCCTCCCGCGGAGGCTGCCAGAGCTAACTCCATTGTGGCGATGGTTTGCTGACAGGCAGGCCCGCCTCCATAGAGCCTGAGAGGCAAGGCCCCGTCCACAGGGTTCTTGGCGGGGATGTGCCTGAGGCCAGCCTGCGAACTCGAGGCCGTTGCCAGCACCTCCTTTGGGACCCCACATTGTCTTCTTCCAGAGGCTCCCACCCACCCTGTAGGAGGGAGAGGAGGGGGACTCTGCTTCCTCCCTCCAGAGCTCACCTGAAGCAGGCCCAGGCAGGATCCCACGGTCCCACAGGCCTTTCAGAGGTTACCTGGGGACTCCTGGACAGCAAGGTGACAAGAGCAGCTCCCATCTGGGCTGGGGCCCCTCCCTCTGGCCCCCACAGAACTGCCACAGCCCCCTGTTTGCTGCACACACAGCGGGCTCTGTACTGAGTTTGCTCCTGTTTCTCATCCTTGGGCGCGGGCCTCGTTCATCTCTGCGTCCTCAGGCCCTTGCACGGAGTCAGGCTCAGTAAGTGCCGGAGTGACCCAGAGCGCAGACTTCGGGGGCGGGCTGACCTGGGCCTGAATCCTAGCTCTGCAGCTTACTGACTGCGTGACCCCAAGCACGTTCCTCGGAGTCCTCCCCTGTCAAAGGGCACGCTGGTCGTGCCCATCTCGCAAGGTTGTCAGGAAAACTGAACAAGTCACTGTGTAGAGGACACTTGGCGCGGTCCCTGTACACAGTATCTGCTCCGAGCCCTTATCCGTTCATCTCCTTCTACTCTTTTGTCCACGGAGAGTTCGTGGAGTACTATTAGCTGCTTGGCTCTGGGCCGAGCCCCAGACAGGCATCAGGAAACGTGCGCAGACAAGGTCCCTGCCCTCAGAAGTTTGCGTTCTAGCAGGGGACACAAAGATAAGCAAAGAAGTAAAATCACTACAGTTTGTGGTGAGCGTGTCATGGAGGAAAGAAACAGGAGAGCCGACTTGCATGAAAAGGGGAGAAGGGGAGAAGCTGTGACTGCTGAGCCTGAGGCATGAGAGGGGCAGGCTAAGGTGGGCAGGAGACGGCCCTCTGGTCAAAGGGAAGAGCCGAAGCAGAAGGTCCTGGGTGGGAAATACAGGACGGAGAGACTGAATGAGCGCGGCCCGCGGGGTGAGAGGTCAGAGCGGGCACTGGCCCAGGCTGTGTGGGCCTCCCCGGCCTGGGGAGCTTGGCTGTGTGTGGACAGCAGTGGGCACGCACGTGTGGACTGGGGGACAGCAGTGAGAGAAAGAGAACAGAACCGTTTTTATCGGGGAGGAAGTGTATGTGAGAGAGAGAGGGAACGTAAGAGAACATGTCTGAGAGCAAGTGGAGGGGCGAGTGAGGGGAAATGTGTGTGGCTGGCAGAAGGAGGGATGGAGGGAGGGAGACGGGGTGCGGCAGGGGCCTCCTCATCCCTCCTTCAGCCACCAGAGCTCTGGGGAGCCCTGCAGTTTGCAGCGGGGAACTCAGTGTTAGCTATTAATAGTTTGTGAGCCCTGCTTGACATCCTGGCAGCGGCCACAAATGCCTGAGAGCCCTGACCCTACAGGTTACTTTATTGAGCACCTACTGCATGCCAGGCTCTTCGTGGGAGGGCGGGAGGGCAGGATGCCGGTGGGGCCAGTGGCGGGGGCCGGTCGTGGGGTCCACCCCCGGGAGCCAGGGTAGAGGGCCCCCCTGCGCCGCGAGTCCCGGGGTCGGGGTCGGGTTGGGGGGCGGCCCCTGCGCCTCTGCCGGCTGTTTCCTTAGCTGGGCTGGCGGGCCCAGTTACCTCACCAACAGCATGCCCACCCTGGAGCGCTTCCCCATCAGCTTCAAGACCTACTTCTCAGGGAACTACTTCCGCCACATCGTGCTGGGGGTGAACTTCGGCGGCCGCTACGGGGCGCTGGGCATGAGCCGGCGCGAGGACCTCATGTACAAGCCACCCGCCTTCCGCACGCTCAGCGAGCTCGTGCTGGACTACGAGGCCGCCTACGGCCGCTGCTGGCACGTGCTCAAGAAGGTGAAGCTGGGCCAGTGCGTGTCCCACGACCCGCACAGCGTGGAGCAGATCGAGTGGAAGCACTCGGTGCTGGACGTGGAGAGGCTGGGCCGCGAGGACTTCCGCAAGGAGCTGGAGCGCCACGCCCGGGACATGCGGCTCAAGGTCAGTGCGGGCGCCTGCCCGCGGCCCCCGAGCTCCGGAAGTGGAGGGGCTGCCGCGTCCTCGTGTGCCACTTCTCCAGGGAGAGCCACCAACCCCCTCACCTTGGCCCCCATCCCAGCAGAGGTGGAGCGAGGCTCAAGGGAGGTGATGGGGGTGAAGAGTCTACATGGTCGCCCTTGCCCTCAGGTCCCCTCAGGTGGGCGGGCCAGGGAAGGCTCTGGAAGGAAGCAGCAGGTGAGCTGGGTGTGGGTAGAGGGTGAGCCTGCAACCTGGGGAGAAGGGCAGGGGTGCGACCCTCTGGTGGAGCCGTTGGTTAGGAAATCAGGGGCCGTCTGGAGGGAAAGGTAGGGTCAGGTGCAAGGAGCCATCATCAGTCCTGCATATCCTGACCCTTGACCTCCCAAACCCTGCGTTCAGTAAAGGACTAGGAAGGAAGTCATACCATGGGAAGACGATGAGGGTGGTCGTTCGTTCTCCCTCTTTCCCACCTGCAGTGAGCAGGACGGCAGGGGCTGTTGTGCCCCCGCCAGTGGGCTGAGCTGCTGAGAAGCGTGCCTGCCCCCAGCCTTACAGTGGGCAGAGTCTTGGCCTGTCTTCGGGTTCCCCTGGACTGGGGTGCCTCCCCTGATGCCTGCCTAGCCCCTCCTGGGTGTTTAGCCCTTCCCCACTGGTCAGTCACTGCGGAGCCCAGGACGCAGCTGGTGGCAGGTAGGAGCTCTGTTTCAGGGCAGGAAACTGAGGGAGCCCAGGAGCTTGCTCAAGGCGAGGAGATCGGACAGGCGCTCAGTCTCGAGATGGGGAATGCAGGCACGTCACAGGGGCCCGCGTGCCCCCGCAGGGCGGGTCAGAGCTCAGCTGCCCTGCTTTGCCAGGCCCCAGGCACGACCTTGTGCAGTGACAGCACCTTCCCCCAGGGTAGAAGCCAGCTGCAGTGACCTTTCGCGGCTCTGGGGGGCTGGCCCTCCCCCTCCTCCTCCAGCGGCTCCTGCTGTTGGAGTCCTACTGGGTTGTCAGGGGAGCAGGTTGGACCTAGAATCGGAGCCAAGAGTTACCTATTCTTTAGCACTGTGATTCCCAGTCCGTTTGGTGTTAAGGACTCCCCACATTATTTGCCCCTCTCCAGCACCCCCACCATATACCCCATGTTTTGAAAATTCAGGTCAAGCGGATCATGTCATATCAAAGATGTTTCATTTGCTTTTCTCATTTTTCTTAATCATACACAGCTGCCAGTCTGAGCTTCTTCGTGGCTCGAGATTATCAGTGTCCCCCTTGGGACTGGTAGGATCCCAGCCCAGAATGCAGAGGCTGCTTCCCCAGCTGTTGCATTTACGTGGCATGGGTAAATGGCCCTTTTCTCCAAAGGGCTTCTTACAGCATCACAAAGCTCAGCGTCTTCCCCCTAAGTGCAAGCTGCATGGCTGGGGAACCCTTGCCCCGGCAGCTTTAGTTCCTAAACGTGTTTGGGATGACCCCGGAAACAGGGCAGCCTCAGGGCAGGAGGGGCCCCCTGGAAGCCCTAAGTGTGTCTTTGTTTCTTCCTCCACACCAAGATTGGCAAAGGGACCGGCCCTCCCTCCCCCACCAAGGACCGGAAGAAGGACGTTTCCTCCCCACAGCGGGGCCAGTCCAGCCCCCACCGCAGGAACAGCCGCAGCGAAAGACGGTGAGGGATGGGGTGATGGGGTCATGCCTGGGGGAGCCCGAAGGCAGCTTTTCCCTCTCATCTTCTAGATCCCGTGTTTCTCTCACCCTTTTCCCACGCTTCCCTTTTTTGCCCCCGCCCAAGGGAGATGATGTGGGTTGGTGGGTTGCTGTCCCATTTCTCCAGAGGAAAACCACACCCACTACCCCGTGGGTTAGCAGGATGGGTGGGCTCCTGCCAGACAATGAGTTCTCCCAGGAACACCACCGGGAAAGGTTAACATCAGATGGCGGCTGGTGGGTGGCTTTGAACCTAACTTTTGCCCCAGAAGTCTGGTGTTTGCCTCCATCTAGATGGCAGAAACATCCCATTTAAATACCAGGCCGCTGCCTCTCCTTGGTCTCCTACTCGTTGGTCTGGCTCCTCTTGCTCTAATATCATTGTCATTCGGAGCCGCAGCACGGGGATGATTAAGGGGCACAAGCAGGCCTCCCGTGAGCAGTGTCATTCCCTTCAACCCGGGAGGCTTTTGTAGGGACCGGGTTCCCAGTGGGGAGGGCTACACAGTTGAGCCTTCCCGCCAGCCGAGGAGGGGGCCTCCAGCAAAGAGCAGGAGCCTGTAAGAGAGTGCGGGGACCACACAGGACGGGGTTCTGGGAGCACACTCCCACACGGAATCGCTGCTGCCTCTAGGGCACCTTCAGGAATGGAGGGGGAGCTCCCGGAAGCAGCCGCTGCTTGTTCCCTCCTCCCCCACCTCCCTGCCAAGCCACTCACCCCTACCCCTTCTCCATTCTCTTTTGCCTGCAGGCCGTCGGGTGAGAAGAAGCCTTCTGAGCCCAAAGCCATGCCAGACCTCAATGGGTACCAGATCCGGGTGTGAGGCGCATGGCAGTACCCCAGCCTCGCCACTTCTGGGGGCCAGCATCCACCTGCCAGAACCAACCTCGTTCGTGGGGAGGGAGGGGCTGGTGGTGGGGGGCAGGGCAAGAAGCAGCAGGAAGAGCCTGTCTCAGCTCAGCCACCCAAGCTGCTGCCCCTCCCACTGGGCCAAGACCCCTAACTTTGGGCCAAGAAGCAGTATTTTATTTGGAGTTTTTAATCCGATAACTGAAGTTTAAAGTGTTTGGGGGAAACTTAAAAAACTAATGGATCTGCCCATCGCCAGAAGGCCAGTGCTTGGGAGATGTAAGTCCCACAAGGCTGGGCAAGGAGGGGTTGCTGGCTCTGCTGGTGTCTCTCTGGGACTTGAATCCATCCTGTCTGTGGGACATTTCCCAGCCCCACTAAGCCTGCGGCAGGATGTGGGTGGGGCTCGGGGAGGGATGGAGGTGTTCCTCCAGTTCTGCCTGCGGTGGCAGAATCTTGACCCAGGGAACAGGAAGCAGGGTAGAAATCATCCTGGGGAAGGTCTGTGTGGCCAGTATCAGGAACTTGGCACAAGGCCACATCTGCCCCAAGAGCAGAGCTCATGTCCCAGGAGAGCCCTCGTGCCCTTGTGGCCCATGGGCAGTGCTGTGCAGGCCGTAGGAGAGCCCAGGAGAGCCCTCTGAGGGAAGAGATCCCGGGCCCCTACCTGGTCTCCTTGCTTAGTCCAGCTCTGCCTGTTGCCAAAGCTGGGGGCTCCCTGCAGAGGGGCTGGGCTTTGCCAAAGGCCCAGAGCTGCACTGGGCTCAGTGTGACTGTAGGACTGAGCCGACCTGGTGGGTCCAGGAACCGTGGCTGGGGATAGAGTGGGCCACTCAGGCCTGGGGCTGTCCCCTAGCAGTCCCCAAGGGTCGGGAGGCACTGCTACTCCCCCCTTTCTGTTACCTCAGCCCTTGCTGTGAAAAGGAAGACCTAGTCAGGATTCTTATGCCTCAGGCCTGTCTCCCCTCGTTTAGCAGCCCATCTAGGTTCGGGGGTACCAGGGATGAGCATGGCTTGTCAGGGAAGAATCTGAACGGCTGGAGAGTCTGCACAGCCTGGCTGTCAAGTATGAGATACCTGGCGGGCGAGTGAGAAGCGGAAAGAAGTCGCAGGGTTGGGAGAAGGTTCTAGAGGCTCAAGCAACGAGGAGGTGGTAGGGCAAGGGTGCAGCTGGCCACACGGAGGAGCAGAGCCTGGAAATGGGAGTGTAAGTGAGAAGAGGATGTGGGGGAGAGTTTAGAATCAGGCTGCTTGGGGAATAGTGAGTTCTCTGCTGCCGGAAGTACCCAAGCAAAGCCTGGATGGCTACTTGTCGGGAAGCTGTAGAGAGCATTCAGGCGATGGAAGGGCAGCTGGATACGGTGACCCGTAAGGTTTCTTTTCACCGAGAGGCTATGATTCAGCCAGGGCCTGGGCCCTGGAAAGAACTAGAATGGTAAGCTCACACGCCCACAGCCAGGTGGGGGATTAAAAGGAGGGCTGCAGGGCTGGGTGGGCGCTGTGGCCAACTAAAGCGGCTACTCCTGCTCTGCTGCTCTCAGAGAGGGGCCCTGCATCGCCAGATTGATTTTTTTTTTTTTTTTTTTTTTTGGAAGCCAGAACTCTAGATTTTTATGTGAGATATCCTGACTTTTAAATGTTGGCACTCGGTTCAGAAAACGTAAAAACCCAACATGAAAGAGAATGCCGGTTTGTAATCTCTGAGGTAGAGAGAGCTTGTGCTGGGTAGAAGTCCACCGAGAGGCTCTGAGGCGGAAACCCTGAAAGTTCTAGGCTTCCAAGGGCAGGCTGGGCCGGGGCAGGGTCCTCGCCATGGAAGCTGCTCGCGGAGAGGGCAGCTGGCCTGTGTCTGTCTTCCTCACTCTCCGTGCAGACCAGAGGCCCACCAGGGGCACCAGCAGGGGTGGAGAGGAGACGGGGGAGATGGCCACCAGAGGGAGGGAGGGAGGGAGACAGGATGCCTTTGCTAACTCGAGTGCCCATCAGGGCAGCACCAGAGGCCGGCAGCTCTTCACACCAGCGCTCCTGGCCGCTGCCGGCTGGGCAGTCCCTGGGGTTCCTCGGGGTTCGCTAGTCCCTGGGGAGGCACCTAACCTGCCCCTGGACTGTATCCCAGCCAGGCCAATTCCAGGGCCGTCGTGGCCCCTGACTCACCATCCCACCCCATCCCAGTTCTCAGGGCATGGGGTGGGGGTCCCCACATTCCGCACATTGGCCTGAGGCAGAGATGGCTCCCTTGGGGAGGGGTGCAGCTGAACGAGGCCTTCTGCGGGTCTCCATGCGGGTGCCTTGTGCAAGCCACTCATCAGCGGGGGAGGGGACGCAGACACCCCTGTAGACCCCAGGGCTTGAGGGAAGACGTGTGAGGGGGGATTGGGGTCAGGGAGACGGGAGGAAACTGCTCAGCCCACAGGCTCCTTCCCCCAAGCGTGGGGGAGAAGGAAGTGGAATGAGGCCCCCTCCGTGCTGCCTGCAGGAGGGAGCTGATCGCCCCGAGCTGACAGCCGCCAGCTCTCCCTTTCCTCGCTGAGACCTCGGGCCTGTGGAGGCCACCACAGGATACAGCGGTGCTTTTTAATTTATTTTTAACATCTTCTCCTATGTAGCAACCCCTCCTCCCCTCCTGAGCGTGTTTACACAGGCTCTGCTCCCCGGGGCTGGCCGGACTGCAGAGTTTCTGGGGAGGCAGAGGAAGGGACTTCGGGGCCTTAGTCACCATCCTTGGTTTCACCTCATCTCACTTCCTGTGAGGAACAGGGGCCTGGCTCCTGACTCAGGACTGCCTTCCAGCACTCAGTGGGGGCTCCTCTGCCCCCAGGAGCCGGGGGGCTGCTGGCCGAGGAGGCCCCAAGGCGAGGTTAGAAAAAGCTGCTTAACGAAGGCGGGTCGGGGTGGCAGTGACTGCTCCCCAAAGCCCGGCTCCCTGTGCTCAGTGCCAGCTGCCAACACTGGGAAACTGGGTTGAGAGAGCCTTCCTGCCCACCTAACTGCCAGTCCTCTCCCTCCCATGGCCTCGACACAGTCGTGTTCCCCTCACCCATCACGCCAGACCCCGTCCTTCCTGGGCGTGGCCGCCTGGGGCCGGGGTTCCGAGGAGCAGAAAGGGCCTTAGGTCAGCTGTGTCCGGTTTCTGGCCCTCTCTGTTAGCGCACACCCCAATGCCTTCCCTCTCGAACTTGACCTTCTGGCTCTGAGATGGGGTCCAGTTCTGGTCAGCAGCGTGCCCAGAGGCCCATGTGCCCGTGTGCACCTGCGTCTCCTTCCCCGGGTGTCTTTCTGGCTTCGATGCGCCAACATCCCCAGATCCACCCTCTGGCCTCGGAGTGCAGGAAAGTGCAAGCCGGGCCGGTGTACTGACTGTGTTCTTTGTGCCCGAGCTCCCCTGTGCTGAAATCTCAGTTCGCTCCTGCTGAGAAACCAGCTGAAGCGTGGGAGGGGGCCCGCCCCAGGCCAGGCAGGGCTGCTGTGGTGCTGGCTGCAAGCCCGTCAGTGTTGACCCCCTTGCCACATCCTGGTGCTCCTGAGTCCCAAGTTCCCCTTTCTTGGGTGTGCTTGGCCCAGGGGCCTGGTGATGGGGGTCACCCCTCCCTCAAGCTTTGGGTTGGGCTGCCTGCGAGACCAGACTTTGTCCTTCCTGCTCTTCCCGTGTCAGTATTGCTCCCTCCTCTCTCTTTTACACCCCTCTCATTGCCATGCTCACTTTTTTCCTGAAATGAATAAAAGCTCCCCGGCTCCGGTTGCACGGGCTGGGCAGAAACCACATGGAAGCCTTGTCTCCTTTCCCCTGGGAGCCAGGGCCGGAGCCCGCCCCACCCACCAGTGTCAGCCTCGGTGGCTCCAGGAAGAACTTGACCAGAAGTGAGGGGAGCCCCAAACCAGCCAACAGGAAACCCTGAGGTCCCTGCAGCCATGAAACTTCTAGGGTCCCAGACCATCACCCTGAGCCTGCCTGAGCCACTCTGCTCTTGCTGATCCAACCTGGGAGATCTTTCCTGCTGGCCGTAAATGAACCCTTCCCCTGCACACAGCCAGCTGGAGCCCCGCGGGCCGGCATCTGTTCTCCCATCCCGGTGGCCAGCAGTCCCCCAGGGACAGAGGAGGAGGGTGGAGTACTCCCCTAGGAGGAAAGGTGGTTTCAGGAAAGCAAGCGACAGGGAGCTAAAGTCCCTCCTCAGCACAGTTGCCCACGGTCTCAGCACAGAATCCACAATGGCTAAGACCACCGGTCTGGAGAACACCCCTGGTTCCAGCCATCAGCCCTGCTCCCTCCCCCTCCAGGCCCCTTCCCATGTTTAAGACCAGCCCAACCATGGCAACCAGACTTGCACAGAAATAGCTTTTAGTTTTCACACGTACCCTTCTTTCCTCTGCTCTCCTTTCATTCAGCTGAGAGTAAAACCTGGACTTGGAAGAAGAGGTAGGGTGTTTCCTCCTCCTCATTCCAGCCAATCCCCATTAAGTCCTGTGCTAAACAGCAAGACTCCCTCACTGCCAGGGGTGTGGTAGTAGAGCACGGCGGCTCGGAAGAGGAGAGGCAGTCTGCTGGAATCATGAGCCCCGTCTCGGACTGTGTATCATCCGAAGAGAGGCACTTTTGTTATTTACAGGCTCATTTTAGTCCAATTTAAGTGATACCCCAAAAAACCTTTCAATAAAGGTAAGCGGAATCTGTGAATAATGCGGACTGCACACCTTTACCCAAAGGCACCATTGTAACGTACACATTCAAGTCCAGCTAAGATACTCAGTCGGGTCTGTGGGTAGACTTCAGTGACATTGGGCCCATTCATAGCAGGCCCCTGAATTGCTGGTGTACAAATGCGGGGGTCAGTGCGGGGACCAGAGTCCATTATGGGTTCAGCAGGCTCACTGTGGACACTGCTTAGAATTGACGGAGAGAGAATGTCATCATAGACTTCCGGGAGGATCAGGACCCAACTTACGGGGGGGGGGGGTACCTCATTTCCTGCAGCCCTGTTTCCTCCAGGCTCTCCGCATGTCCCAGCCTCGATTAGGCACATGACTGATTTGCGTGGGACTTTTGGATGCAGGTGGCACTTCTGAGAGCCCTGAACATTAAGAGGTGGAAATCCCTGTCACCCCCATCTCCCAAGATCTGACCTCTTGACCACCACTCTGGAGGGCAGTGGTGACAGTCAAGAGGTGGTCGTAGCAAAGACCAACCAAGTGGGCCCGATGTGAGCTGCCTGGTGACCCTTAGTGTTTGCCGAGGGGCGGGGGGACCAGCTGCTGAGGCTTGGCGGGTGGTGGAGATGGGCCACCTCAGGTCGGCCGGAGGGACCGCTCTCTGCGGATATGCACTACCTCCAACCCCCAACAAGAAAGGGCTTGGTGGTGGGAAAGACGATACCTCCTAGAATTTGTAGACTCCCGTCTTCTCACCTCGGCAGCAGAGGACCTGAGGAGGGATGGGGCCGAAGGCAGAGTCGCCTTGGAAACACATCCGGTTCACATTCTCCTCACCAGGGTGGGAGCTGCACCCTTCCGGGTTCTCATCTGGCTGGTCCTTGCCTAGAACAGTTTTGTCTCACACATTTGCTCGGGAAGGGGGAGGCGCGCCAGGATGAAGCTGGAAGTGTTGGGCCGAAGGTCCACTCTCTCCTCGGCTGGAAACTAGAGGAGGGGGCACCCCTCGGCTCCTGGGAGAACAGAGGCCACACTGTGCATTATGTAACCAATCAAAAAACTACCCCCCGGTTAGCTGCTACACCAGGGCAAGAACTGGGGAGAAAACATAACAAAATTTAAGACAAAATCCAGCAGCAGGCTAGTTGGTCATTTCCCTTCTCCCGGGCCCACCCCCCATGGGTCTGCCTAACAAGATAACCTGTCTCTCCTACTCCGGGAAAGGCTGTGTTCTGAGGAGTGCGGGGTGTCAAGGAATAAAGCAAAGGAGATCCCCAATTAACCTCTTTGGGAACTGTGTTTCCTCAGATGTAAATAAAGGTATTATATGAACACCCGCACTGCCACCTCGTGGCGTGGTGGGCTGAGAGTGGGCACGGAAGCGCTGTTTGAACTTAATAAAATTCTGTGCAAATGTTACATGACTCAGGAAACCTTCCAGGCCAGGAAAGGGGCTCTGGGGATACACCTCAAAGCTTAGAGCTGCTAAATAATGCCTCGCCCACAGGCAAACCATACAGCCAGGTGAGAACTACCCACCCTCGATGCCTACCAATGATACTCTGCAAGTCTGAGCATCCCTTGCTTGCCAAAGCCCAAACGCCACAATTTCAGGTCTGAAAACTCCTCACAAGTGGAAAAGATTATTATTTTAATTCCCATTTCACCAAGATATAGACACAACAAGGAATGAACTTACCCACAGTCACCAAGTGACCGAGCCCACATGACAAGTGGTGTTCCTTGTCCCTGGCTGTTTTCTTTTGGCTGAATCCCAGCCCCGGTGGTTCAACAGAAGCACCAGGTAACTTTAAATAATTCAGATTCTCAGAGGCTGATTCAGGCAAGGCAGGAAGCCCCGCCTAGTTTCAGGGCTTCCAACGGGCTTCAAGGACCTGCTGCAGGAGGGGGCAGGAGGAAGACGGACGTACCAGCAGAATGAGGCCCCGGAGGGAACCCTTTCCGGCAACGGATGGCCCACAGTCCAGCTCTGACTCCAGCGTGTGAACGCGATGATCAGAAATAGGCACTGAGCAAGAGGAAACGGGCACGCGCACGTCATGCACGGCCGCCGTGGCTTTGACCAGGAAAACGCTGCTCACCCCACGTTCCATCCAGACCCTCCTGAAATGCATGTGGACCAGAGGAAGGAATGGGGGCCGATGGAATGGGAATGCAAGCAGCTGAAAGAGCTGTTCTCTAGCTTGAGGAGGGAGAAGAGAGTTGGACCCCAACAAAAGGCAAGGAAGGAGGCTTCTTCAGACCCTGTTCCTCGCAGGCCTCAGAGCAGCAGGGATAGGCGCCAATTATCACAGGGAGATTACACCTTTCTCAGGCCAAGCTTTAGGACCTGACAGTCCAGCCCAGGATCAGTCTCTTCCTCTTGCCCACCTCACTCTCCAGGCCTTCTCTCCCCCATGCCCTTCAGGATCCTAACAAAATGATCAACAATAGGGGGGAAATGGTAAACCTTTATTTGGAAAAAAAAAAAGCTTAAATGACCACTTAAAACCCCCATTTCATTTCCAAAACAGAAACAAATAAGAGAACAAGAAAAAGATCACCTATAAAACTCCTGCCCTCTGCCATCTTGAGCCGTCTAAAACTGCATTTCTGGCAGAAGAGAACAGTGATGGGCCACAGTCCTGAAAACCAACAGGGCCCTGACTTTAGACCATCTCAGGAGGTGCCCGGCGAGAAACGAACACAATGAACGATGGGTGGGGCGTGGACAGGTGGGCCTGGGGCTCAGACAGGCACATGCCCAGGACCCAGGATACAATGTTCAAAAATATACACGCACAGATAAATTCCCCAGTACCTGGGCATGGAAAGCTTATAACCACGAACACAGCAGCAGAATTCAGGCTGGGTCTTTGGCTTTCAAAAAAGGGGGAGAGAACCTCTGGCTAACTGTCCCTAATTGCAGCCTCTCCGCCATTCCCTTCAGTCCCATCCCGGAGGCTGAGCGGGGCAACAGCAAGGCTAATCCGCAAGGACCAGCAGCTACTCTGAGTTGAGGGAGGTGTGAGGAGCTGCCGGCCCAGGAAGACCCAGGCCGCACCCCAGCTATGAAAGATTAAGGCGTGCAGGTGATACGTGTGGGCAAGGGCGGCCCTGTGCCAGAAGGAAAAGCACTGGCAATGAGCAGCAGAGGCCTGGCTGGCCAGAACTAACCCTACAGCACTGCCACCTCGAGTTCTTGGACAGGTTTTGCCCAAGGCCACCTTCTGCAGAGAAGAGTCTGGCCTGAGCTAAGCATCAGGCTGTTTTAGGAGAAAATGGACAGGAATGGGGGAAGCAGCGAGGTAAAAAGTGGTGGGAGGAAAGGAACAGAAAACAGCTTCTGAGGTGTGCAGAGGAAAGAGAACGAGTCCCTGAGGTCCTGGGTCCCAGCTGAAGTGTGGCCGCACGGCCAGCCTGCTCTTACCCCTACCAGGACCTCCACCTCGCTCCCAGTTCTGCAGGGGGCAGAGTCCAGTAAGACCAGAGTTTCCTAAAGTTTCTTTCTCGTCCTTTTAAACCTCAAACTCTTATTCCAGTCCACTGACCCAAAACAGGGGCTCACACTTGCACGTCTCTCCCCGCGGCCTGGGGAAAGGGACGAGCCCTAGAGAAAGCGTGCCGGGCTGTGGAAGCTCTGGGTCGGAGGCTCAGAGGCTGCTGGGCAGATAGTGCATCCCTGAATCTGCTGTTCAGGCTATGAGGCCCATTCATTCCCCGAGGCCAGATGAGGAGTATGGCCTGGGTGGCATGACGAATGCCTCATGAGACACAGAGGATAGAAGGGGAGAAGGGCCCATGCCCCTGCTGCTGCCTGGCAACACAGAGCTACCAGGTCATGCTCTCGACCTGTCATGAGGCCGGCAGCCCCAGGGTGGAGAGTGGGCTAGTCAGAGGCTGGCATGGCCGTACAGAGCAGTCCCACCCCGAGAGGACACATGCATGCTACACACCTCACGTGTGTGTGCCTGGCAAGAGGACTGGGCCCAGGGGTCATGAAAGCAGAAAGAAGACTGGGTTAGAAGATACCATCAAGAAACGGCCTGAAAGCAAATAACCAATGAGATCAATAGCTCCCGCAACCCTGGTAATTAAAAATTAAGGGGGAGCACTGGATACATGGAAGGAAAGGGGAACCCCCCCTTCTGCCTCTCCCAGGGCCACTGAGTATGTGGCACAGGATTAGGAAGAGGTTGGGGCGGGGCAGGGACCACAGGCAGAGAACGCGGACAGGCCTGGAGAAAATCTAACCATGGGAAAAGGGAAATAGGGGAGGGGACGGGCAGGGAGGGAATGGGACGTAAGTTTCTTGGATCTAAGTTTCCAGAAGCATGGGGTATTTCCACAGTCTCTGATCCAGTGAGCTCTTCTGGAAGAGAAGCTCTCTTCCCCTGGGAGCCCCATCATGGGGCGGTGACTTCCATCCCAAAGCTGGCCAGCAGGCAGAGGTGGTCTGAAGAGCAGAAGGGGTTGGGTAAGCCGTTGGCAGCCCAGAGAATCTCTTCAGAGAGGAGGGAGAGACGGCCCAGAAGCTTGAGAGTCCCATCTTGATACAGCCTGCGATCTGGGGCACAAAGCAGAAGCCAGTGGGGAAAGCAGTTATGGCCACTGCATGGGGGGACTGGGGTCTGTGGGAGCTATGCTTTCTGGAGGCTGCATCCCCGTGGCTACCCCGCCCTCCCTCACCTCTCCCTGCTGCTTCTGGCTGAGGCCTCACTTTCTCAGATGCTCTGTCATGTATCACTGAATGAAGCAGGGTGGGTTCAGGGAGACTGTGGCAACCGAAGTATGTGTGCCCAGGCCCAGCATCTATGAAAGCTTCAGACTTTCCAAGAAAAGCTGGAAATCCAGATTTTCTACATAAAATCTGATTTTTTAAACATAGGGAATCAATTCAAACATTTTAAAAGACGTGCTTTAAATAAAACAGGCATGGGGTGCCCAAGTGGCTCAGTGGGTTAAGCCTCTGCCTTCGGCTCAGGTCATGATCTCATGGTCCTGGGATTGAGCCCCGCATCAGGCTCTCTGCTCAGTGGAAAGCCTGCTTCCCCCTCTCTCTCTGCCTGCCTCTCTGCCTACTTGTGATCTCTCTGTCAAATAAATAAATAAAATCTTTAAAAAAAGTAAATAAATTTTAAAAATAAATAAAACAGGCATGAGGCTGGTAGGCTGCCACACTGTGACTGCCGGTAGAGGGGGAAGAAACAAAATATAGGGTCTCTAACCTAACCAAGTCCCTCACCAAATGGCTGCTACGTTCGAAATCCACTTACCTCCTGGTGCTCTATTTTTACCTCCTAAATAGAGGTAGGGCTGGTTCTGCCCACCTCTCTCTAATGCTGCAAAGATATAAAGAGAAGGCAGGCAAGTGGCCTAAGGGAATTATGATGAGGATGACTAGTGCCAGGTAGATGTGAAATCTGCTCTTTTGCGAGTCTGATCCCAGCAACCCAAGCCACGTGACCAAATGCCTGACCTACCATCAGCCGTTCCCAGGGACTTCTGAGGGTGGCTTCTATGAACCCAGGATCCACCAGGCTTACCAGTTCTGTTCCCATTCTCGCAGGACTCAGCTGAGAAGAAGATGTAATCCACTGTCGTTCCAAGACCCAAGGGCATTGTGGTGACCTCTGGGCGGCCATGCTGGGGCAGGAAATGAGTATATACTGAGGTCAGGTGAAGGCAGTGCTGGATGGTGCCTACAGTCCTACAGGGATGAAGGGGAAGAGGCCAGTCAACAAACATTATTGAACTTTTCTCAAAGTCATTTCCTCTATGGGTTTTACAGTTTTTTAAGGGACAATCCCAACTAACTCTATCTCAGCAAATTCCTTCCCATGCTAAGAAGAGGCGGATGGTCTAAGCTAAAATCAGCCTAGAAACAGACACATTTATACACAGTCCCCTGACCTTCCTCACCTCACCCCCACCCCACTCTCCTCTCATTGCCTGGTGAAGTAGACCTAATGTACTCTGTCCAGGGGTCAGCAAGTTCTTCTGTGAGGCCTTACTCCCTCAGGAAAAGTGCATGGGTTCTGCATCTGCAAGAACCTAGGTGGGTCACTTCTGGCCTCTGCACACCAGCCCTTCCAAAAGCTTAGCACGCATTAGGAGAAGAGAGACCTCAGCACAAAGTGCCCCCCCCCCCAAATCAGCCTCAGGAAAGCCAATGAGAACCTCTCTCGTTCACCAGATGGGGGCTGGAAAGCAGGCTGCAGGGAACCGGAAGGAAGATCACCTGGGGAAGACAGGCTCAGGCTCCAAAGTGTCTTCCTCAAGGACAGATGGGGCCCAGCCAGCAGGTCGCTCTGTAGAAGACCAGAGAGAAGAGATTTTATTATTCCCAGACAGTGAAGCAGGGTCAGAACCTTGCACCCTGGAATCCGTCTCAGATCCCTGACGGGATTGCTCCAAAAGGGGAAAGGGGAAGAGAGGAGGTAATGGGACAAAGAAAACAATGGATCAAAATTGTAGGAAGGCAGATAGAGACCTTGAATGCAGACATTTTTTCCTTGGCTCAGCACCTTTTCAAATAATTTATTTAAATTTATTCTTTAGGTAATACAGTCACATGGTACAAAAATCAAAATGTAGAGAAAAATATCAGTGAAAAGTCTCCCTCCCATTCCGGGACTCCTGCCACTCAATTTCCCTCTCCAGAAGCAACCAATATTACCAAATCCCCAGTATATTCCTTCAGAGATTTTCTATCACATACCATCTGCTGTGTGTGTATACACGTATGTGTGTAATATACATATGTATGCACACTATGTAACATGTATGTATAATTCTTAAATACACAAAAATAAGTATACACACATACATGAAGAAAAAAGATACACAATTCCAGTATCAGGAAAGAAAGAGGGGATATTATAGATCCTACTGACATTAGTAAGTGTTATGGACTGAATGTTTGTGTCTCCCCAAAGTATGTTGAAATCCCACCCTCCAGTGAAATGGTATTTGGAGGTGGGCCTTTGGGAGGTAATTAGGTCATGAGGGTGGAGCCTTTGTGCTTTGGATTAATGCCCTTATAAAAGGTTTGGATCCCAGAGAGCTCCCTCACCCTCTTTCTGCCATATGAGGACACTCAGCAACCCAGAAGAGGGCCCTCATCAGAACCGGACCATTCTGGCACCCTGATCTTAGATTTCCAGCTCCAGAACTGTGAGAAATACATTCCTGTTGTTTATAAACCATCGAGGCTGTGGTATTTTGTTATAATAGCCCAAACTGACTAAGACAACAGGGTAACAAGGATCAACAAAATTGACAAACCCTTAGCTAGACTGACCAAGAAAAAAAACTCAAGTTACTAAAACTAAGACTGAAAGAAGGGCCACCACTACCAGCCCTATAGAAATTTTTAAATGACGAGAATAATATAAACAACTGTATACCAACAAATTTGATAACTTAGATGAAATGAACAAATTTCTAAAAAGACATAAACTATGTAAACTGACTCAAGAAAAAAATAGACAATCTGAATAGCCTATAAGCAAGTTAAGAAATTGAATTAATAATTTAAAAACTTCCCACAAAGAAAAGCCCAGGACTAGATGGCTTCACTGGTGAATTCTGCCAAACATTTAAAGAAGAAGTAATACAAAAACTTCATAAACACTTCCAAAATTTAAGATGGGACACTTTCCAACTCATGCTGTGAGGTGTTACTCAGTTAACCAAAATTAGACAAAAAACATCACAAAGAAAACGACAGAATATCCCTTGTGAATGTACATGCAAAATTCCTCAATGACTATGATATTATAATTTATAAGAAATAAATATTTGGTCTTGTCCAAAGTTCCTGACTCATGGCTTCCCAAACCCTTAGAATTTTTTAAGAGATTAGAGTGATAAAGGTGTCTTTTGTTATATTATGAGGTGATTATTGGAAAACACCTAAAGATGGGGGCTGGTTACCAGAAGAACCAACCAGTTACTAGAGGGTTGGAACTTTCTGTCCCAACTCCCTAAACCTCCTGGGAAGGAAGTGGGCTGGAGCCTGACTCACCAATGGCCAATGATTTAATCAACCCTGCCTGTGTAACAAAGCCTTCAGAGAGCTTCTGGGCTGGTGAATGGGTCACCATTTGGGGAGAATGGGGCCTACAGAGGGCATGGAAGCTTCCCAAATACCTTGCCCTATGTGTCTCTTCCATCTAGCTTGTTCCCGAGTTTTATCCTTTTATAATAAACGGGCAATCTAGTGAGTAAAATGCTTCTCTGAGTTTTGTGAGCCCTTACAGCAACTTAATTAAACCCAAGGAAGGAGAGGGTCATGGGAATCTCTAATGTATAATAGCCAGTTGGTCAGAAAGTATAGTTAACAACCTGGACTTATGACTGGTATCTAAAGTCCAAGCAGGAGGTTGTTGGAAACACAGGCGGGGCTTGTGGCTGGTGTCTGAAGTTGGGGAGTGGGGGAAGTCTTACAGCATTGAGCCTTTATTTCACCTCTGGAATCTGGTGCTATCTCTGGGTAATGTCAGAATTGAATCGAGTGTAAACACTCCCCCTTCCCCATGTTGAAAATTAAGTCTCAGAACACCAAAACAATATATTAGCAAACCAAATCCAGCAAAGTAAAAAAATGATTATATACTATGATCAAGTACAATTTATCCTAGGGATCTAAGGTGTGTTTAACATCCAAAAAATCAATTAATGTAATACATTATATTAATAGAATACTGAAGGATAAAAACCACATGATCATCTGAACACACAAGAAAAACCATCTGACAAAATTCAACACTGCTTTATGGGGGAAAAAAAAACAACATAAAAAACTAGACATAGAGGGGCGCCTGGGTGGCTCAGTGGGTTAAAGCCTCTGCCTTCGGCTCAGGTCACGATCTCAGGGTCCTGGGATCGAGCCCCGCATTGGGCTCTCTGTTCAGCAGGGAGCCTGCTTCCCTCTGTCTCTCTGCCTACTTGTGATCTCTCTCTCTGTCAAATAAATAAATAAAATCTTAAAAAAAAAAAAAAACTAGACATAAAAGAGAACTTCGCAGTGCACCTGGGTGGCTCAGTCATTAGGCGTCTGCCTTTGGCTCAGGTCAAGATCCCAGGGTCCCGGGATTGAGCCCCACAGCAGGCTCCTTGCTCAGCAGGAAGTCTGCTTCTCTCTCTCCCACTCCACCTGCTTGTGTTCCCTCTCTCGCTCTCTCTGTCAAATAAATAAATAAAATCTTTAAAAAAAGAAGAAGAAGAAGAAGAAGAGAACTTCTCCAACCAGATAAAGGCAATCCGCAAAAACCCCAGGGCTCACATCACACTTAATTCATAACACACTTAAAAGCTCTACCCCTAAGATCAGGAACAAAACAAGGATGTCTGCTCCCACCACTCAACTTTAGAGACGCCTAGCCAGGGCAATCATGGAAGAAAAAGAAATAAAAGGCATCCAGATTAGAAGGGAAGAAGTAATGCTGTTTCTGTTTGCAAGATGACATGATCTTTTATACAGAAACCCTAAGAAATCCACTAAAAAACTATTAGAACAAATGAGTTCTCAAGACTGCAACATATAAGATCAATATACAAAAACTGCATTTCTGTACTAGCAGTACACTAGCAGCAAAAATCCAAAAATGAAATTAAGTAAAAATCCAAAAATTTTGGATTTTTACTTAATTAGTAAGCAGTAAAAATCCAAAAATGAAATTAAGAAAATATTTCCATTTACATTATCAAAATGAATAAAATAGTAATAAATTTCACAAAGTGTAAGACTCACACACTGGAAACTACAAAACATGGAAAGAAATTAAAGATCTAAATAAATGAAAAGACATTGATGTTCATTGATCATAAGATAATATTATTAAAATGGCAATACCTCCCAAACTGATCTACAGATTTCTAGATCCCAATCAAAATCCCCCAACTAGCTTCTTTGCAGAAATCGACGTGCTGATACTAAAATTCATATAGAAATGAAAAAGACTCAGAATAAACAAAATAATCTTGAAACCTCACAAAGTTATAGGATGTAACTTCTCTATTTCAAACTTATACAAAGCTAAAATAATCAAGACACTGTGGTACTGGCATAAGGATGGACATATAGTGAATGGAATAGAACTGAGTGTCCAGAAACCTGTATGGCCATATTCAATTAATGTTTCACAAAGGGAGGGGTGGATGGACAATGACTGCTAATAGATACAGGGCTCCTTTCGGGAGGGATAAAAATGTTCTATAATTAGATCGTGGTGATGTACACACAATTCTGAATAGAATAAAAGCCACTGGCTTACACACTTTAAATGGGTAGATTTTATGGTATATGAATTTCATCACAGTAAAGCTGTTTTAAAAAAAAAAAAGGGTAAAGGAATGTTATGGATAACTTCATGCCAACAAATTTAAAAATTCAGATTAAATGGAATATTCCTTTATATACTTTACATTTTCCCTGTTGATTTTTTTCTTTTTCGTTGGCATCATAAATAGGGTCTTTTTTTTCCTTATTATCTTTTAACAAATATATCCTTATTTTTATACATGAATACTATTGTTTTTCTGTATATTCGTATTATACCAGCTACTTTCCAGAATTATCTTAAGGCTTGTAATAGTTGTTAGTTGATTCTCTTGGATCACCAGTTATCTAACAACGTGGGCAAGTAATTAACCCCTCCCCTCCATTTTGTTACTTCTGTTTTCCCACCCACATTTCTGTTTCTGTATCTGTTGGCCAGCATCTTTGAATATGGCTGAATACGAAGAGTGGTCATCCTTGTCCTATCCCTGACTTTGCCAGGAATGCAACTACAGTGTCTTCTACAAGCCAGATGCGGGTATGTGGAGCTGAGATAAATGTTGTGGTTTGGTTTTGGTTTTTAATTCGCAGGCCTGCAGTGGCTCCACTGCCCTCCTCCTGCTCTTCACGGCTATGTACATTGTTGCCACCATGCACTCCCACCCACCAAGATCATTTTAATGGTGTAAGGGATTAAGGGCAAACCTCAAAGATAAAGTGGGTTCCATTCCATTTACGGCAGTAAAGTAAATATCCCAATAAAGCCAGTCAACTGAATTTTTTGGCTTTCCCGGTGCATATAAAAGTTATGTTTATACCATACTGTAGTCTTCTAAGTGTGTAATAGCATTGTGTCTAAAAAAACAATGTACATACCTTAATTTAAAAATAATTGCTAAAAAATGCTAACCATCACCCGAACCTTCAGCAAGTCGTAATCTTTTTGCTGGTGGAGGGTCTTGCCTCAGTATGGATTGCTGCAGACTAACGAGAGTGGTGGTTATAAACAGTTTCTCTGTAGCACGTGATGCTGTTTGATAGCATTCTGCCCAGAGAACTTCTTTCAACAGTGGCGTCAATCCTGTCACACCCTGACCCTGCCTTGTCAACTAAGTTTATGTAATATTCTAAATCCTTTGGGGGCGCCTAGGTGGCTCAGTTAAGCATCCGACTCTTGGTTTCAGCTCAGGTCATGATCTCAGGGTCCTGGGAATCCCCGCTCAGCGGGAGTTGGCTTGTCCCTCTCCCTCCCCCACCCCCCACTCGTACTCTAATAAATAAATAAAATCTTAAAAAAAAAAAAGCAACTCCTCATAAGTTAAAGTTTTATCCTGAGATTGCAGCAATTCAGTCCCATCTCCAGACTCCACCGCTCATTCTAGTTGTCTTCCTGTTTCCACCACATCTGCTGTTACATTTTCCACTGAAGTCTTGAACCCCTCACGGTCATCCCTCACGGCTGGAATGAACTTCTTCCAAACTCTTGTTAATTCATGTTGGCATTATGACCTCCTCTCAGGAGTTACAAGTGTTGTAGCTGCATCTGGAGTAAGGAAGCCTTTCTAGAAGGTTTCAATTCACTCTGCCCAGATCCATCAGAGGAATATCTGTGGAGGCTATAGCCTTACAAAATGTATTTCTTCAATAATAAAATTGAAAGTCAAAGTCATTCCTTGATCCAGGGGCTTCACAATGAATACTATGTTAACAGGCATGAAAAAAAACGTTAATCTCGTTGTACATGTCCATCAGAGTCTTGGGTGACCAGGTGCGTTGTCAAGGAACAATATTTTGAAAGCAATCTTTTTTTCTGGGCAGTAGGTTTCAACAGTGGGCTTAAAATATTTAGTACATCATGTTGTACACAGATGTGCTCTCTCATCCAGGCTTTGCTGTTCCATTTGGAGAGCACAGGCAGCTCAAAGATTTAGCATAATTCTTAAGGGCCCTAGGATTTTTGGAATGGTAAATGAGCACTGGCTTCAACTGAAAGTCACCAGCTGTGTTAGCCCCTAACGAGAGAGTCAGCCTGTCCTTTGAAGCTTTGAAGCCAGGCACTGATTTATCCCCTCTAGCTATGAAAGTCTCAGATTGCATCTTCTTTCAAAAGATGGCCGTTTTTGTCTACACTGAAAATCCATTAAGTGTAGCCACCTTCATTAATTATTTTTGCTGGATCTTCTGGATACTTGCTGTTTCACCTTGTACTTTTATGTTATGGAGATGGCTTCTTTCCTTAAACACTATGAACCAGCCCCTGAAGCTTCAGACTTTTCTTCTGCACTTCCCTCACCTCTCAGCCTTCACAGAACCGAAGAGAATTAGGGCCTTGCTCTGGACTTGCTTTGGCTTAAGGAAATGTTGTGGCTATGCTGATCTTCCATCCAGACCACTACAAGTTTCTCCGTATCAGCAGTAAGGCTGTTTTGCTTTCTTATCATTCACGTGATCACTGGAGTAGCACTTTTCGTTTCTTTCAAGAACTTTTCCTTTGCATCCATGGCTTGGCTCACTGTTTGGGGCAGGAAACCTAGCTGGTGCCTGTCTCAGCTTTTGACATGCCGTTCTCACTAAGCTTAATCATTTTTAGCTTTTGATTTAGTGGGAGAGATGCGACTCTTCCTTTCACTTGAACACTTACAGGCCATTGTAGGGTTACTAATTGGCCTAACTTCAATATTGTTTTGTCTCAGGGAACAGGGAGGCCTAAGGAGAGGGAGAGAGAAAGACAGGGGAATGGCTGGTCGGTGGAGCAGTCAGAACACACAAAACATTTAATGATTAATTTTGCCATCTTACATGGGTGTGGCTCATGACCCTCCAAAACAATTCTAATAATATCAAAGATCACTGATCACCATAACAAATATAATAATAATTTAAAAAGTTTGAAATATTGAGAGAATAACCAAAATGTGACAGATACAAAGTGAACAAACGGTGTTGAAAAAATTGCGCTAATAGACTTGCTCAATGTAAGGTTGCCACAAACCTTCAATTTGTAAAAAATACAATGTTTGCAAAGCACAATAAAACAAGGTATGCCTGTATCTAGTTTTTCCTTAATTTAAGGGGGGTCTTTTAAAAAGAATCTAGAATAGATGTTGAATTTTTAACAGTCTCTTGGACATCTATAGGATGTACTTCGTATATTTTAATAGATTTCATATATATTAGTAGGTTAAGTTATATTAATAGATTTCCCAATATCAAACAATCTTTGTATTTCTGATATACTCCATTTGGTCATGGTATACTGCTCTTTCAATGTGCTGCTAGATTGTTTCCAGATCTTCAATTTAAATTTTTTTGCATCAGTATTCATAAGTGGAGAATTTTAGCGTTGATAGTTTTTTCTGTATAATTGTTGTCAGGTATCAGGGCCAAAATATTTGTTGCGTAAAAATAACCAGCTCCTCTTTTCCTCTGTGCACTGTAATAATTTAAGTAGTAATGGAATTACAAGTTCTTTAAAGGTTTGATGACATTCTCCAATCAATCTGAGTCTGGTGTTTCTGTGGGACTACATCTCTGAGAACTTTATGTATTTCTTCCCTACTTAGATTCTCTCTCTCCTCTGTAACCAACTTTACTAAAATACATTTTCTGAAATTAATATATGCCATCTAAGTTTTTTATTTCTTTTGCACTCAGGTGGGACAAGAACCCCCCGATAATCCTATTAATTATTCTGCATCTGGATGCTTTCCCTTGTTCCTTCCCTGCCCTTCGAAATAGGTTAGATAATGGGCCTAACTAATTGACAGCTGTTTTTTTCCCAAACGGCAAACTCCTAGAGTTTATTAGTTCCACTATTTTTCTGTTTTCTAAATTATTTTTGTATCTTGTTTTCTTTCAGCTTATTTGTTTTTTTTCTAACTTCTTAAGTTGAATGTGTAATTTATTAACTTTTATCTTTTCTTATCTACTAATGTAATTCTGTGATTCTAAATATTCTATATAATTCCATGAACTTTTCTCTGAACACTGTTTTAGCTATATCCCACAAATATATGGTACTTTCATTATTATTATTTTCTAGATATTCTGCAATTTAGCTTAAATTTCACCTTTGACTCAAAAGTTGTTTGAAATTTTCCAAATATCCAGATGATAATGTTTTCTTTTTTGTTTCTAATTTCTATTTTTACTGCATGTGTGATCAGAGAAAGACTGTATGACTTTACTGTTTGAGATTTATTGAGGTTTTTTTTGGTGGTCTAATTCTTAAGAATTTCCTATGAATACTTAAAAAGATGTCTTTGCTCTGCTTTCAGTATTCAGAGTTTGATATACATCAATCAGATTTACCATATACATGTTATTGAAGTCTTCCATATTCTTAGTTATCTTTTTTCTACTTGATCTGTTGTGGGCTAAGACAGATGAATTAAAACCCTTTACCATTAGTTATTTTCTGATTACTGTTCCTTGTTAAGCCTGCACTTTCACTTTATGATGGTTGATGTAATATTATTTGGAGCTTAAATATTTATAATGCTAATATTTTCATTTTGAGTTGTATCTTTTCTATGACAATACACCAGAAAAATCTTAGTGAGCAGCAGGATACTAAAAATGGTTTCCCTCAACACGAGGTTCTGTCCAAGCAGCACTGTGTACAAACAGCACCGTTCTGGCAGTCACACAGGACTGGAGTCCTCTGGGTGCCCCACCAGGCCGGAGGAGCACATGGGCCACAGCTGCCTCTACCGGAGCTGCAGTCAAACAAGTTAAGTTCTTCTGCAAGTTTGGGAGGAGGATAAATCGAATTCAGGCATGAGCCAGTGGAGAGGCTGGATTCAGAACTTCCCTGGTTAGAAAACTGATCAGACAGCTTTTGGTCTGTGGCCATCTGGTCAGTCTGTAAATAGTGGTTACAGAAATCATCTATTAGCCATTGTTTTTTCTATAATGTACTGTGTTGGGCACATGGTTTGTTGGTTATTTGTTAAAAGACCTGAAGGTCTAGAGTTTATTGGAAACAGGCAAGTGGTCATGAGAAAGAAAATCAGTAACCCTCTTTCAGTGTCTTTAAGACCATATTGGAAAGAAGAAATCATTAGTAATTGAAAATGTTTATAAGAAGGGGATTTAAAATTTAGATTCCCTTCTCATGAATTATTCCCCCACAAAGGGAGTTGGGGAGAGTGAGAATCACCATGTTTTTACTGCACAACTTGGGCAATGCAGAGTTCTCTGGTGCAGTGCCATGGCGGCCTGTGAGAAGGTTAGACCATCACGACCTAGCACTGCAGCTCCTTCTGCAACTCACATGCTGCCTAGTAAAATCAGTGTCATAGTCAAGTCGGCAAGTTCTTTTTTTTTTTTTTTTAAGATTTTATTTATTTATTTGAGAGAGATAGTGAGCATGAGTTGGGGGGAGGGAGAAGCAGGCTCTCCACTGAGCAGGGAGCCCGACTCGGGACCCTGGGATCATGACCCGAGCCAAAGGCAGCCGCCTAACCGACTGAGCCACCCAGGTGCCCCAAGTGAGCAAGTTCTGATGTGCACTGGTGGGTTGCATGACTCTAGTATTAGACTGGAAATATTATTTCTTAGCACGTCTAAACACATCTTCTAGAGAAAAGATCACATATGATCTCCTTATTACACTTAAGTCTTTCTACTCATGGTCTAAAAATGGTGGCAGATTTTTAGATTTGGAGTCTTTAAAAGACATTCATGAGATAAACATTTTTCCAAAGAAGACATACAGATGGCCAACAAAAAACATGAAAAGATGCTCAGTATCACTAATCATCAGGGAAACACAAATCAAAGCCACAATGAGATATCACTTTGTACCAGTCAGAATGGCTAGTATCAAAAAGACAAGAAAGAATGAGTGTTGATGAGAATGTGGAGAAAAGGGAACCCTTGTGCCCTGTGCACTGGTGGGTTGCATGACTCTAGTATTAGACTGGAAATATTATTTGTTAACACATCTAAACGCATCTCCTAGATAAAAGATCACATATTATGATCTCCTAGTTACACTTAAGTCTTTCTAATCATGGTAGAAATATAAACCAGTCACTGTGGAAAACAGTATGGAAGGTCCTCAAAAAATTAAAAATAGGGGTGCCTGGGTGGCTCAGTTGGTTGAGCGTCTGACTTCGGCTCAGGACATGATCCCGGCGTCCTGGGATCGAGCCCCGCATCGGGCTCCCTGCTCAGCAGGGAGCCTGCTTCTCCCTCTGCCTGCTACTCCCCCTGCTTGTGCTCTCTCTCTCTGTGACAAATAAATAATAAAAATTAATTAATTAATTAATTAATTAATTAATTAAAAATAGAAATACCATATGACCTAGTAACTCCCTTCTGGGTATTTACTCAAAGAAAACAAAAACACTAATTCAAAAATATATGCACTCCAATGTTTACTGCAGCCTCATTTACACTAGCCAAGACATGGAAGCAAGAACATATAGTGTACACACACACACACACACACACACACACACACACGGAATATTACTCAGCCATAAAAAAGAATGAAATCTTGTCATTTGTGACAACACAGGTGGACCTAGAGGGCATTATGAGTGAAACAACTTAGAGAAAGACAAGTACCATATGATTTCATTTGCATGTGGAATCTAAAAACCAAAACAAAAAACAAAATAGAAACAGTCTCATAAATACAGAGAACAAACCAGTGGGGTGAAGGAGAGGCAAAAAAGGTGAAGGAGATTAAGAGGTACAAAATTCCAGTTATAAAGTAAGTAAATCATAGGGATGAAAAGTGCAACATAGGAAACAGAGTCAATATTGTATTAACTTTGTATGGTGATAGATAGTAACTACACTTATGGTGGATGAGTGTGTTTACCCAAATTTAATCTCAATTTTGAAAATACTGCTATTATTTTGCACTGTTAGTGAATCGGATATTTTCCCCCTACATAATGATTCTACTTACAAAGTGATCATCAGTATGTGTTTTAAAGGTTCAATTTTGTTATTAAATTGAAATACTTGTTTTATGTTTCAAGTAGAATACTGTTTTGTTTTGGTTTTTAATATTCTTTTTTTTTTTTAAAGATTTTATTTATTTATTTGTCAGAGAGAATGAGAGAGAGAGCACAAGCAGGCAGAGGGGCAGGCAGAGGCAGAGGAAGAAGTAGGCTCCCCGCCGAGCAAGGAGCCCGATGTGGGACTCAATCCCAGGACCCTGGGATCATGACCCGAGCCGAAGGCAGCCGCTTAACCAACTGAGCCACCCAGGCGTCCCTTTAATAATGTATTCTTAACATGAAATGTGGGGTCTTACTACTGTCTTAACTTTAGGATTTTGTAATTATAAAGCACTGAGCCACTGCTTCCCTGCCTGAGCCCACTTAATACCAGCAGTTATCTCAGTTCCGGGAGCACACTAGCTGCTTCATGCATGGGGTCATCATTATCATTATCGCTATTGCCACAGCTATATAATAGATTTAGCTTTGCAATTAAATTAAAAAAATAGAGCCACCGAAATGTTTGTTGCTTTGTGCAAAATGCCAATTCAAATTAAATTCCTATAAGAAAAAATAAATTCATTGCTTATCACCAGGCCTTCTAATATAGTTTTTCCAGTCACTGCTTGGTTATTTTAGGTTGTTCTAGCAGTTTGGTCAAGAAAAGCTTTTGGTTGAGTATGAAATTCTTGAGTCATACCTTCTTTCCTCGAAGCCTTGTTCTCATCTTCTAGAGTTGAATGATAATGTTAAGAAGTCTGAAGCCAACCTGGTTATTTTTACCCTTAAGAGCAGCCCCATCTTTCTGGTTCAACTGCCCAAAGGATTCTTTTGTCTCTGGTTTCTGGTAACTTCAGTGAAGATGTCTTATTGTTGATTCTCCTATGTCATTTATTACCGAAACATGGTACATTCTCTCAATTTGAAGACTCATATCTTTTAGTTTTGGGAAAAATCTTCCTTGAATCATACCTTTACATATTTCTTTTGTGCCATTATATTGGTTTTCTTCTTTGTGAACTCCAATTATGTGTATGTTGAGAGTCTCCTTATCTTCCACTACTATCATTTCTCTCTAATCCCTTTTATCCTTTTACTTCCTTTTTATTTTGTTTTTTCTTTCATGGCCTCTGTCTCTTGGCCTGTTTTCAGCAGTATCTATTCCTATTCCTTCTTATGCTGTACCCAATTTTGTCTTCACTTTATGTGATTTTTAAATTTTTTATTCTTTCCTGGCTTTGCAGCTACCATTTCATCTTCTGATGTCTTGCAATGTGCCTGAACTTACTTTATAAAGGCAATTATTTTTGTACACTTATTTTATAAAGGCAATTGTTTCATTTTTTTTATTCATGGGAAAATAATCATAATCTTTCATATGCTGCATGACAACAATTTTTATTTTTGAGGTAAGCATTCTTTACCTGCCTTTTGTTTTTCCTGTTCCTTCTGCTTTCTTTCTTGCAATATTCGAGCACAACTCGCATGCTGGTTCCTTTTAAGTAGCCTGGCTTTGAATTAGTTGATATTTTTCTGTACCAGCTATCTGTACAGCTTCTCTAAGGGAAGGACTGGGTATGCATTCCAAGTAACAGGAATATTCCTGATGACACAGGCCTGTATATGAGTCCTTTTAATCTTTACTTCCCCTCAGCCGAAAGCGATATGCCGCTCTGTAAGTATCTCATCACCCCTCCCGCCACTCAGACTGCTTAATGCAAATAAGGGCTGGATTCCTTGATCAGACTTTTCTCCAGTGCCTATTAAGACCAAAGCAGGTTCAGACAATCTCTTATCGCAACCTGGATATCCTATTCTTGCTGATGAAACAAGGGATTTTAATTTTGTGCCTTAAGGTACTCTCCTCGCCTTGGAGAAATGCACTGTGCTGGCGCTTTGTTGAGATCTACACAGTCCCCAGCTAAGTCCTTCCATATTTCCTCCAGCACCCCTGCATGATCTCCAGTGCTTCCTGCAGCCATTCTACCTATGCTGTGATCCATGGTTTCAGATACATTCAGGTCTCCTAGTTTTCTCAAAGATGAAGTTTGCATTGCTTTTTTCCATTCTCCTCGTCGCTTTGGAATGGTTTCAGAGACAAGAAGGGGAGAATGTCAAGTATATTCTGCCATGTTTGATCTGGGAGTTCTCAGTAGGATAACTTTTTTTTTTTTTTTTAAGATTTTCTTTACTTATGGTAAGAGTAACTTTTTATCACAAGTAGGACTACTGTCACCTTATGATTTTCAAACCCTGTCATGTGTATCTTCCCTATATGCTGTACACATATTGGTTATTAGCTACTTAAGCCTAAAAAGGTTACATGGCTCATTCAAGTTCTCAGACATGATTGGAACTCAAGTCTCTTGATCCCTGGTCCATGTTCTCACTGTGCTGCACATCTACGCGTGCATATGGACACAGAACTCCACCGACCTTCCTTCTAAGCATGTTTCTTACCAGAAGCTGATCTTAAGAATTATACCTACAAAAAGACTAAGAAACCACATAACTGACAAATATCAGGGGTAAGGAGGAAAGAAGGTCAAGAAAACAAGCTTAGTTTCCATTACCTGGCTTAGTATCTGTCACTCCTTCCATAAGAACCAGTCCTACTGGTCGCTGACAGGCGACATCGCAGAAACGGAATCGCAGCAGGAAGTCTCGGCTATACTTTAGTCTCTCTGCAAACCAGGAAAAGCCATGCAGTGAGAGAAAGGAAGAGAAGCCACATGCTGAACCTGCCTTAATACCGAGAAGCTTCCAGTATAGGGACACAGAGGAAGCCTGCTCTGAAGACAAGTTGATTTTCCAACAGATAGGATTTAAAGTTGTCCATTTCGAATACTATGCAGCCATCAAGAGAAATGAAATCTTGCCATTTGCAACGACGTGGATGGAACTAGAGGGTATTATGCTAAGCGAAATAAGTCAATCAGAGAAAGCCAATTATCATATGATCTCTCTGATATGAAGAATTGGAGAGGCAAGGCGGAGGGTTGTGGGGGGTGGGGGAGGGAAATGAAACAAGATGGGATCAGGAAGGAGACAAACCATAAGAGACTCCTAAACTCACGAAACAAACCGAGGGTGGCTGGGGAGTAGGGACAGTGACAGGGTGGCTGAGTTATGGACATTGGGGAGGGTATGTGCTATGGTAAGTGCTGTGAAATGTGTAAGCCTGATGATTCACAGACATGTACCCTGGGGCAAACAATACATTATGTGTTAATAAAAAAATTAAAAATTTAAAAATTTAAAAAAAAAGAATCTTCAGTAGCTTTTTTTTTTAATG
>CM052896.1:104623494-104636549 GCA_028534135.1 Potos flavus
CCCGAGAGCGGAGAGGCAGCTGTGAAAGGTGAATGTGGAGTAACCCGGGGGAAGGCACGTACGTGCGGGTATTCGGCCCACAGACCCCCCCCACCCCTGACAATTCGGGCGTTCGCCTCGACCCGAGTTGCCAACCCTCGCGGATCCCCCAGGACAGTGACTCGGCGGACCTCTGAAACCTGTGCACCCCGGGGGCCCGGGAAGGGCGGCTCCTGCCTCTTCGCCGGCCCCCTCCCACGTTAACTGTGGCCGGACGCCACCAGGCCACAGGCGCGGGGAGAGGAGGGACGCCCGCGAGGGTAGTCGGCCAGGCCCGGGGCCCCGTGGGGTCCAGGACGGACACCGGGGGCCGAGGGCCGCCTCCCCACACCTTGGCCGGGGAAGGGTGGTCGTGAGGCCCGACGCGCCGCACGCCGCCCCAGGCCCCGCGGGGCCCCGCCGACGTGGGCCCGGGCCTGGCACCCGCCTGCCAGGACGCGGGGCCGGTACCTGAGAGGGCACGGAAGAGGCGCGCGGCCGGCAGCAGCAGGTAACACAAGCAAGACGCGATCATGGCCAGCCGCCGCGCTCGCGCCCGCGCCCGCGCCCGCCTCCCCTCCTCAAGGCCGCCCGCGGGGTCTCTCGGCTCGACCCCGCCCCCGGCCCCGCCCCCGGGCCGGCTCACGTGGTACCGCTGTGCTTCAACAACAACTTTATTGGGAGCGCAGTGCCACTCGTGGGCCCGCGGGGACCGGGAACCTGTTCCCTTGGCAACGGCCGGGCCTACCTCCCAGAAGCCATGCAGGAGCCCAGTTTCAAAATTGAGCGCCTCGCTGGAGGCTCCGTAGTATCATTCCAGGGCCACAGTTTCATTCCCACTTTTGCCACCTAACTAGGGGTCCCCTTGGGGTACACTATAACCTCGCTGTCCCGCAGTTTCCTCACCTGTAAAATGAGGGGCTGGACTTTGTCTAAAACCTCACACAGCCCTGACTTCTATAATCTCTCTCTTCTCATCCCAGAGAAGAGAGCGCATTCTTCCCCATTTGTTTTCTTTTCCTGACTCTGCTCAGTCTTCCCCAGCTCAGATTCTAGGTCACAAATTAAATCTACACCTTCGTCTCCTTTCCCAACCTGTTCCAAATGGGCCCTCTTTTTACCTAATCTGGAAAAAAGGGGGTGTCCCATCGGTAAGGGAGGAAAGCTCCACAAGGCAGGCACCAAGTCTGGTTGGTTGGTTGGTTTTCATTGAGGTGTCTCTCTAGTGCCTACAACAGTGCCAGGCACATAGTAGGGACCAGATCTTCATTGACCGAACAAAGCACATGTCACTAAATGAAGGCCAGGTCTTCTGTCGATTCTATGCTACCTGAAGACCTCTTTGAGCCTCTCTTCCCCATCCCTCACCCTCAGTCTACCCCAGCCACACTGGGAAGCGAGAACTGTGTAATACTCCAAGTTCAGTACCTAGTGTCTGAGCTGTGTGATTTCCAATTTGTGGCTGGAGCCTCGGTTGCTCGGGGAAGCCCTCTGGGGAGTCACCAGATCCAGGACCAGCTGGGTACATCATAACACTGAAAGGCTAAAAGGAAGAAGAAGGAGAGTCAGTCTGGCTTCAACTAACACCACTCACCCGTTGCCTGAGATGAAGCAGGGGCCCCAAGGGCAATCTGAAGGTTGGGAAGCCTCTTAGAAACTAGCGCACAAATGTCAGTTCTGCCTAAGGAGCCCCCAAAGCCAGACCCACTCTTTTCAGGTGGCTGAAATAAACCTTCCATGTAACTTCCTTCCATTTTGTCCCAGTGGTCAGCCAGAAGTCCAAGTTCTAAATCAGATCCTAAATCAAGGTACTTACCTAGAGCCTATGTTTATCATTTTGTGAAATGAGGGTTCCCTTATCCACTTAGAAATGTTTTAAAGATACAAATTCCTAGGCCCTACTCCCAGGGTTCTGATTTAACAGGTCTGGAATGGAGCCCTTAACAAGGACCAAGTTATTCTGGAGTACAGTTTGGGAACCAGTGCCAAAGGACCTGCCCTCAACTGTGCTGTTCAAGGCGTGTGTGAGCAAAATGTGTCCGGCCAACCGATGCCATACTCTTTTGGAGAAAAGACTGTTCCCCGAGGCCAAGTAAGTGAGACTGCCCTCTTTTTGTTTCCCAATCCATAATCAGCTATGTTGAAAAGTGTTGGGGGATGTGAGCATCACAAGGTTTGGAGTTAGACCACCTGAGGTTAGATCTGGCTCTGTCAGCTTCACACCTGCGGAAACTCTCAGGTTACTGAACCTCTTGGAGCCTCAGTTTCCTCCAACCTAGGGTAAGCTCTTAGTGTTTACTATTTTTTTTTTTTTTTAATTTAAGCCCAAACCAGCTCTGGCTACTGCTACTGTAGGGTCATCTTCTACAATCCCTGGCAGAAATAAGGGCCTTCCAAACTGTAATGCTAAGCAAGCCCTCCCTACAGATTCCAAGGAGACTTGGCATGGAGAAGAGCAGTCTCAGGCTTCCCCAGTCAAAGGAAAAGTATAAAGTATAAAAGTATAAGTACAATCCGTACCATCCGTACCAGGCTGCCCTCATCATGTCAGAAATATTCCAAGAAGAGAGACCGGATGAGTCCCTCAATTTATCCCAACTGTGATACAGTGGAGGCAATGATAAACCACTGGGTAGTTTCAAAGACACAGACCCTCTCTAGTAGGGCCAGTGGAAGCTTTTGCAATACTTTGAGGGATACAAAATGTTCTCTTACAGGGAAATTTCCCATATACAAGAAACGTAAGCCGTTGCGGGTTCAAGTTTTACTTCTGCCACCAGGTATGTGTGAAAGTTCAAGATGGCTGCCTTTATTCATTTACTGGTAGAACATGCACATCGTACAGGCTGGCATAATCCTTCCTTCAGGATTGTGGAAGCTACTGACCAAGGCCTAGAGCAAAGCTGCTCAGGAGAAATACAATGTGAACCACATATGTAATTTAAAATTTTTTAGTAGCCTCATATACAAAGGAAAAAAAAGGAGGTGAAATTCATTTTAATAATGTTTTATTTAAACACATCTGTCCCAAAAATTGGCATTTCAACATCATCAGTACTTTAAAATGAGATGTTTTATGTTCTTTTTTTTCTTTTTTGTACTAAGTATTTGAAATCCTATGTGTGTTTTATGTGGACAGCACATCTTGATTTAGGCTAGCCACAATTCAAGTACTCAATAGCTACAAGGAGCTAGTAACTATTTATTTAGATCTGGGCAGATCTAGAGGGCTCAAATGCCTCTCAGATAGGATAGGTTGAAAAGAATTGCTTACCTTCAACTCTTGTGATAACCTGAGACCCGTACACTCCTCCTAACTAGGCCTCTGTAATCCTAGTGTTTCCTCTGGGATCTTGAGATTTATGGCTAGATATTCCCAGAATGTGCCAGGGTGGTCTGAGTTGATGCATTCACTTATTCATTGATTCCTGCATTTATGTATTCATCAGATGCTTATCAAGCACTCATCAGTGTTTACCTCAACCTCACCCTGATTTTTCTTGACCTCAGGCACCCTCCTCCTCTTTCACTGCAGACTCTAGCCCTGATTCAGTTTTTCCTACCTCAAGACCTCCCATGCCCAAAGTCAATGAACCATCCCAAACCATAGAAGCTCACTGTCATCACCTCCTGAGTGGCCTCATTCCCACTATACCTCAGATACCCTTGGAGTATCATGGCTAAGTACTACCACACCTCTGAAATCATAAGTTCAGACACCTACCCCGATGGATTGCCTCATGGCTTTCTGCCTCTCCCACTCTCACTTCTGCTTCAGCTGTTAACTCCATCAAACCCTGGCATTCTCTCTTCTGTCCTCACGCTTCCCCTCAGTTGCCTTTTTTTTTTTTTCTATCCAATATGGAATCCCCATGAACAATCTTTTATCACTCTTCCCAATATCAACTCTCCTGCCCACTGTTTTTAAATGACACCTGTTGAGGTCAGTGAAACTATTCTCCTTCCTGGGTCTGACATCTGGGATGCTGAGCACTGGAAAATAAAGTTACCAACCCCTTAGACTGGAGTTATTAGTGTTCTGGTCTCCAATGTCACACTTCAGCCTTCAACCCTCCCCAGCAATCCTTTGTTCTTAATTAGCTTTCTCTCCCATTTCCATGATGACCTTTCTTTTCTAATTTGTTGTCCTATGATCTCTCTTCTTGTTCTCTGGAGATCAGTTCCCTACCAACTTTAGAGAAAAAATAGAACCGCCAAGTGAAAACTCTCTACTTCTTGTTACCACACCAATACACTGGCCGGTAAACATAACCACCTTTCTTCCTTCCTTCCCAACGCAGTGGCTAACTACTCCACTATGCTTGGGATCCCTTCTTCCTTCCTCCTCAGAGATTATGCTCCTTCTGCTCACCCCTCTCCTTTTCTTTCCTGACTCCTTCCCATCAACATTTAAACATGCTTCAGATCTCTCCTATATGAAACTCTCCCCAGCCCAAGGCTCCCTCCAGCAATCCTTCCATCTCCCCACATCTCCTTCACAGACAAGCTTCTTGAGTTGTCTTCTCCTGATATCCATACCTCCTTACTTTTCATTCATCTTCATTCCACTGAAATATAGCTTCTACCCTCATCACTCCACTGAAACTCCCCACCAAAGTTCCCAGTGCCTTCCTTGTTGCCAAATTTAATGGGCACCCTCCAGGCTTTATTATTTCTTGAATGTTCTATAATTTTGCATAACTCCCCCCTTCTTGTAAGATTCTCTTCCCTTGGTTTCTGTGATATTCTTGTTTTCCTTCTGACTCTGTAGACATTTGTCGTAGTGTCTTTCATTTCTGTTCCTCCGAACAACCCCCCTTTTCAATGATGATGTTCCTAAGATTTCATCCTTGGTCTCTTTCCCCTTCTTACTTTAAAGTCCCTCCTTGAGAAAATGTCACCCCTCCAGTTGCTTCACATACTATCCACATACTGACATCTCATACATCTATGTTTTCATTCCTTTTCCTGGGCCATAGACTCATAAGTCCTTTTGCCTGTGGACCTCTTCAATGGCTGTCCCAGAGGCAAAGACTCAACACACCCAAAGTTGCATTCAGCACTTTCTGTCACCATCCTCCAAAAAATGACAGCCCCTCTGTCCCCTTGGCTCCTCTGTCCTCTTCTTTCTGAATGGCACAATCACCTATCAAGTTATCCTGGCCTTTGGCTTTTTCTTCTCCCTTTTACTTTCATATCTGATCTGTCCCAAGTCCAAGGGGTTTGGCCTTCTTTATGTTTATTCATTGAGTCCACTTCACCCCTGCAGCCACTTCTAACTGGTGTTGATCCTCCTCCTATCCTCGGTCTGCTCTCCACACTGCAGCCAGAGCAGTCGTGTCCTCTATGAATCATAGCCGGTCACACTGCTGCTTAAAACCTCTTTACAAACCCCCACTATCCTCAAAATGCAGGCCAAACTCCTTAGCATAGCAGGGAAGGCCCTCTGTTGTTGTCCTCCGCCCACCTCCCATCTCATCCTTTAGCTCTTCCCTTCCATCACCACTCCCCGAAGTGAGGATCCCACTCCAGCACGCTGTGGGAACTTTGTAGATGCTTTCTTCCCAGCCTCAAATTCCTCTCCTCCTCTCCTGGGTCTGCCCCTCCTCCTGTCTTCACTAGTTACTGCCTAATGGACCTTCAAGTCTCAACTTAGACAATTCTTCCTCAAAGAAGCTTTCCCAAATCCCCAGCACCTGCCCACACACAAATCCCTAGCACCTACCCACACACAAACACACCACTGCCCCCAGTCTGGACCAGAAGCTTCCTCCTATTTGCTTCTCTCACACCCGTGCTCACTCTGGACCCAACACTGTCACTGTCTCTTTACTCATCAGTGAGTATATATGACTCTCTGCGTTTGTCAAAACCTACAGAACTGTGCTGTACGAAGTGAATGTTGCTGTATGTAAATTAAATAAAATCAACCAGGATATGGGTGGGGGGGGGAGATGAAATGCAGGCTGTGACCAGTGAATCCATGTTATAAATGAATCAAATAACCACACTGAAGGGGCTAGGAAGAAAGAGTGGACCTAGATAATTTGGGGGAGGGGGGAGTGTTTTAACTGGATACAAAAGGATAAACACACACACACATACACACACACAAACTATATAATAACAAACACTGTATTCTAGTTGGTAAATTTGTTTCCCCTGTTATGGTTTAGCAATTCTGAAACTACTTTATATGTATACTAGAGATGAGCAAATAAGTAAATATACTGTAGAAAACGAGAGCTGGGTTTCTTGAGGGGAAAGAAATGACAAATATGAAAAGGGGTAAGACAGGAATGTCTCCTGTGGTGCTGGATTGGAATCAGGGGATATTGGTGTATTCATGGCTTTTGTTTAATATATATAGATAGATGGGTATGGAAATAAATACAGATGTGGGTTGTGCATGGGTTAGTGTATATGCAGACAGATACACAGACGTGTGTTTCCTAGCTCTATCCACTGGGAAGGACTAGAAGCAGTGCCCACCCAACAGTGATGAGCATGCCAGCACTCAGACCTAGGTTTTCACTCTCCTTGGGAAAGTGTTGGATGCCTGTGGCCCCAGAAGGGAAGAAAGGGATCAAACAAATAAAAATAAAAGGCGGGGCGCATGTCAATAGGGCACAGGGGTGAACCTGGATGAGCTCCCATAACCAAAGCTGGAACTTGAATAGCAAAATAATGGTAGTACTGTATTGAATAAAATAAGCATCCACGATCCCTGTTAATATAAACAACTTAATAAACAAATAAATAGGGGAGAGGGACCACTCTCTCCCACAAAAGAATTCCAATCAGCAAACATAGAAGGACTGTGGGAAACAGAAAATCACCATTAAAACATGACAGTAATAAGGGTTGAGGCAAGACCTCAGTAAGATCAATGGACGCTATAATTATTGGGCAGAATAAATAAATTAGGGTATTGGGCAAAAAGTTAAAGCAGAAGCAGGATATTTGCATAAAATATCTTCTCCAAAATATGTAATAATTACAAAGGGGAAAACAGTAACTTTATAGTAGATGAATCTGGCAGATACCAACTTGACCAAGACATCGACGTAACACATATTGACATCAGGTGTCCCTGATATGCGCTGAGAAGGGCACATCAGCTCTGGCACCTTTCCCAGTAACCATGACAAAACATCCGACAAACCCAAACTGAGGGACCTTCCACAAAATATCTGACCAGTACTCTTTAGAAGTGCCAAGGTCATAAAAGACAGAGACTGAAGAAAGGTCATATTTTGGGAGAGACGGAGAGAGACATGGTAACACAATGTGGGATCCTGCATTGGATCCCAGAACAAAGAATGGGCATTAGTGAAAGAATGGGTAAAATACAAATACGATCTATGGTGGAATTAATAGCATTGTACCGATGTTAATTTCTTACTTTTGGTAATTTTCCTATGCAAGATGTAAGTCCAAGGGGAAACTGTGTGAAAAGTATACAGGAACCCTATTATTTTTGTAACTCTGCTACAGTCTTAAATATTTCAAAATTAAAACTTTAAGTTAAAAAAAGGGTACCCTGGGGCACCTGGGTGGCTCAGTCCATTAAACGTCTGCCTTCAACTCAGGTCATGATCCCAGGGTCCTGGGACGGAGGCCCTCATCGAGCAGGGAGCCTGCTTCTCCCTCCCTCTCCACTCCCCAACTCTTGCTCACTCTCTCTCGCTCTCAAATAGATAAGTAAATTCTTTAAAAAATAAAAAGGACACCCCTCAGTAATAAACTTTTAAAATAACATATAAAAAGAAGTTGCAGATACATTTTATGATGTCAAAAAGAAATAAAACTTTAAAACTATGCTTCTTGAACCTTTTTATTTCTCCAGAATGGACTCTTTCCCCCAAATAAATAAATAATTGCTGTCCACCATCACGAAGAGAAGCTCTGATTAAATCATGCTCCTGTTCAAAAATATTCAGTGGCTTCCTATTGACTTTTTACTTTTTTTTTAAAAAACTTTTTTTTTACTTTTTTTTAAAAAACTTTTTTTTACTTCCTATTTACTTTTTACTTTTTTACTTTTTACTTTTTTTTACCTAGTGACTTTTTACTGCATTGACTCTAGCCCTGAAATTGCTCTGGTCCCTGTTGCCCCCCTTTTCCCTACTACTCCCAAACCCACCTGGGGCTCCATTCCTTCCTTTATTCCACATTCCTGGAAATGCCTCTGGCCAGGACGCTACTTGTCCAGAGCCCACGAATGCTCCCCAGCCTGAAGAAACCTCACCTTCCCTTGAACTCAATCTTCTTCATGACCCTAATCAATTTCCAGTAACTGCCCGGTGCCTCGGCCCAGTAGCTATTTAGGGTGCTCTCCTCCAAATTTTCTAATTCTCCCTTTGTTCCTGAGACCACCAGATGGTACTGTCCAGACAGAGCACCTAGAGTTTAGACCAGGACCAACATACTCTCCAGTCCCCTTTTTTCTCCTTTAAGGATACTTCCGTATCCTCTGCACCAGCATGGAGTATACCAGATGCCCAGAGGGTCTCCAGGACTCATGCTTACCAATTCATCCTAGGAGCCGAGCACTCCCTCTGGTCTGCTCGGTGTTTCTTTCAAGGAAACCACATGACATTGAACCACAGGAGAATAGTGTTGCCATGTTGACTTAGGATGACTCAGATTTGTTTTATGAATGGGAGCTCTGCCAGAAATATTTGCCCACAATCCTCATATCCTAGGTGTAACTGTGTCAGTTTCTATCTTGTATGATACGTGCCCTGAAAGGTCCTTGCCATAATCTGCACCCCCTCCCCACAGCAGTTCCCTACCTCAGTACCTTGTACATAATAGATGCTCCATAAATATCTTACAGAATGAATGCCTGAAGGAATGAGTGGCATCTCAGATATACATGTTTCTTTTGGTCCAAGGTTCTAACTATGGCTTCCCTAAACAAATTCCTAGATTGTCGTCATTCTTCTGAGTGGCAAAGAGGGATTTCCAACGCCCCCAAGCCCTCCAGTCACTGACCTGACCGTTGATGTGCTGAAAGCTTATCAAGAAGGAACAAACACGCCTCCAGATTCTCTTGAGAGTAAACTGCAAGTGAACTTCAACTCCAAGACATGTGAAAACAGCCCAGCATGTGAATGACGGTTGAGTGGTTTCAAGTTAGGCAGCCCGGTAATTTGGATTGAACAGTCCTTTGGCTGCAACAAATTGTGGTGATAGAACATATGTTTCTCGGGCTTTGCTTTTGATCTTCTGCTCCAAGGTTGAGGACACTCTCCCGAGGGGGAAAGAAAAAAGGAAAGAGAACTGGGTAGAAGAAAACGGACTTCACCCATCACTGAAATACTTCGTACCTGAAGCACTACCACCTTGAGAGAAGAACATGGTGGCCGCTCTTCACAGTCACCTGACTAAGGGCCTTGGGTTTGCTCCTGCTTCGGAGGGAAATACGACGCCACAGAGAGGGCCCCCCACAGCACCTGCACACTCACAGCCAAGATTGGGCTCGGCCCCCACGGACATATGAGAAAAGAGGGCCTGCCAGAGCCACCAAGAGGGTGGGAGGCTGGCTGTTGCCAGGTCCACCCACGTGGATCACAATGACTGCATGAGGTCATGGAATGTTGAAGAGGTGAAATGAAAGCGGCTCCTAAGTCACAAAGTCGCAGGCGGGTGGGCATCCTTTCTCGACAGGGCTCCCAGGAATCGGGCTGTACCACTTTCCCTGATGTTCCGGGGAAGCAGGGACTTCTCCCAGACAGAGTTGGCGTCCACTCCATGCCCATCCTGTTCCCACCAAAGCCCACTGTCTCCAGGGCTTGCTGGGATGGAAGCATAACTCCAGGCCCCCCTGGAGTTTATCCGTGTGAGGGGCAGGGTGCACAGACTTTGAGACAGAAGTGAATGGACGGGTGCGCTTCTTAGGGGAGCAGCAGAGAGGTGGCAAGAAGCTGACAGCAGCCCCCGGGAGGGCCCTGGAACCATGGACAATGATGAGCCTCTTGAGCCTGACACAAAAGGTGAACAGGCATCCCAACTCTCACCTCTCGGGCCCTTCCGGGCTATCTCAGTGTAATACCCGGGGATCACATGGACTGCCAAGCCCCCCCCCCCTCCTCACGCGGGACCTCTCCTCTAGAATCGGGATGGAGTGTCACAGTGACCTGGCTTGAGGGCTTCCCAAACGGAGTGAGAGAGTTGGCCTTGATGCTGTGCTGGAATTGGCTTGTCCTAGCTCTGGCTGATTTTCTATTTCATTTTGTGAAAGAACGGGTAAAATACAAATACAATCAGCCATGTTGGGAATATTTATGCCACCTGAACTGGCTAACACTACCAATCAGGATTATTTCCCACCCACCGCCACCCACCCACGGAGAGCCAGTTAAATATTTACTAGCATTCTGTGGGTTGGATGGAATTCTAAAATTGTAGGACTCATGAGGATATTAAGACTCAGAAAGTCATTGCTTCTCGGCCTTTTGGCTAAGAGCAAGTGAAGACTCAGAAAGTCGGGGCGCCTGGGTGGCTCAGTGGGTTAAAGCCTCTGCCTTCGGCTCACGTCATGATCGCAGGGCCCTGCATCAGGCTCTCTGCTCAGCAGAGATCCTGCTTCCCCCCCTCTCTCTGCCTGCCTCTCTGCCTACTTGTGATCTCTCTCTCTCTCTCAAATAAATAAATAAAATCTTAAAAAAAAAAAAGACTCAGAAAGTCATCACTTTTTGATGGCTGAGTTTGATGGCTAAGCCGCTGCATGTCTTCCAACTGCTGGGCTATATGGCTCCTTCCACCCCTTATCACGCAGACCTTGTCTTACCCTCTTGGAAGTAAACACTGGAGCTTGGGTTTATGGATAAGGACTAAGAAAACAAAGACCTGCATGGACTCATTAGGAACCCACTATCTTAGAACCTGGGGGGTTAAAACTTGGGACCGCCGCCACAAATGCTCAGCCCACCCAAAGAGTAGATTGGCCAAGTTCTGATGGGCTCCTGGTGGTGCCAGGCTCCCCTGAACATTGCAACCCACAAAGGTGGGATAACTAGCTCTGAACCCTTGTGTGAGGTTTTCAGGAACCCGTGCTGGTCCCAGATCAGTGGTCCAATGGCAGAAAACCCATGTCCAGCGAGTGTAGGGGCTGGTGGGAGGAAAGCATAGGGCATAGATACTTGATCATAGTAATTCATTTCAACCCCAGCAAGATTTTGCAAGCCCGCCCTTCTTCGTGGCCCTAAAATGTTGGATTGGAAGGGAGAGAAGCTAGGTCAAGTTCTTAGGAATCAAGTTATGCTTTTTTCTCCTTGGGACTGTTCCTGTTCCACTTCATTCAACATTTGACCCAAGTCGCCTGCCCTGTCCTGCCCTGCCCCCAGTCTCCGAGACAGGCCCAAAGCAGGAAACCCGGGCAGGAGCCGGAAGGTCGTTCAGAGCAAGACCCTACAGGCCATGTGGTCAGCTCAAGACCACACACAGCCCTGTGTCCCGGAGGGAGGGCTCGTAGAATGGAGCCCCCTGGCGGGACTGAATGCACACTGCAGTTCCTCGGCACCCCGAGCCCCATGAGGCTGGGGTCACAGGCTATGGCCAGGACCAGCTTGCAGAGCAAGGGAGCATAGGTCGGGCTCCATGTGAAAGGCTAGCACGTTTCATTTCCAGCATCAGGAGATGAGTTTTTCTTCCAGATGAACCCGAAACCGAGCCGGCGCCACAGAACAGTGATGAAACCCTCTACTGTGAGGCCGAGGCCTCCGTGGCCGTGGATAAAGACAAGGCAGCCCGGGAGAGCTCAGAAACAGACCTGGAGATCGAAGGTGAGAGTGGGCCCTTCGTGGGTGGGGCGGTGGCGCTCCGGGCCCAACAGCTCTGCTCTCCCGGGTGGGCCACGGCTCCGGCCCGCGGGCCATCCTGCAGAAGGAACGAGGCAGCAGCCAGGGGGTCCTCTTTATGCCACGTCCTCCTCAAGGCCGGCCTGGTGGCAGCGGCAGCGGCAGCTTCCCTGTGCTCGTGAGCTCCCCAGTGAGCAGAGTGGTCACATCAGCTTGTAGGAAGCCAAACCCATACACGAACGGGGATTTCTGGCTTTCTCAGTGTTTCCCCATGTGGCATCTTCTGTCATCTTGGCAAGAGTCCCAGGAGGTAGTCATTATTACCTGCCTTTTAAAGAGGAAGAAACTGAGGCTTAGGGAGATTGTGTGGGTTGCCCAAGGCCACAGAGAGCTGCCGGTGTCCCCACCCCTGCCAATCTGCCTTCGTGCTCCGTGTTGTGGGGGCGCCGGGAGTGTCTGTGGCCCATCTTGCATCCTGGCGACTTTCCTCTCTACTCACATTCGAGGTCTCGGTTCTCCTACTTGATAGTTTGCGATGGACAAAGCAAGTGTGCCCTGGGAGGTGGGAGCACAGGGGAGGAGGGAGCTGCCTAAACTGCAGCAAAGACTCTGTTATCACAAACAACGCCTTTACCCTCTCCCTCTCCGTTTCCCCAAGCAGGGAAGTGCCCAGAACCCCTGTGAAGCAAGGTGAGCACAATGCTTTCCCTGCCCGATGGGCTAGCCTGGAACTTCCAGCCTGAGGCTAGCCCAGTGGCCTTCCTCTTCTGTGCTCTGGCCTCTGGGTCAGCCAGTTCATAAACCTCTCCACCCACAATCAACACACAACCTCCCCTCCACGCATGCCTCCTTCCTGCCCTTCTCGCCTCCCCCCCATCTCGTTGCTCTTTTTCTGACTTCTTTCCATGTCAAGACTGCCGCTAATGTACTAATATTTTCGATACGGAATTTTACCTGGCTGGAGGGGGTGGCAGGTAGAAACTGGATGTTTTCTCCCATTTTCCTGCTTCCACCCCATGCCTCCCCCACCCCCCAACTCCCCACAAGAGATAACACTGTTGTAAGCTGCCTCCAAAATACAACCGTGATTGGCGCCTGCCTGGCTCAGTCGGTTCAGCAGCTGCCTTTGGTTCAGGTCATGATCTCGGGGTCCTGGGATCGAGTCACACATCAGGCTCCCTGCTCAGCGGGGCGTCTGCTTCTCCCTCTCCATCTGCTGCTCCCCTAGCT